>JASFYC010000420.1:0-106374 GCA_030412335.1 Botrylloides violaceus
GAAATCAGGCAATTGAATATTATCGACTGAGGCAACCGATTCAGATGACTCGAATGAAGGCCGCGGCAACAACTTGACTGCTGTGGCGCCGTGCATTTACCGTGAACTTAATCAATTAATTCACATCGCTGGTGTGCTTAGTTTGCTTTTATTCAAGTGCTAGCTGGTTTTCCCGGTTTCACTCGGTAACATGTCGTAGCCATACGCGATTTCCATGCAACTTAAACGATACAACACACAATGAATCACCTGGCCTATACGCATTTGCAGAGTGTAGAGGAGAGGAAACTGAATCGCGTCAACTGAATAGGGTCAAAGAGATATTTTAAATAGGTTACCAGATTCTGCACGTGCCGCCTTATCTACACACACCTAGTTTAAA
The DNA here is from genome assembly GCA_030412335.1 of Botrylloides violaceus. Taxonomy (NCBI): domain Eukaryota; kingdom Metazoa; phylum Chordata; class Ascidiacea; order Stolidobranchia; family Styelidae; genus Botrylloides; species Botrylloides violaceus. The sequence continues at coordinate 383 of JASFYC010000420.1, forward strand.
TATGCGCAAGTAGTAAATAGGCTATATGTATATTGTCTTGTTGTAACTTGACGGGTTACCTCACCTGTATGGTCGTGATGCTGTTTCGAAAGAAGTCTATATCGATGGATTTATGGTGTGTCGCGTATACATTTCTGAATGTAGGCCTATATATGCGATACGTGACATCAACTGTCGTATCCAAGACATCGGGCTGGTCAACGCATATGTGCTCCGTTGCGGCAGACGACCAGATAGGCTACTGAATGTTGGAATAAAAGTCTACCTATTTCGAATTCAAAACGTGGCTCCAAATGTTGTCACGTTGTTAAACCACGAGAAAAACAATCATATCTTTGATGTCTCCCAAATTACGTCAGCGAATTATATTCGCATTCCTCAAATTTCGGTCGGTAGTGGTGGTATTACATAATTTTGGGCAAGTCCAGTTGCATGGCTTTATTTTGCTGAGTGCAATGCGCAGGTTGTAGCCAGGATCGAGGCGATTGCGCCGCGACCTATACTTTGGGGACTGTTATATTATAGTCCGACGGTATTGTATTGTATGCACCAGACATCACGAATTGAATGCCTGCCGTTTTATTATATAGTCTGACGGTTTCGTGTTATGTGACGTGCTACGAAGATTCGTCTCGTATCCATTTGTAAAGGGCAGACATCACGATATTTACGACTGCCTCGTTTATTCTGAGTTCTGTTCCATCAGGTTAAAAATGGAATGAATCATAATTACGTAGGATCAAATTGCAAAATGCTAATCTATCCGGCGATCCATCTATACTGTAGATGTAGGCCTACTGGGTGTACAATCCAGAAAAGTGCGAACCCTATAGTTGGCTATTGTGTTGAGCTCCGCTGCTTTAAGCGGATTAGTACCGTTTAGAATTACGAGAGCTGGATAGGCCTACTTCTAATTATCAATGTGATTATTAGTTGATGCAATTGACGTGTTTTGTGTTTTCCCTTATAAAGCTCTGTTCACAAGCGTTCTTTCATTTTGTGTTGGTACGTTAGTGGACGTCTTTCAGTAATAAAAGCCTTGGTTCTCGCATTAAAGCTTGTCGTTTAGTTTCAGTACAATTTTATTTACTGAAAAGTTCGAAATTGAAGATAACGTCCACAAATGATGATAAGCTCGCTCGTGTTCCCAGATTGGAAGCGATACCTAGGGCGGCGAACTCGCATAAGGCTTTCAGTCATTGGAAAAGGATGCTAGATAGCTATTTGGGTGCCGCCGAGCGAGGAAGAAGTGGCACATCGACTGAGGGCTCCACCAGCCTCGCTCGTACTGACAAACTTGCCATAATGGGGGGTTACATGTCGTCCGAAGTATTCTCTTTAATTGAAGATGAATCAACTTATGCAGCTGCTGTCGAGAAACTCAAGAAATTATACTTGAAAAAGAAAAATGTAGTTTATGCCCGACATAAATTGGCAACAAGGAAACAGCTAGCTGAGGAAAATGTTCTCGAGTTTTCTGAAGAACTACTGAATTTGGCCAAAGAGTGCGACTTTAAGACGGTTACCGCTGAACAGCACCTGAATGAAGCCGTTCGCGACGCATTCATATCGGGTATTTCGTCAACTGCTATCCGTCTGAGACTACTGGAGATCGAAGAGCTAACTTTAGATAAAGCCTTGCAGGTGATAGATTCGTTGGAAAAGGCAGAGAAGTTTTCTCATGCTTATCACGAAACCTCACGTGGGGGACACACCATAGCCTCGGCCCCTAAAACCAACGATTGTAACGGAGCTGAGGGATTGTCAGCGGCTGTACCTACGAGTAGGTCAACGTGCATTTTTTGTGGGGGACGGCACCCAATGAACAGGTCTTTATGTCCGGCGAAGGATGTTATATGCTATAGTTGCGGATTTCGAGGCCATTTCGTTAAATTTTGCCGAGACAAACGACCTAATGCATCCAAATTAGTTGCTTCTATTTCGGAATCTCCTGCTGCTACCTCAACGTTCCTATCCAGCACCGGCGACTGTTCTCTTATACGTGAAAGGAAATTGCAAGCCCTGATTGATTCAGGCGCGGTTGAAAATTATATCGATATCGATACTGCTGCGTCACTGGTTTGAAAGGTGATGGGTCCCGAACTATCATCAAATTAGCCTCGGGACAGCATGCGGCCGAAGTAAAAGGTTTTGTTAACACGTTTCTATCTTACCCCAAACAAAAACAGTAGTCAATATCGGCTATTATAGCGGGAAACAATTGCTAACTGTTGTCTATTTAAGACTAGACCCTTGTCTTCGTTGCATTCAACCTCGAGGTAAGAGGTGTTACTTCGTGCTATGAAGGTAATATGATAGGAAACGTAAATCCTTTGTATTATAGCAGAGGTTTCTAAACTATTTTGAGCGCGAGATAAATATGAGTTAAATGAAAACGTCAAGACCAAAACCTCTATAATTGTGGCCTACCTATAATATCAGCACTCTTTTTTTATGAAACATTGATTTAATACAAACCAGTCAATGATTCAATGCGACTGATGGAAATGAGATTTCACCTTCATAATATCTGCAATGCATGGCTCTATTTTGCTGAATGCAATGCGCAGGTCGTGGCCAGGATCGAGGCGATTGCGCCGCGACCCATGTTTAGTTCGCTACTTGTAATGATTTGACCTGATAGGCCCGATGTAAAGATTGGATCATTTGGATCTATCATAAATGTTGATTCAGTGCTGTTGTATACTGCATGTCGCCACCCTAAGGTCTCGTTCCATTTAGTTGCTAGATCTAGTTTGGGGTTGTTGGGCGTCTTGATTTACGTTAGCATTTTTGAGTTACAGCTTGAATTTACCTTTTCTATTAAAGCTGTATACAGGCATTTCAATTGTTTTGATCAGTTCAATTTAAATAGACAGAAGAACAACTTAGTTATGTCGGATGTGTTACCAACGTGTTTGAAACCATCACGTCTTGAGATAGATGTGAATTCTCCACATGCCGCAACGTCTTGAAGCATTGGAAAGAAAACATTTGAAAATTAAATCGTCAAGCACAAAAAACACAGAAAACGCTCAACTCTGAGCGAGCTGCGCTTGCAAACAAATTTCGTAATATATGATATGTTTAAATAGAATTTGTTCTTAAAAAATAGAACGAGAAAATATTTTCTCGTCGCCTGCTATGGCAGCTGGCGCTTAACACAGCGAATCATTACGCGAATATATGCAAGCCTTGGAAATCGTAAGCAAAGGTGAAGGAATATCGCAAGAATTGTCTGCGGGACGCAGTCACTAAAATAGACTCCAATCCCAGAAAAGCGATACGTGGCGTTTTCAGAAAATGACACACTCGACTTGGAAAGAGGCGTTCCCGGTGGCCTGCGCATTGGACATCCCACCCATCAGAACTCGTTAGCATATAATAACCTATGTTGCTGATTTGGTGACCGCTACCTCAAAAACAACAAACAACGAGCCAGAGGAACGGACGCTCGAAGTCAGGCATCGCAGCAGCGACACCTCACTCTGATATATTACTGCTATTTCAAATATGAGTTAAATGAAAACGTCAAGACCAAAACCTCTATAATTGTGGCCTACCTATAATATCAGCACTCTTTTTTTATGAAACATTGATTTAATACAAACCAGTCAATGATTCAATGCGACTGATGGAAATGAGATTTCACCTTCATAATATCTGCAATGCATGGCTCTATTTTGCTGAATGCAATGCGCAGGTCGTGGCCAGGATCGAGGCGATTGCGCCGCGACATATACTTAGAGAACCGTTGTATTATAGTCTGACGGTTTCATGTTATATGGCGTACTACGAAGATTCGTCTCGTATCCATTTGTGAACGGCAGACATCACGAATTTAACGCCTGCCTCGTTTATTCTGAGCTCTGTTCCATCAGGTTAAAATGGAATGAATCATAATTACGTAGGATAGAATTTCAAAATCTTAATCTATCCGGCGATCCATCTATACTGTAGATTTAGGATGCGTATGGGTGTGCAATTCAGAAAAGTTCGAACCATAGTAGGCTGACTATCTGCCACTGCCAAATGTCTGTGTCTAAACCATGGCAGATCATCGCTACTGTCCGCATCTGCACATATCCGCGCACATCATGGCGAACGTATTTGTTTCTGGTCGCTTAAATCGAATTCTAAGAACACGCATGACACAAGCTATATGATAACTGTATTCACAAGTAGCCAAGCAGTGAACGGCAATGTACTAATCTATTTCAAAAAATCGACATTGCAATATACTTGGACGACAGAATATATAATAATAAAGAGTCGAGGAACGTGGTGCGTCGGGTCTGATCAACCGCCGGATATCGGTGTACGTACTAGTGCTCCACATCGACAATATCACGCCGACATGAGAATCAATAGATTTCTTCCAGGCTGTTCATTTCGACGTCTTTATTTTCCTCTGTGAAAAAAGTCAGTAGTACAGATAAATCTCGCAAAGCTTTGGAATATGGCGTTGAAATTCAACATTGGATGTGTTATGATGGAAAATCCTGGACCAACTGGAGGGGTATGTGTTATAGATGTGCATATTTCAAGAATACTACAGCCGGCGGATTTAAAGTCGGGAAAGCAGGGAATTGTGGCCGTGATAGAATGGGTTCACTCTAAATTCAGGTACTCTATTATAGACCTGAGTCATTCCGTTTTTCGCAAAAATTACGCATCAAAATGCATTGATGCACTCAATTTCATGTGCTCGCCACGACACGTTGGAAGATAGGCATTTTCGAATGCATATTTCTGCAGTCGTTGAGCCTATCCTGCAATATTCGGATGCACGTGATAGTGTGGACTGACTGATGTGTGACTATAGATACTCGACAGACTAAGTGACGTCTCATTCCACCAACGTCAGGCTGGCTACTGCGGGGGTCAGTACAAATTGGGTCTATGAATTGAAAAGGCCAGTATGAATATCTGTCATCTCACCTTAGTTGCTGATTTTTGAATTTGCTTGAGAAGTTCACCGAAACTTTCGAATCGTCCAAGCGTTTGCCTCATGAACTGCCAATAAATATTATTTATAAACCTCTTACGAATGTGACGTTTAGGAGTCTTATCAATCTTATATGTTAGACACTATCGTATGAGCTTCATCAATTTTACCTAAAGTCGTATTTTGTCATCGTTTTTGTCTATATTCCATGAGCGGTGAAATTGAGAAATTGTCATACCAAACAAAACTTACATTCATCTGCAGTGAAAATATGACTTCGTAATGCAGCCGATTTTCACTTTGTATTTGGCGGACGTGGACCCTTTGAAGCAATCTAGAAATGATCGACCTAATCGCCTGGATTTGCCGATAATCTTTCGCCTCGAACTGATGTTTTTTTTTAAGACTTTGTATCTGCAATAGGTGAAATACAGAGAGAAGTCAGATGACGTTTCCGTTACAGACATTTTAGAATATACAATGTCTATGATGAAGGTGAGAAAAGTAGATTCAGGAATACTGATCTCCTCGATTCTCTGACCTCGTTGCGGCATGTTGACATATGAATGATTTCAAATCTCATCGATTGATGCTTATCATCTACTAACCTAAACCGAAGCAAAAGTGATGCATCGACAAATTATGGACCAACTCGTCACGTTTACAAATAAACAACTTACAAAAGCCAATTGACGGTGGCCAACCCCAACGACATCATTGTACAAGCGATACACTCTCTCTCGTAGAGCTTCCTTATCCACACCCTTGATCCCCTGCAAGGCAAATTGCTAAATTAGTTGATTACCTCACACAATGCACATACGGTAACAGTCCATGCATTAGTCGGAACAATAAGAAATTGTAGCGGTGATGAAAATTGTAAATTCTGGTTGGTCAATAATATAGACATCAGTTTTTCTCGAAATTTTCGCATCAAAATTCAACGGTATTTCGTGTCTGCATCATATTACGCGGAATCGCACGTGTTCGCCACGACACCCTGTAAAATAGGCACTTCCGGATGCATATTTCTGCACTTTCCATGCTCTGTTGAGTCTGTTCTGTCGTTTTCGAATGTACGGCGGGTGGCCGGTACGAAATTGGGTCTTTGCTTTAGAAAGACCAGTAAGTATGTCAATCATCTCACCTTATTCGCTCGTTGTTGAAATTGCTCGAGAAGTTCACCGAGACTTTTAATTCGTCCAAGCGTTTCCCTCATAAACTGCCAAGAAATAATATTTATAAACCTCCAAAAATCCTTTCAAACAAATGTGAGGTTTTATCTATTGTAAGCTATAGTCTCATTTTGTCATCTTTTTTGTCAATATGCCGTCTATATTCTGTGGAATTTCCATAACAAACAAAACTTACATTTATCATCCGTGAATATAATACTTTGTGACGCGACAGATTTTTACTGTGCGCGTAACGGGCTTGGACCGTTTCACTCAGACCCGAAATGATAACCCCAATCGTTTGAAGTTGCCAATAGTCCTCCCCTTCGAACTGATGTTCTTCTTGAAGTTGTTGTATCTGCAAAAGGTGAAAAATTAAGAGTCAAATGACATTTTCCTTGAAGACATCTCAGATATTTGGTTCTAAACCGCCGATCCGGCAAAAACATTTACCGGTCCGCGGGAAGTCCGCAGACATTTCAACCAGAAGATTTCACTTAACTAATTGAACGGGCCGTGGCGCATGACATCATCAATTCTCCACGCTTACAAATAAACAACTTACAAATGCCAAATGACGGTCGGTCACCGTCACGATATCGTTGTGTGTGCGATTCGCTTTTCGTCTAAGAGCTTCCGCATCGAAAATCTTTCCATTCTGAAACATAAATAGAAACGTTAATTTATTACCACAAAAAAATAGTGCACATACAATATACAGTAAGTATACATGCATTAGAAATTTTGTAATGGTAATGGTACTCAACGAGGCAACAATAATGCCAATAGATATAATGACGCTTGTTCTTGCGTCGGGAGGTCAAAAAACAAATTGCTGACTCTACATACAAGAATATGCGGAACAATATCGACTAGTCAAATCAACGTGACTACTAACATAAATACTACGCCAAGTCTGAAGATCCTTTTTGCGAATATTTCAACTGTATAGTCTACTATATCATGTATACATACCATTGCTTATTATTTGCGTCTTCCCTTTTATAGTTCAACGAACGTATCCACCTTATTGCTTACACGAGCTCTGCAAAACAAGTTCTGTTGGCGTCTGGGATCAATATGGACTTAATATCTTTCCATGGGAGCTTTCATTGGGTTCTTACAATATGAGAAAACATTTTCGTAAATGTCTTATTGTAAATCTTGGGGCTTGGGATTGAAAGCATCCATTGTTGTCTAGCACTTAAATGCATTATATCATCTGCTGGTTCGCGCCCCATTGTTTGTTTACAACCCTTCCTGATGTTCCTATCAGACTTCACAGTGTGATTCCGCGACATCCTCGAACTATAAGCCCACAATGTGTGTCTTCGTTTTAGCACTAATTCTATAATCTACGTGGCTGTAGACATTGACTATAGATTATCACATTGAAAGCGGTCCAATTATTGCGTCAGAATATAGAACGAATTTATGCGTAGGTTTACTAGTGATTGACAGCTGACCGAATGTGCTCATGAGGCAACTTTGTTTCATGTTAAATGGCCGTACTCTCAAGATTCGTGTTGAGTAGACCTAACATTATTTACCCAATACCTGTCAATCAACCACCAACCACTAATATCCTATTCATATTGAAGGTACGTGCTTCTTGCCCTCCGGGATATTTCTCCTTTGCCCCTTCTGAACGCCGTCACATTCTGTCCTCTCTTAGTTATTGATAATGGAATTCGTTTGCCCATGGCCTACTAATAACGCCATGGTTCACCGAAGGATAACTAAAACGATATCAAGATGGGATATAACACATTACATACGTACAAATCCTGAAATCATCGGCAACACAGTAGGCGTATCGTCTATTAGCGGAAACAATTGCTAACTGTTATCTATGTATGACTCGACCATCGTCTTCGTTGCATTCAACCTCGAGGTAAGAGGTGTTACTTCGTGTTGTGAAGCTATTATTATTACTATTATTAATAAAAATATGGTTTAAAAGATAGAGTGGCGCTTATCACCGATGAGCTCTGGTGCTCTACGGACGTAACACTAGGAACCTGAATGGCTACAAATAATTGTTTTCTTGAACATGGATGCTTTTGCCGATCTCGACATGAATAGATCAACTACTGTACAATCTAGAATCTAAACTGCTACAAATTGTTAACATAGCAATTTTAACTCTACGTATGAGTCATATGGCCCTGGCAAGACTGTGTCTCTGTAGGTGGTTTGAAATTTTAATTACCGCGGCAGATTAGTCAAAACACGACTCATAAGGATGTTGGAGAAAAGGGCATTTACCCTATTAAAACGGTCATACATGTATTTCCCCAAATATATAAGGTAGAGTAACCATCCAATTTTTACCCCAACGCAGCGGAATTAAAGACAAGTATAACTGTGCCCATTTTTAGTTCTTTGCGTTGAGTCAAAATTATATGCCTATAGCATCTATTGTTACGTCAACAGATAATAAATCTAAATCCATTATGACGTATCCAAAACAATCACAGGGGAATTAATTTATCCGAGGTAATTAGTCGGCGACGATTTATGAAAGAGCCATGTCGCCTCTTCGATTGCATAATTTAGTAGTTCTTCAATATATTTCTCTTATCTGGAAGTCCCGTCGTGCGAAAGCGCACATTTCCGCCGCCTTATCTCACAACAGCGGGAAATGGAATGATTATGACGCCGCTTGTATGGTATCAAATCAAAGCTTTAAGCCATGACAAGCAAATTTCTGTCTGTCTGGATAAGCAAGTCGAAGAAAATTATCGCACCAAGTATACAAAGTTGAAAGCTGTAAGCCTCAAGATATATATTGTCGCATCATTTGAAGTCAATGCTGCCTTGAATAACGTTGTCTGAGATATTAAAGTGAAACAAATATAGTTTCTGAGATTACGAAAAATATTGATTCTTTCAATAATGCGATGGAGCAAAGAAGATGGGAATCAGCAGATGACTTTGTTTATATCAACTCACAATTTGCAAAATCACTTCATGGTGGCTTAAACGATTTGGTAAGTCATATTGATTTTTTGACCTTAACCGACACTGCGTCGCAGTCGCGTGAACAGAGGGTGGTTGCGCATTTGCGCATAACCCCGCCGTATGAATCGGTGGGTGTTCAAGTGCACGGGGTAGGATATAGTTTTCGTGTTTTTCCCACATATTCGCTTGTGGCGCCCCGCGCAGATCAACCAGGATTGACAATATTCTATGTTTTGTCACAGGGCGTCGCAAGTCCCAAGAGATTGACATCACGGAATCGTTTGGTAAAAACACTCTCTCGAGTTGCGCTAAACATTCCAACAAAGAAAAAACGACTGACCAAATCCAAATGGTCACTCCATATGGAAAAAGATTTTAATGATCAAAGTTTTTCTCAAGTTTACCCAGAAAATTTACAAGACGGTTTGTTTCGTTTCCGAAGTCAAGCATTGCAGCGATCATCGCAAGCATATGTAGTAAGCGAATCATTAGAAAGGCACTCAAATACAAACAACACACGCCAACAAAAAAGGCGTAGCAAAAGTCTCTGGAATCTAAGATCAGCCACGCCGAAACATTCAGTTAAAACTCGAATAAGCAATCCCGTCGTTACAGACGCAAAGGATTTGATCCAAAAACAACTCGACGATGCCGGCATATGTCTTCAAAAGGCGTCTTCTACCGGACAGGTGTTATTACCATCACTCGACACCGTACAGCCGCAAGATGTCCCCGTTTACGGAACACCCGAAAAACGAATCCGGCCCGGATTTTTCGTGAGAAAGAACAGCTGTCTATACGGATCAACGATAAATACAGAAGACAAGAATAAAAATGTTGAGTCATCTAAGATAAAACGGGCCGGTCATGACAACCCTACCCTCAGAGAAGTTCTTGAAAACAACGACGGGTTGAAGAAATTCAGAAGATTTTTAAAATCTGAATTTAGCGACGAAAATCTAGACTTTTGGGAGGAATGCTTGAAATATTCTCAACTCCAGTCTCTCCATAAAATGGCGACACAAGGAAAATACATTTACGATGAATTTTTGGCTCCAAATTCACCGAATGAAGTAAGTAACAGTTTAACCGTAGTAGAATTATGGCGTGCCCTAGCCCTAGCCATGAAAATATACTTACGTCTGATCGCGAACCAATACCTATTCTCACAAAACAAACCAGTGTTGAGGTCATAGTGTGGATGATAGTGACCGGGAAATCGCTTAAAACGCAGCGAAATAACCCCCGCTGCTGCATCACACTGTGACGACATGTGTCTTATTCAGATCAATCTTGATTGGGAAGTAAAAAGTCGCATCAAACTCAACTTCACGGACAACGCCATCTTCTCCGAAGCTCAGGATCGGATCTTCGCTCTCATGGAGACTGACTCGTTTAAAAGATTTCTCAAAAGTCGGATCGATTAGATCATCGAATATAATCTATGATTAGATAGTCCCGTTTGCAACTGATTTTTGTTGCAAATTCCAATCCGTATGATAGTGACGTAATGGTGTAAAGTTTGGTTGTTGAGAGAATTTTCTGCCCTTCTTCATGTGTCGACAATCCATCGCTATTGCCGACGTCATCACCCTGTTGCATCGTCACTAAGTCTGCTGCACAATGAATACTGAACTGAGCTGGTTGTCGCCATGTCAACTGAATTTTGAAGCTGTATTTTCTCTGTTTTGCAGTTTTGAATTAAATTAGACTGATTGCTGTGTTATGGCCCTGTCACAGAAATCGTTCGAGCCTTCCCGCGATATTTACGACAGGTAGAAACATTTAAGGAGTGTTGGTGCAATTTATAACTGGGAAACTAGCATTCTGTTCAGTTCTTGAAACCGGGCGCGTAGGCTACAGGCTACATGATCGTCTATTTATTGATCAAAAATACGAAACATTGTTGCTGTAGGAAGTTATGCAACAACCAGTGCGTTATCGCGACCGAAACCATCGAGTAGCTTTCACCAGGATGAATGAATTGACTTGACTAATAAAGCGCAAGATCTACTAAGAAATATGCATTACAGTGTCACACACCACATGATGAATTCGTCAATGGAAAATGACAACCGCGGCATTCTCTTATGCTAGGTTACAATACAGTATGTTCGAGATGGACCTTGATAATCAGTTAAAAGGGGACACCGATTATTACATTAGCCTGGAAAAACCAATATTGAACATCGCTAGTATACATAGCAACACAATTTATAAATTCAAGGTTGGCTTAAAGGGGTATTATACATACACACTGTAAATTGCATAGGCCTAAGCTTAAAGGTGATATTTGGTCCTACAACATGCCAGCCATGTTCCAGCTATTTATATCAGTGCCTTTGCTCCCTTCCACTCATGATATGCATAGGACAACATGTCTTAGTCATCCAAATCCGGGGCACCCAGTAGGCTACTATACATAGCCTACTAGCAGTTCTCTATGATCCCAAGCAATTTCTCCTGCTCGGTCAAGTTCTCTCGCTACGCTCGAATGAGAAGATAATAAAAGATAGAGACACGTCGATGCAAAAAGCGATTCCATTGAGGCAGCGTGATTAAATGCAGCTAAGTCAGGAACTTTACACCAACTTGGGAAGGTAGTAGGCCTTCCTGCAAATACGGCAGAAACGCAAAGCCCATTCGCTTGATGCCGTTGCATTATACAGTTAGTTGTTGGGATAGACAGATAGCAGGTTCCGGCAATGACTTAAAGAGCTTATCTTGGCAACGCACACCGTATACCACGCGTCGCTATGAAATAGACTGCTGTAGAGTTAGAGTGGTAGTTCTCACTGGTAAAGCATATTCATCTTAGTATCCGACATCAGCAGTAGCAAGGTTTTGGGTAAGATCAGCGTGACCTTCGGTCGGATTTATTCACAAGTCTGTTCTATGCAATGCTTTCGTAGGAAATCATTCGAGAACCGTAGGCCTACAGTATATGTGTGGTGGTGTATGGTTTACTGATGATTGCAATCAGCACCGTGATAACATGGTGAGCTTTTCCGCTTAGCACTATGCTAACTCGTGATCAGGGCGTGGTTGACGGTGTTGCTTGATATAGGTGCCAAGAGTATCTCAATTTTGAAAATACAATAAAAATATCAAATAAATAAATTTTATTCATTGAGCAATGGCGGTAACTCACGTTACAACACAATGGCCTCCACCCTAAGGTGAAGAGCTTATCTTGGCAACGCATACCGTACACCACGCGTCGCTATGAAATAGAATAAAAGATAACATAATAGACTGATAGTAGAGTGGTAGTTATCGGTGGTTTGAGTGCCAAGGCGAAGCATATTAATCTTGAAAACAGAATACGACTGACCCACGACAGACCCGAAGTAAATTATTTTAATGACAGGCTAGGCTAGCCGGTGTTTACTGGACCAATAGCCGTCGCTGGTGAGATAAAAGTGTCTATTGAATGCAGCCAGAATGGACTTGGACGTTTATGTTCGGCTAAATGACTCTGCTGCTCTATCGGCTCATTATAACCCAATATACCTTCGAATCTGCAGGGAATGTTTCGATTCAAAATCCCCTTCGCACCAGTCGTGCCCTCTGTGAACCGCTAAGTCAGGCCCCTTTGTCAAATGTTAATACTAGATGCGATACCGCGATAATTTTGTGAGATGACATATAGGCACTACTGATGTCCGATATATTGGTCGGTTTCTAGTTTCATCTCGTACAAATATATATAAGACATCCATATTATTTATTCGACGATACGGGGTCGATTTGACCGGAAGACCAATACACGTAACCAAACATGCTGACAGTAGCAGAAAAAGATATTCAAAGTGAACGCGAAAGTGACAGTGACGAAGATAACGGAGAAGGTAAGGGTTTGTAACTTTAGGCTTTACGGTAAGTGAATGATCCAATGCACCGGGTTCAATGCATCCAATGCATCAGGTGAAGATGGTTCCATCTTCACCTGATGAAGGAGCAGAACTCCGAAAGCTTGTGTATTATATTCCAATAAACTGGACTGGACGTTGAATCTGTGGTGACTTATTATATTTATTACTATATGAATCGTCAGCCATCGGCTCCACTATTTTTCGTATAATTAACAGAATAACACTTCATCCAAAACGCATTCGTAGTCTCTATCAGGGTGTCGAACCGGATCCAAAAAACGGTTACGGTTCGGTTACGGTTTTTGCCGAAACGAAAATTTCGGTTTTGTTCCGGTTTTGTTCCTATGCTTGCCCATAGAGAGCGGCTACCGGTTTACGCCGACGGATGAACCGGTTCTGGAGCGGTTCAAATACTGGAAATCGTTAGTTCGTTGCGGATGCGATACGCGGACAAATAACCACGTTTATCGACATATATACCCGTCACTTTATAGTGTAGGCTACGCAAGACGAAGTTTTGAATCGAAATTCTTACGATAAAAATAAACACTTGAATTTTGATTTGTTAAGTCCCTGAGAATTTGTGTGTAATGATAACTTGCGAGAATTTTAAGCAACGAGTCTGATCATCAGCCGAGATGTAAGCGCGCGGCTAGCAGTAATTGAAATCGCTTTTCCAGATTGGCGGGAGGTTTTCCGGACGACTTTGCGAAATTTGCGATTTGACACACCGATTTATCGTTATCGTTCTTAAAGAATTTTATAACAGGATTTGAATTCGCCCTGTTCATTTCCGCCGACGCATTGCTCGCGTGGCGAGCTGACGTGTTGAGACCTAGCTTTCAATTCCAAGTGCGACAGGGCGGAATTGACCGGTCAAACTTTTTAAAGAGTGAGATAATTCAACCGATTGCGGAAACATGTTGATGTATGTGGATAGTTCAAAAAAATAAACCGCTGGCACCTCCATTTAGAAAAACGGTAACCGTTTGCTAAAAGAGCGGTAACCAGGAAAATGCCACAACGGTTTCGTTCCGGTTCCGGTTAATTGGAAAATTAAAAAAACGGTTCGGTTACGGTTTCGGTTCACAAAAATCAAGCGGTAACCGTTCTTTTTCGTTCCGGTTCCGGTTCGGTTCGACACCCTGGTCTCTATACGACTTACCCCCGTTAAAGAAAACACGGTTCGCGACATTGCGCATCTGACATTCGGTCCATGCATGTGTAAATACGTATAGGCTATGGGGGAGAAGTAGTAGGATATTTCAAACGCCAGCTAACCGAACCACCAGTCTGGTATCATCGGTATTATATGCAAATTATGCGGTATAGGATATAAGCTAGTATATTCGTTCTGGACAGGACGTTAAATCTGTGGTGACTTACTATACAACCTATCTATTTCTATGTGGATCGTCCGCCGTCGGCTCCACTAATTTGTACTATAACATGGATGCGTTTTACAGACATCTAGCTAATCTACAGTCTAGAATCTAATACTGCTACGTATTGTTAACATACCAATTTAAACGTAGCCTATGTTTACGTATGAGTCATTTGGGCCAATTGCGGCTGGCAAGACTCTTTCTCTGTAGGTCGTTTGAAATTTTATTTATCGCAGCAGAATTTTCAAAACATGACTCGTACGGCATCCAGACACGTAATGGTGTTGGAAGAAAAGCGCATTAACCCTACAAAAACCCAGTCAGAATAATTCGAGCGTCCCTATGTGACCCGCGGTGTGCGGTTGTCAAGGCTTGCGCATGGGATGCCACGCGTTATGAGGCCCACACATGGCCTTGTTAGGGAAATACCTGGTCCAAGTACATCTTTGCCACACATGGTCCATGCCGTAACGCACTCACGTGGGCCATCTATGGCCTGAGTAGGTCCGTAAATGGCCCAAACACGGCCACGTGTGCATGGGGCAGTGTTGCGTTTGCATACCCTTAACCACACACGAGACACCAAAGGCCATGCGAAATTGCAGCCTCGCGCCATACATGGGAACGATACTTTTTCCCCAAATATTCAAGGTAGAGTATCCATCCAATTTTCTCACCAACGCTGTTGAATTAAATGAAGAGCAACTGTGTTAATTTTCATTTCTTTGCGTTGTGTTTTCTGTGACGAGATAGTGTGGAACAGTAAATATAATTTATAATAATAATAATAAAGTTACGCGAGTAAAACTTAAACGTACCTTACGGGAAGTCTAATAAGGAACGCCAGGAAAACTTAATAGGCCTACTACCCTTTTGGGAAGTCTGATAATAATGCCAGTAAGATGCCAGTTTGAGACTTGTTCACTATACTCAGCAATATTGCCCATGCCCTAGATGGTCGAGATTGTGATAATCACGTGACGTATGGACGTGACTTTCAGAACAAGTCCTCCTTTCGGATTCGGATCAAGTCATTTTGTTTCCGAAAAAAAGTCTGACGGAGCAGGGCAACGTGTTTGAAGGAGAAATTTTCAGTGCAGTCGCACATCGTAGAAAATGTGCGATCAAGTTTCCTCGCTCGTCAGACCAAGCTGTTCGAGAACTTGGAGCTTTGAGAATATTGAGCTGCAAATCTCACGTGATTTCTTTGTTGACGTCCGGAACTTATCAAGACTCGATATGTGAACATTCGTACATCGTGCTTGAGAAATGCGACAAATATAACCTCCGGCAACATTTGCTTCACCGAAAACAAACCCTCCCCGTATTCGACGTCAGCTGGGCTTTTAACTTCTGCCGACAAATCATTGACGGAATGAAGTTCGTCCATGATAAATTGATTATACACAAAGACTTGAAGCCATCCAATATTTTGCTGACTCTTGATTTGGAGAATATCAAAATCGCCGACTTTGGGCTGAGTCAAGAACTGAAAACTACGTCATCAATGGTGTATTGTCCGAACATGTTCGGAACTCTCGGATTTCGACCTCCGGAAAGCTTCGGTGGGTCGTTCGTTTCGCTCAAATCAGATATTTTCTCACTTGGCTCGCTCCTGTACTTTCTCCTAAGTAACGGGGAATCACCTTTTGGAGATATGGAAGAGTTATGGGATCACAACACAAAAAATGCATTGATTGACGTATCTGGTCTCAAGGTCACGAATCCCGTAGCGAGCGAACATATAATAAAGTTGATGCTGAGTCACGGTCGGCAGCGGCGTCCGTCAATTTGGGAAATTGCAAGTCATCCTTGTTGGAGAGAAATAGAAAGCGTTTGTGATTTCGGTAAGTTGACAGCCCTAAGCTACTGAATTAGACTTCTCAATACCGCGACCTCTTATCTGCTACTGATTATAACCATGAAATATACTACTTAATGACAATATGATTAAATATGCAAAATAAATGAATTGCATTGTGAACGAAATATGACATCTCACCATGTTCTCTCGCCGCCTAAAACGGAGCTTGATGTGCAACTTTACCTATAACTATATATTCATAACACCTATCAATACAATGGTTGAAGTGATGCCGCGTTGTCAAATCCAAATCCGTTGTCAATATGACTAGCTCTATAGCTAACAAAAATGGAATAGCGAAGTCACTCGTCAGCGTCACTGCCTTGTGATTAGTGATACTATATAGAGACTGCACACCATGGCCTAAATTTAGTAGGCCATGGTGACACCCAAAGTAACCCTGAGTAACCTAGAGTAACATAAAGTATAATTGCCGTGGTTCGTTTAGATTACGGAGAGCAGGTTGAAAAAAATGACACCGAGATTTGTTCTGAGTCGTCGGACGATTCCGCCGATGACGACGAGCTGGACAATGGGACCAGACTTTTTATCCAAGCGTTCGCTAGATGGTGAGAAAGTAGCTGTATATACGTAGGTCTATAGTCTCGTGTTAAAATTCCTTTCCCTGTAACTAATGTATAGTCACCGCATGGCCTACTACATTCACACCGTTAAAATGACCTATTAGGTATGTCCTGTTCTTTGCGAAGCGGCATTTTGCGAAATCAAGTCGTTGCTGGCTACAATAGCCGTTATAAGTATTGAACACTGTTCTTCATGAAAACATGGGGTGTTATCGTTAGGATAATGGATTCCATATAACTCATGAAGTCAAAAGCCCACATATCTCAAGAAGCGTTTATACGCTACGACCGCGGCAACTGATAAAGGCTCGCGAGTCGCGACCTAATACAGTCCGCTATAGTAAATTTTTGCCTTTCTATCTCAAAGTTCCAAACTTTTTAAGACGCTAGTTGATCTGCAGTCTACACCCAGCTATACGCAATCGGTTCACGACATCCGTAACTCTTCCATGGCCCTCTGGCCAAAAACCAAAAAGGATTTGCCAAATGCATTGTCATAAGCTTTTCCGCAAATTCATGCAGCATCGTGGCCAATTTCACGAAAGCCAACATTGGGTTCGACCAAGGTTATCTGACGGGGCGAGTACGATTGATTTTCGGCGATATTGTGCCCAGGCCCAAATCAGTTAGCCTTAACCAAAAGCCTAGATCACCGGTTAGCAGTTACGCTGTGTAGCTCAGTTAAACCCGCTGAATGGCCTTTATTTGTAGCACTACTCCATAGACGATGCAGTTGCAATTACATATGCCTATAGTTCACAGTTGCACGCGCATTTCCATATCTTGTTCTGAATTCCAGTAACCGCAGATCTGTTTCGCCTTTGCTGGCGAGATGACGGACAACTCTGTTTATTCGCAGGCCAGACTTTTGTAGGAACGCTTTTTGCGGATAATATCCCTATGGTCATGCTCACTACGCGCATTAGTGGTTTGATACAAAACGGTGAGACCGATTGCGACGAAATCGTAAAAAACAACGTAGACGCCCCGGAAAATATACACTACGTTTAGACACCTTCTATGGTAAACACCGATAGGAAATTCCTAACGTTTAGGCTCTATTGCAAGGATTTAGTGCGCGATTCAGTTCCAAAATGCAATCGACTACATTTATTCTATATCAGTCACCAAATGATGACCAAACTAAGGAGAGATTAAAATCCATTCTGCGACACGAATACACGTACATATACACTATACAGTATCTGCGAACCGGGGGAATGTCGTATTCGCCACAATGTTGATATATAGCTTGATATCTCGTCACATGTTGCAAAAAGCGGGCGATTTCCTGACAGGAATTGACATGCGCACAACATTGTCACAATCGCACCGTAACCTCGGGACCTGTTGAATACGCGACTATTTTGATTTATGGCGTTTTCAACGATCAAGGTCATTTACGCCAGGTCTGTGCTTACGGTACACGTGTACTCCATATTTATAGCCTGGATCACAATCACAACCACAAAATTCCGCAGTCCCCCGATTGACTGCCAAGCAGAGAAGAAACGGGTATTCTATCAATTTGACTCGGTCGGGAATCGCACCCGGAACCTCCCAATCAGAAGGTGGACAGTCAAGCCATTCAGCCAACTGAACAGTGTTGAATCCAGGTTTAAATAAAGCATCCTCTATAGCCGCTAACAGCGTCACCTGACAATGCATTTCGTGCACAGATCGTGAGAGTGCACGATCGCCAATAAGGACGGATTTGTGACTTCGGCAAAATATGATCACGAATCACGAATGTCGCGAATATTCCGTTCAAGCGCACGATACCTGCTGTGCGCAAAGCGTGAACACGCTCTTGTTTATTGCAACTGGACCGTTTCATTCCACGACAATAAATGAGAAACGGGATTTATAATTATTTTCAGGGAAGCTACGAAGAATGCAAGTCATAATGAGCCAGACGATAGTAAGGAAATATCTAATATACAAAGTAGGAATAAGCCATGGCCTATACTCGTAAGCCATACAGGATAAACAAAATTGGAAGCAGGTTATTGCTGAATTTGCGACAACAAGAAGAGGTTGGGACATTGGGGAAGGTTCGGAGCAGGATTTAAAGGGAAGGGCATATTTAGTAGCATTGGAACAAAGATGTTCGGAACATTTCGTTTTGCCAGAAGTAAATATCTAGATAATGTAGGTCGCCAAATGCTATCGGAAAGGCGCGTACAGTAGAAGAAAAAGAACAACAGACTGATGACTTACTTTGCTAAGCACATGCATGCTTCTGTTTCATTTCACTCGATTAGCGCTTTCGAGTCACCCCTCTCACAATAATGGGAGCTCGTTTGTCACATGGCAGTAGTGCCTGAACCTGAATAACGCACCATATACTGTATATCACTAGATAGAATAAGCCAACACAGCACTTCATATAAGTTATCGTTTTGAACTTTTTAGACCAAAATATATCCATCGACCTTTTTCCGGTCCAGATTTCCAATTCAGAGATCGACGTACAAGAATTAATCTCCAATGGTATTTACACAGACTATTATGTTGGTAAGATAGAAGATTGGGAGATGATGCGACTTCTCTCTCACTATTTCCTTTTGTTAAAGGGATCTGGAAGAATGAGCGTGTTTGTATTCAGCAAGCTTTTCCCCATGACCCAAATTCCAAGATCTTTTTTGAGCGAAAATTGAACGCATTGACTGACCTGAAGCACAACAACATTGTCCGCCTCTTAGCAACGGTTTGAAAATATATATTTACTCGAACTGTTCCAACGATGTATCTTGGTGATACAATGGGGCTGTAACTAAATTCCGATTTTATTCCCGGTTTGAATCAAATCCTGGCCTATACGACGTGCGCAGCTGCGAGGAAAGCTTATGCGTAACAACCCGTTGCAGTCAATGCTGCCACGCAGGTGGTACGCCGGAATACACGTGTATCGCTACGAATGTTGTGTCATCGAGCTGGGGTGGCACATGGCCTACTCTAGGTAGAACTAAAGTAGGCCATGGGTGACACATGGCATGGCATGCGCTATTGCTAGGTTATTAATTAGTTGATAGACTCGACATGTCTAATAATTTTCTCGGACCAATCTGATAAATGTGATAAATCATAAAACTATAGGTCGTGGTCGCGAAAATAAACAGCTGCAGTATATACTCTACATACTGGTATGCCAAGAAACAGCACTCCTCCGATTGAGAACAAGTCACTGTCGGTTGAAAAATCACCTATATCGCATATATATATATATATCGCATTAAATGCTATGACACCCCGCTATGTCCGAAGTGCAAATGCGCCGAGACAGTCCCACATTTTCCAATGCAGTGCCGTCGATTCACCCATCTTAGGCAAATATTGATTAGAGCTTCCACCGATGCCAATGTTGAATTCTC
Source organism: Botrylloides violaceus (assembly GCA_030412335.1). Taxonomy (NCBI): domain Eukaryota; kingdom Metazoa; phylum Chordata; class Ascidiacea; order Stolidobranchia; family Styelidae; genus Botrylloides; species Botrylloides violaceus. The sequence continues at coordinate 20,552 of JASFYC010000420.1, forward strand.
ATGTTACGACAATATTATAGACCCCCATTTTTGTGTTCTATTGTCCCCAATCCCTGCTATCACATAACATTAATCACTTCTACTATTTCTGTTACTATCGATTACTATATTCATGTATCTGCTCCAGCCTGTCTTGTTCGTGGTGCAAAACGCCACTGAAAATTTTCAATATAATAATAATAATAATATTTATAATGATAATAATAATAATAATAATAATAATAATAATAATAATAATAATAATAATAATAATAATAATAATAATAATAATAATAATAATAATAATAACAATAATAATACCTGATATCATAACCAGTAAGCACCTAACTTACAGAAAAGTACGGCCCAAAATTTTCTGTATACACTATCTTCAGTTTACAACTGTCCCACTCGTGTGGTGCAGGATAAATTGTAAGTAACAATCGCAATCGACTCTCCGTTCATCTCCTCTCGGGATGTCCATGTCCTTTAGCGTTAAGGGTATTAGGGTTACGAAACGTATATATTCACCCATATTACGAGAACCCCGGCAACCATTTGGTAGGAATCGAACCACCTTATAATCACTCGGGCGATTGCAGGGTTTCCCACAGCTCGGCTAATTCGCCTTCGTATACCCTAATTTTTTACATCCCTGTGCATACTTCATGTACTAGCTTATTGTTGGTATATGACGAAATTAACTCCCCCCCTCTCTCTCTCTCTCTCTACAATCCAATTGCAACGCAGACAACCGATATACCAAGATCACTTGTGCTGGAAATCACAGATTACAAGAACTTGCGTTACCATCTAAAGTACAACAAGGAAGCGATCACAGCCAAGGACCGTTGGAACTATTTACTTCAAGTAAAAAATAGTAGCCTATTCTCCTAACTAATATGATGTTGCGCTGGGCACGTACCGTAACCGCCCCTACGACCTTGCCCGCCCGATACCAGCAATAGTCCTACGTAGGATAGAGTTGGAATCAAAATTTGATTGAAGTTAGTCTCAAATGTCAGCGGATTGCAAAAAACCGCCACAATTCTATCTCTACAATCTCCTGGTCCCGAATCGACAGATTCTAAAACGTTGGTCACTTGGTCTCTTCAGGTATGTCTACGACGCAGAAACATTGTCATATGACCACCACGTCAACGCTGAATTTAGTTACTATGATTTGCAACAGATTTCAGAAGGAATGAGATACATTGCGAGTAAGAACTACATCCATGGATGTCTGTCCACTTCCAGCGTGTTGATTCAACAAGGCGGTGTATTGAAGATCACACGATTCGTTCTCGCTCACCGAGCAGGGGAAAAGATCGAGGACTGGGAAAATCTCATCCTCGAGTATATCACAGCGCCGGAAGTATTGTCGTCAGGGATGTTTTCAGAGAAGTCAGATGTTTGGAGCTTCGGATTTGTTCTCCACGATATATTCGGTAAGATCGCTTTGTGAGTTCCAACACCTGAGCAAGTTAGCTGTCTGATCTCGGTAATAACTAATAACATGTTCTTGCCTTGAGGCAGCTGCGGCAAAACGCTCGCTAACTCGAACTGTTGTTGCTTTTCGAATTTCGATTTATGGCCTCTTTCAAACTACTAAGGTTATGTAGCTGAGGTCAATCCTTACGGTACACGTGTCAAAATTATTCCCTCTTTACGAGGATTTTAATGAATGAATTAACCCCGCAAGTCCTTAATTAGCAGTTAGCAGTTACACCGAACGGCACAGCGGTCGGCTTGGTACCTAGATCGGATGGGAATGGAGGCTGTTATCGATAACTAGTCCTGGACGCGCACATGAGCGGCATTCCTATAATGCTGGCGTCCAAGTCGAAAGTACTGGATACCAAGTCCTGTCATCCCGTGGGATTTAAGAAACTTATTAGGCGGGTCATCGTGTGCGGATAGGTTTAAGGCAAATTGTGTTATAATGTAATGTCATTTAATAAGTCACCACAGATTTAACGTCCAGCCCAGTTTATTGGAATATAATTCACAAGCTTCCGGAGCTCTTCTCCTTCATCAGGTGAAGATGGAATGTAATGCTTGCAACAGAAACTCGCCAGAGCAGGGACATAGCCTACTTTATGAATAGTCCACCAAACCTCCGCAACAATATCGGTTGTATAATGTTGTTTAGTCTTTTACCAATGAAACGCGAGTGTCGTGGTTGTTTCATGTTTTGTACAAAGTGAGATTCGCAATAGGCCGATTCAGAAGGCTCTTTTGCTAAACTTCACGAATCCTCATTCAATCTACATCATTTGATATTCAGATGTGACAAATGCCATACTATTTGAGCACGTCGACTTAACGAGGCGGGTCCTCGCGAGACCTCTGGATTGCCCAGAAATTGCTTACCAAAAAATGAAAGAATGTTGGCAGTCGGAAGCGGAAAATCGGCCGAGATTCTCGGAGCTTAAGGTGATTGAAACGTCGATCGTGAAGTTAGTGGTTTGTTTGTTTGAAATGACGGCATCCCAGACCTATATTACACGAAATGCGATAGTCCAACCGTGTCCTACTCTAGGTAAAGTAGGCCATGGTCAACTTATTGGCCAATCCAGGATCACTGTCACGACCACACAACTCACTCTCCGCGGTCCCCAAATATTTACTACCAATCAGTTAGTGACGGATACCGATTATGAAACCTTTGATGGGTTTGCAATGGAATGCCTTACCTCCAATCCAAAGGCTGCAGTGAAACGTGTCTGCCAACCAATGGTATTCCTCATTGAGACAGTGAGATCTTATTCACAAAAGGAAGTGATTGTAATGGTGTCTCGTGTACAACTCAACTTTTTGTATGTTCGTTGTCCAATGGAGCATGAGCATGAATCTCAGTGGCAAGACAAAGCGGGGGGATTACCGTTGATGGTTGGAAACTCTGGGCTTGCTGGTGTTTAATGCACTATTTATCGTATATGTTAGGGTATCCTATGTAAAACCGTAAAAGCGATTATACTTTCAGGCATTTTTCAAAGACTTGGTTCACACAAGGTAACTGTGATAAAGATGCCTTCCAACTGAAGACGATTATTGCGGCACAACTTGACTTCATCAGTTAACCTTTCAATCTTACAGCGGCAAAAACATTTACGCCCACGGTGTATTATTGATCGGTGTAATGCAAACCAGTGGTTCTTTTGCCAAGCGTGCGACAGGTGATCGGCCAAGCGCGCTGCGCAAATGCTGTGTCACGGCTCATTGGGGACTTTCCTTTCCGCGGTAGATATACGCCAGGCATCTTGGGCCAACAATCATTTGGACGGGATAGGGTCATATTGAAGGAGAAAGTGATTTGTCACAATGGATATGCATGAGGCATGCCGCTCGTCCGCTAAGTTTGTGGGTGATTAAGTGAGCAAACTCTTCTGAAGATACTGAAACTGGTGAATCAACAAGAACATGGTATGATGCTGGCCCAGGCCCAGGCCTGTCTTCTCCGTGCGCAGCCTGAGTCACTACTCGTCCGAGACCGAGATGTGGGTGTCCTCTCACGACATTCCTGTAGGCCTACTGTCGCAGACAACATTTTTTATTTATTTTTTAATAATTTTGATTTATTAATTTATTTATTTGTGAAATTAAGGAGTTTACTATAGGTTATTCCAATTATAATTCCGTTTCTCTAGTTTACAACCTTTTGAAACCCAATTTCAATAACAACAGACCTCTTAGCGATACAGCGATCGTATATACTACGGTCCAAAGAAAACATAGGAGATATCAACACTATTGGCTGCCAAGAGGAGATGAGATTCGCTCATTGTATAGCCTATATGTCCTATGAAGCGTGCTTAGAAACACACGCTCTTTGAACTCCTAAATTACGAAGTTTTCTACGTATTATAGCCTACTCAATACTTCAATTGCTACTACGATAGGCTATCAATCGTTGTTGAAGTCAAGTTATTCATCACTGCAATATAATTTGGTACGTGCAGCACCAAAAGAGATCTGACTGTGTCATTCATTAGAAGGTTGTAAAGTTGAGATTCCCGCGCTAGGCCTACTGAGGGACGTTTAGAGCGCCTGGTTCAGTATCGGACTTCGAGCGTCACAGCTCGAATGACACTATTATCTGAACAGTAGCCAGAGAATGTGCGCCTATAGGCCTACGTCTCCGTAACGAGGCTGGTGACTCGCCAGGTGGCGCACGGAGAAGACAGGCATATTTGAGTCAATAAGTCCTGAGCATCAGTCCTATTGTTTACAGTAACTTGTGGTTGGTGCGCACTGCGCGTAATAAGCTTAGGCCTAGGCCTATATATAGCCTACTGCTCGATTTTGCCTTTTTCCTCGTCATTAAAACGGGATTTTGATTTATCGGCATGCCGCAAATTCAATAGGCCTATAGGACTAGCGGTTTCGACTCCAATGGCGGGGGTAGGCCTATACACACTAGACACACTTCACCAGGCGCATGGCATCGATGATCATACAAATTCATGCGCTGTTGGCAATGAATCAATAAAATCTACAAGCAGGAGAGAATAAGATCTCAAAATGATTTTATTGCGGTTCACACGAACATGCATAGGCCTACTTACGAACATGCATACATTTTAAAATCGCAAAATCTGGCGCGAAGATTCAAAACGATTTAAACGAGGGAACAACTCGCCTGCTCTAATTTCTCTCGTTATCCAATAGCCTATGTTATAGAAATAAGGTGTCGATTTCGACGACACGTGGTTATATATTGGCGCATTCTTGGTCCCTGGTCTGGTCAGCCCAGCACATATAAAGCTGCATAAATGGTACGGGAACCGAAAATGGTTAGCTACAGTAGGCTTACGTGTTATTGTTTGATTATTCAATGATTTCGTTGTTGTCAATGAATAAATATAATAAGTCACCACAGATTTACCGTCCAGTCCAGTTTATTGGTATATAACACACAAGCTTTCGGAGCTCTGCTCCTTCATCAGGTGAAGATGGAATGTCAATGAATGATACACAGACAGATAATTTATTTTCATCTCACCAGGAACATAGAAGAAGTTCCCGTAGTACGACGTAGTGATCAAAATAATACTCGACGAGTATAAGAGATGAGTAGCGTGGTGAGTAATGAGACCACTGTTGTAGTAGTTAAAAATCTAGGGATTGTGTGTAACTCAGTGGAAAATATCTGTTCAAGTGCCATCTAGTGGAAATTTCTATGGCAACTAGAGACGCACTCTGTCTCTGCAGTCTGCACTACGGAGTATCTCCTGCTCAATTTGCTCTACGCAACAGGGGGTGCTTACCTGCCGCTGCGCCATGGGCGATTATACCATACGCATGATTTCGTTTTATATGACAGGGAAATGGTTTCTTCCCGAGTTGTACGTGAATATATGACCAGGTAGATTGGTAACAGCAGGTACGGTACAGCGTCGCTAAGTAGCACAGAACTTCATTGTGGTGCTTGTCTCTCGAGACTTCCGAGTTCGAGATTTGATGGAGTGCATATAGATTCTTGAGCAAGGTTTGATGCGGTAAAATGCATTCTATATCGTATTCAGCGGCCAGCGATTCTTATATTTTTCTATTCCCTACCACCAAGAAAGTTTCTGCTCTGATTTTACACAAATCTTTATGTTGTGTTTTTTCAGTAGTAAGTACCGGTACCGGACTGGTGTATGATTGTTATCCTTTAAATTTTGAACTATATAGATCTTTGCTTCGGGTCTGTACCATAGCAGGCAAGATGCTTAGTCACAGTGGGGTGAAGATCTTTGTGAGAACAAGACCGACCTCTGCTTTTGCTTATGGCATGATAGATCTCGAGGCTGGCAAAAAGGTAACGGAACGGTATGAGATTTCCTGGTACCCATAAATAGCAGACCAAGGGATCACGGATCACACGGAATTGCGAATACAAAAAAGCAGACTGTGGAATCATGGTACTGTGTCGAAGCTCCCACCAATATCTGGGAGAACTGAAACAATATTGTTGCCGTTATGCCTTTCTCTCAAAATCATGTTTACGCAATTACACAATGGAGTAGGTGGGACTCTGCTTGCTCCTCCCACTGCTCCCTTCACTAGAAACTGGTGAAAATGGTTACAGTGCAGTCAATTTTATCTTTCAAGCTTCACATATGCCAAAGCTTCATAGCATTGCCCGAAAGTTGTAGTGGAACTAATGGGAGACGAGGATAATGAGGAAATTTATACTATGAATTTATATAACTTTGCGCTGCAACGTAGGCCTACATGCTCATGTAATAGACAAATGTCTACCGCACATTTAAGGTCCAGCCTCAGTATATTTCAAGATAACCTTATAGCTCACAAGCTTTCAGACCCTGCTCCTTCAGTACATAAATTAAATAATACGTATACGTATACCGGTATGCACTAGTATGGTTGTAAATTGTGGTGTTATGATTCCGTGTAAATGCAGTGCGAGAACAAGAAAATGAGAAAATATATGCTATATATACAGTCCAATTTTTCACCTCTCAGGTCATCAACATCCATGCACCAAGGTTGGAACAACAAAGAATCGCCAACAACCAAGTATCAGACTGGTCTTTTAAAGTAGATGGTATTCTGCACAATGCTACTCAGGATCAGGTTTTTTGTCATTGTATTACTTACTCCTCTAGTTAACTCCTGTAATAGATCAACTTCTTGCCCTGTAGGTGTATGATGAGGTAGCGGCTAAAATGGTAAGAAGATCTCTTGATGGGTATAATGGAACTCTGATCAGTTACGGCCAAACTGGTGCTGGAAAAACGTTTACTATTTCGGGTGCAACTGATGATTACAAGAAAAGAGGAATAATTCCAAGGGCTATTGCACAGGTGTGGAACAATTAAGAAATTTCTGTTTACATAAAGATAGCCTACAGCTACATTTTTCAATGCTTTTGAGCCTTGTCAGAAGTCACATTTCATTTAAAAATATCTGATGGCACGCCTCCAGCTGATTCCACCTTGCCACCCTCAACACCACCTGTGGCATCCATCCATCGCTAGGTGGTACTAATATCCTTGTCTGCCAGCTTCCTGCTGTGACAGCCTAGCGTGATGGGATGGGAAAATCGAACCATTTGTGTTTGCCATTATCAACAAAATATAATTTTTGAACAAAATCACTACATCTACAATTTTATGCTATTGATGGTATTTTAGGTTTAAACACAGCAAGGAATTGTGTTCTCCAATACTGTTCGTTCCATTGTTATAAGCCCAATACAATAATTAGCACAATCGGTTGATTCAAACAGCTTTTGTTAAGAATCACATTTATATCGTTAATCAAGTCCAGTAAGCTATCGAGAAAAATGTGGTTGTTAAAATTGCTTTTGAATCAATTCGAGTCTTTTGTGATTTGATTAAATCCCAAATAGTCTGTTCGATGCGCCCGTCCCTAGGTGGAATATATCCGTATATTGTTTTTATTGAACCATTATCCACTAGGCAATATATGACACACATAAGCAAATTGATTAAATACCGGAATTTCCCATGGCAAACCATGTAAACTGTACAGGGGTTGCAACTTCTGAGACACTTGTGTTGAGACAGGCCACCATGATATGCATGCTGTGATGGAGCTGGAAAGCCACATGACTATTGAAACGACTTTTTCCTGTCAGATTTTTACCGACATACCTATTTGCAGCCTGTTTTTCCTATATATACACCGATTCCCCATAGATTACAGACAATATTTCCCCAGACGTCCTCTCCGGAGACAACTGACTTTCACATTCTAGTGGACAAATAGGCTACCAAGAGTTTCCTAGAACAGAGGAGACATGATCCTTCATCTGGCACCATACAGTGATTCCTTGGCGAGCATAGCAAAGCGTTGCCAGCTCAAGTGGTGCTGTCCACCTATAATAAAATTTCGATTAGGCCTATGGTAGATACATTTGTCTCGGAAAATGCATAAAACAGCTAACGAGCGTGATTCACTGCAATCTGTTGACGTGGTATTGCAGTCTAACTTGAGACTGAGGAGTCTGGATCTGGGAAAACATGGCTGCAAATAGCCCATCTTTGAAAAGCTAGCAGGGAATATTGCTAGAACAGGTTTACTGAAACGTTTTGGGAGGGAGTGGGGAATTTTTTCCCTTCTTTCTTGTTAGTCTGTTTGTTACCCGCCCTGATATAGGCCTGTTATGCCAACCCTGTTGGAATCCATGCATTGTTGCTAGTAGAACAATATTACATTCTCGCTACATTACGTCTGATACAGGTGTTTAAAGAGATTGAAGAGCAAGCGGACAATGCCGTCACTGTGCGTGTGTCATATTTAGAAATTTACAATGAATCCATGTTTGATTTGCTATCTACATTACCTGATTCGTCATCACCCTCAACAAGTCAGTTGAATAAGATTTCTCTTGTCTACTATTGAATTCTCGTGATTTGGGCCTTTGGTGACTTGGTGATCTGGGGTTTTCAGTGGGCCTTTGTAGGAATTGCCGGTCAACTCCAGTTGTGCTGTGTTTTGCTCCTGTCTCTCACCTCATAAAGATCAAACTGTCCGTTTCTCTATCATGCCACTCCTGACGGCTGCTAAGAGTCGACTTCTGTGAGATGTCATCTAGGCCCAAATCACCAAGACTCAGATCACGGGAAGCTTAATGTTCTACTTTAACAAGCATATCTAACCACCAATAGAGACGAAGCACATGAAGAATATACATAATCCTCTTTCTTTTGCCCATGTCACGTTTCTAGGTGGCCGTAATAGATCAAACGACCTTTTTTGCCTTTCCTGTCGCAAGCTGCCCCTTCTGTCTGGGTTTAGGATTGATCGTAGCTGGGAAATTTTATGATTTTGCCCTGGCAAATTTGACATGCACCCCTATGATGATTGGCACCTGGCAGGCGACCTCCTAATACCTATTTTTACATTTTACGTTTAATTTGGCTGGCCTAGCTTGAACCGAACCGCAACGGCACGGGCTTTGCACCAACTGAGCAGATTCGCCACTTCAGAGTGATAAAAACTGCAGTTTCAGTGCAACTAAGCACGAACAAGCCTGCTGAAAAACTAGTAACAATCATTCGTGCTAAAAAGGATTACTTGTAAGAAACAAAGCCTCCCTGCCGTGTTCACTCTCGCGTACCAGATAGACTTAGTTTAGTTAATTTGTATCTTGGGTCGTAGGGTAGGTAAAAATATAAAATGCGTCAGAAACCAGACAAGTTTGGGAAACACTATTATACATTGTAGTTACATGTAATAGGCTGGTTGTTAAATCCCTGTGTTCTTGTCTATTAAACCATGAGTTTCACTAGACTTGTGTTTCAACTCTTGATTGTCATTTTGACCAGATGAAGTCAGTAAACCGATCACTATCATTGATATTGAAGATGATTCTGTGTACATAAAAGGACTTTCTCTTCATCAAGGTGATTCAGTAATAAACAAAAAACAGTAGGCCTATTATTTATCTAATAAACCAATTCATTTGAATTGCAGCAGACAATGGCAAACTTCAGCCCGTAATCTGTGTCCCACCCTTTGTATGAAACGAGTCCGTACCATATGAGGTCGGCCAATCGTATTCATACAGACAGAGTCTTTGTGTCTGTCTGTGCAGGTGTTTTTGATATCAAATCTGTTATTTTTGGACATTTGGCTGAGAAAATTGGCCATAACATGACTGCATGACCACCGCTTTTTATGGACCGTTAATCCAAAGACTTCTCGAATTTATCTTCTAATCTTGCATGAAAGCTTGTTTAAGATAGCAAACTTCAAGCATGGTAGAACTGGTACGTCTACCTATGGTAATGGTGGTTGTGGGTCGCTGCTTACACTGCTTACAATCCATGACTTGACTACAGATTTTGTACGGTATTATAGCTTTGCATACTGAGTGCCGTATTCTAATTAAAATCTCCCTTATTATATCAATGTAGATGACCTTTAATTTGATGTGATTTGTTGATTCATAGCAGTCACCGCAGTCTATGCTTATTCATTTCCAGTGGTTGATGAAGGAGATGCTCTAAACCTTCTGTTTGAAGGTGAAACAAACCGAGTCATTGCTGCACATTCTCTCAACAAAAACTCTTCAAGGTCACATTGTATATTCACCCTTCATATCGAGGTAAGATAGGCTATTGTTTATCATTTTCTGATTTGAATCGATACAGTACTTATCTCATCAAACTTAAAATGTAATAATTGGTATTCGCAACTTCCGCCAGCGTCATAGCGATAGCCTACTGTGGATAGGGTATGCGATACAGTAATGCTGAGCCCCTCCTTGACTAAATCTACATGTTCACAGTGTCGGGTGTGCATTATTGTTGTGACCATGTCGCCGATTCCGAGTCACATGTCATGTCGAGTTCTTCCAGATTTTAAAATTTGAGTAACAAGTCTAGTCCGAGTCTATCTAAACTTCAAAAAATTTGAACAACATATCAAGTCAGGGAAAAAACAATAACAAGCCCCACCGCCGCCACCAACCAATTAGATAAAGGATTTGTCAGTATGCTGTGATTGATGGCAAATTGATTGGTTGAGAAATAAAAAGAAATAATGAAGAAAAGAGCCAGATTGAAGATTGACTAATGACTTATAAATGAATTGTAAAAATGTATTTCCCGAGTCTCGAGTCAAGTGAACATCTCATATCCTGAGTCAAGTCAAGTTATACACTTCTAGTGACTTGAGTCAAGTAAGTCATTGGAAAAACCTGAGTCGCGCCATTGACCGGAGGCGTCACAAAACTGCTGTAGCCTACGGTCTTCACATTTATGGTAATGACAAATACCAAATTTTACCCTCCATGGCTGGTTCCAAGCCAGGACAAATAAGCAGTGTTATGAATATAATATCGCCACTAAATCATGAGTGTTTTGGTTCTATGAGAGCACCCACGAACCAAAACTGAAAGAAAGAAGATGATGTTAAACATCACTGTTTTCTAAAACAGGCCTAATTCCTAGTTGAATATAGTAGGTTACAAAGAAGCAGAGCTCCGAAAGCTTGTGCATTATATTCCAATAAACTGGACTGGACGTTAAATCTGTGGTGACTTATTATGTTTATAAATATTGAATTTTAACATTCAATTTGCAGTCAAGGTCAAGAACTCAATCTAACGCAAGCTATGTCACATCGAAACTACATTTCGTTGATCTGGCAGGATCTGAAAGAATCAACAAAACTGGAGTAAGATATAGTGCGTCTCAGTGTGTGCTATGGCTCCACCGTCTATGCCCCTGTCTCTATTCCACCTAATCCGAATGTATGTGGGCTATTAATCTGCTATGTTTGAACACACGAACTTACTAGAGATGTGTGAATGCCCCCCTTTATAGATTTACTGAATAGCAAGTAATTACTTATTGTGGGTTCCCGGGATCCACACCGTACATACATTCTGCATTATTTAGGGGTGCATTTACAGTATCTCAAGGAGCAAGTCTGGATCAACATAGCCCATGTCTGTCACACTAGCGTTATTAAGGGTACCGGTATACATGCCGGTACAAATTTTGACACCAGTTGATCTCGACTTATACAGTAATATAAGGTAACAAAAAAGCACCTTGACTGTAGTACAGATCCCAAAGCAGCATATCGTATATACTAATTGTGTAATTTCTTAAATTACAGTCAGAAGGCGTGATCCAGCGTGAAGCGATGTACATCAATAAATCGCTTAGTTTCCTGGAACAAACTATCACCGCTCTTGGTGAGAAGGGAAGAGATTATATACCATTCCGTCATACCAAGCTAACACATGCTTTAAAGGTTGGTGTGAATATATTTTTCAGTTTTTCATTTGAAATTAAGGGAAACATTTACGCGGCTGTATCAAGGAAATACCAAATCATCCATGATCTCAGTAAATGTGTGTGCTTTCCCCGAAATCATTATGATAAGTGCCAACTTTGCAAATTGGCTGGGGAGGCGAGGCCATGGCATGATGTCATAATCCTGTTTCTAGGGCACTCGACCGTGTTTCGTGTTAGTTAGGCATACCGTATCCATCGAATTGTTTGAAAACAAAGTATTAGCGACTTGCAATCAAGTGCTATGACAGAGGTTCAACTACTAGGTGCTGTCCGCGATCAGTGCTAGTGCCACTTAACAACGGAGATAACGTCTGCCAAAAGACTTATTAACATCAAGGAATTCAATCAAAAATCAATCAAAAATGTCAAGCAATGTCCATCCAAAAAAAATCAAAAATGTTAATCAATCAAAAAAAGACTGTGAATATGCGCTACTAATTCGCCCATGTTCATACTTTCACGCTATTCGGCGAACAGTAAAATAGGGGTATTCGTCCATCCTGATAAACGGTACAGCATAATAGTTTGGTATTTTTATCATCTGTACAATGTAAGCAAAATTTTGCACTACGAATTTTGGTAAACCCTATTGTGCGTAGCAATTTTCCTACTTGCGAATTGTGTTTCTGTAATTCTGCTCAATCTTCCAACCCCTGCAGCTTGCATGCATGTTTCTGTTTATTTAACCAATGAACAACACCTTTGCATTCATTTTCAGGACTCAATAGGAGGAAAATGTTCCACAATCATGATTGCCAACATCTATGGTGAAGAAGCTCACCTCGATGAGACGGTGAGGAAATGATGTATTTGGTAGTAGATATCGTCATGCGTCTTCGAATTCATGTAGTGATTGTATGTTCGTAGCATGCCCCATGTTCCTCATGAAGGTCAACAATATAGGACGATTTAATCTAATACCGAAGGAGTGAGCCTGCAGCCAATGCTTTTTATGCCTTGTCAATGTTGTGGCAGAGCAGATCAAACCGTTCGTGATTTGGCAGGGATTTTTACTCCAGATGCCCCTCCTGTCGCAACTTTCCCCATTTTCTGGGGTTGGGACTAGCTTAGGCTGGGGAATTTTCAGTTGTTGCTGCCAATGTACAAGAGCACATTATGCAACGTAGGGTGTTAAAGTGTTCCTACTGAGCAACAGAGCATGCATGCAGACTTCACAAGGAGCAGCTGCATGTTGCCATTTTCATCATTGGTTTGAATGCAACTGTTAGGAATCGAACCAACAACCTCATGGGTGACCACCGGCACTGGAACTCGCAACTAACCGAGCCACACGTGTCTGAAACATATCAATCTGATAAACAAATACGTTATGGCATCATGTTTCAATTCAGAAGTGAAGCGTTTATTTCTCAATTGCTTCCATTTCCACCTAGTAAACAACATGATCGCAACCCCACCACCCAGATACGTAAATATTATCGCCCCCGGGTGTTACTTTTACATTTTTGACTGATTGCGTCGACAAGAATTGGGTTATCAGCATATACCGGTATGCATGAGGTTAAAAAGTTGAAGGAAGACTCCTACAGCTACAGCCTTGCTTCCATGAAAATCGCGGACTTATGTTTTGCTGTGTGTCGGAGTAAAAGTGGTAGAACTTTCACACTTCTGCGTCCACAAAAAGATCAACTTCTACCACTTTCGCTTCTACGTCCCTGTTGGTTGATTGTAATTACATTTATCTATGTTGTACTTGCAGCTGTCGACCTTGAGATTTGCGATGCGCATGAAACGGATTGCTGTTCAACCTGCTGTAAATATGCTTTATGATCCGTGGATCCTTGTTAGAGATTTGAAGAAAGAGATTAAACATCTGAAGGATGTAAGTTCATATTTAAGATACATTTTTATTAGCCAATCAAATGTAGTCAAAGTATAATGTCACCACAAATTTAATATCCAGAATCAGTTTATTTGGAAATAAGGTAATTAACATATAGTTTGTTCATAATTTGGCTAGACCAAAGGTGACCAACCTTTTGAACATCCACGTACAACCTGTTTATAGTGCTGTGACGTAATATGAAAATATACTGTCCTTGGATACTATAAAAAGGTCTTGACAACGGAAGATTGAAGGTGGTTCACATGGTTAACGGAAAATCAAACTGAAATTGGTAGGTCAGGATAAGATTCTAACACCATCAACAGCAACAAAGGGGTTAAAAATTTGGAACCACAATGATATTCTATTCCTAAAATTATTTTCTTTGTGGTGATAATGTGAAACAATTAAGGGAAAACGGCAAAAGTACGGGACATTTCTGTGCTTCAGAAATGGAGAAAGCAGATAGAAAATGCCGGACTCTGGTCACGTTATGTGATGGCAGATGGGCCAGATTGCACATCCGACAATTATACTCAGTCGTGATTAGTATCGATAGAATATGGACGTTTTATGACCATTAGTGGACATGGCACATGCTATTGCTTGCTGGAGCAGATTGAGATCAATGCTACTTATCACAACAATATTTGAAATTTGCCAGTGGCCCACTCAAGTTCTCTCACATACCGCCAGCGGTCAGTGCACCACCAGTTGGTGACCCGCTTCGCCAGACGATAAGGCACTGATTGAGCTGGTCAGCTATCTACCGTTAAGTATGGCATACTATCCCAAATGCATTGACCTTTTTATAGCTGGACTCTAACCTATGAGATGATCTACCAGCTTTACGGCTAATGGGCTTACCAGTACACTCAAATGCAGTTGAATGAATCTTGTCATTAGATACTTGAAGTGTGTTCTTCTCTTTCTAGGAGCTGAGCATGTACAATACGCTGTCGAATAACCCACAAATTCATTACGATCCAATCACCGAAGGACAGATGAACGAATTACAAAAACAAGTAATTCTTTTTCTTATTACTTGTGGCTGGTAAAGAGGATGTTATGTCACTAATTTTTCGAATTAGTTGAAGTGTAATGTAAAGTTCAACCTCAGAAAATATCAATGCTGATGATAGCATATTTTTTCTAGATCCTGGCTATACCCAATCTCATTACCTGGTAGATATTTCACATAGTGCCACTTTTGAATTCTAATTCTAATTGGCAAAAATAGTGGTAACAGTGTTATACGCTCACCCAGGAATCATGGGCGTTTGTGCGGTTTTGTGAAGTAATTAATCAGTACTAATGTGCATTAACAACTGTCATAGGCTGGTATCGTCCCATCACTAACTTCGAAGGTGGCACCGGTACTAGTTTTGCTTTACATCACAATGCAATACGTGTGCTTGTCACCGTGGGAAATGCCGAGCAAATTTACAAATTACCATGTGAACGTTTGGACAATGTTATCATTGTCAGCAGATATGCAATTTACAATCAGACATCATTCAAAAATATTTTGTATCATAGAGTTACTGAAATAAGCACATATAATTTCACAGGTCAGGATATTCCTCGAAGGAAAAACTGGTGAAATTGATATAAATAACTTGCGTCAAATCAAAGCCGTATTCTCACAATTCCGTTCTGTCATGATGTCGATGGAAGACACAACATTGGCAAAACTACGTAAAAAATATGTGCTTATCGATAAGAGTAACACAGAAGTTCTCGGAGCTCTTCATAGGGTAAGTACAGTATAAAGTTATGATCTTACATAATTACCTGCGTCAAGGAGATATACCTCCATGGCAGGGAGGTTATGTGATTGTCTCATTTAGTTTTTGAACAAGACAGCATTGAACAGTTGGTGATGAAACCCTCAGAAAATGTTGAGTGGAGCCGGTGGGGACCGATCACTTCGATAGATATAATTTTAGAGCATGGTTTTCAAGATATCAAACACTTAATCAGGTATTGGTGGCGGTGCGCAAAATTTTTTCACTGGCTGGTGACGATTCTTGAATAAACAGAAAACAGTTGGGTGTACCAGCCGGACCATTTTGTTTTGGCTTTGTAATATAACCATGCGACCAAAGTAGCATAGTCGTTCATGATGATTTTAGCACAGGTTGTGGTAAGTTATAGAAACACGCAAACAATCCAATGGGCTATACCGGTACATCAAAATAGTGGCAATAATTTCCATTTGGGGAGTGATTTCTCTGAATGCCGGTCTGGGGCAGCATAGTACAAGAATTTGCTGACCCTCCATGAAAAGGGTCGAAAACTGATTTAATTTTAATGGTAATCCATTTGGGATGCTTTACGTTTAACCGACATTTGTTTGAAATCAAGACTCATATTCGAAAGTGTTAGTATTCTCATAGGCTGATACCAGGTAGTGGTCATTATATTGTTAGAACATATCCCCTACTAAATCATAATCGAAATGAAAGCAACAGAGAAGGGCAGAGGACCAGTTGTGTGGTCTATATTGTGGAGGCAAATTATGTACCGTAGTTAATCACTCTATTAAATTGTTGAAAATTTTTCATTTCAAGAATGGGATTCCCGTCGACGAAGATGGTAATGTTTCCAGTCTTGGAGATAGCACTTTTACTAATATTGCTGCTGCAACTTCAAATGCTGGGTTGACCGCTGGACAAAACAAGAATAAATCTACTACACAAGGACAGCATTCGCCAGCTTCTGCTGGCAAGCGGAAAAGTGGAAAAAGATCTAGAGGGGAGCAAAAGAGGTATATACATTGGTTTTTCATTTTCATTTGGCCCATGTTCCATTTCTGGGTGGCGACAGCAGATTGAACCGCTCATCATTTGGCAGTGATTTTTATGCCAGATGACCTTCCTTTCACAAATCGCAACCTTCTTCATAGTCTTGGGAACTTACAATTTTTTTTCGCCGTGATATGTCCACAGACCATACATCAGTCTGATCTTGTTACCTTCCCTGAGGAGGCCGTAGACATTGACCTGTTGCACCACCACCACCCATCTTTATTGTGCTGCAATATGTATATTTGTATCTGAGGTTTGATGCTGTTCGTGAGAATCAAACCACCAACCTCACTGGCGAGTGTTGAACTCCCAACCAACTGAGCTAACTCACCTGTTGTATATATTATATACTGTCCCTATTTATCATTGAGTAAGAAGCCTAATCATTGTAGCTCATATTTCTATTCTACCCAAGATAGATGGTGTAGGTGGTAGGTGATCCCCCAGTATACTATGCCCCATATGCTGCAACCCATACTTTGTACATCCTCTTGACACGATTTTTAAACTGGCGTTTCATCTAAGTTGAATTTATATTGATATCGGTATCTAAAGATGATACATGATCTGATAGAAATCACACTGCAATGACCTTCGTCAAATTGTTTGCTCTTGTCATATTTGGTGATGCCAGTATTTGGCATGAAAAGTTACTCCAGCCCTCCTTACCAAGATAGAATGTCCTGTTATGTTGTCAAATGCTTGTAAATGCTTTGTGAGAATAAAAAATTATGTGCATCGGTCAGAATAACTTTGCCTTTGTACTCGGCGCCATTAGTCCATCTTTGGAATTTTTTGTTTATTTGTCTAGTCCAACTGGTAGAGGAGCATCTAGTCCTGCACAGCAATCAGAAGCAAAAATGGGAAAAGGGGCAACTAATGTTGTTGCTGACAGCGGCGAATCAAGCAAAAAAGAAGGAAGTGTGCTGTCTGCAGAAAGTCCAAATGAAGAAAATGTTTTTCCCAGCAGACCATGGTACAAAAATCCTATGACTATCAACCTAACAAATATCAGTAGAGTACTTCATAATTATGGGAGTTTCTAATCGAGTATTCAGATCATTCTGATTACTGGTTGATTTGTTCTTCTCCAAACCGCTTGATAACTAATATCCTATGCTTGAATCATCCCGCCAGCCAGATAGAAATTTATGTGAACTACTTATTTGCACAAGGCTTAACTGCCTTCCTTTTAATCAAAGAGCATGGTGGAGCCAGTGGCTGATGATAATTAGATATCGTAGAGAAGATTTACCACATATTTAATGTCAAGCCTCAGTATATTGAGAATTACTCACTGGATTTTGGATTAGAGCTTTGAAAGCTTACGTTATAATTTTCAACATACCATGGCTGGACGTTTAATCAATTTGGAATATTGTTTACGTCCTTTTATTAATGAAATACGACATAGAACATACTGTAATTTCAGCACACCCCCTGACCGTGGGCAAGCTTTTGAAGAATTTAAGAATGAAAAGGGACGAGAAATCAATACAATATGGGCAGAAAATAAAACTATTTTGCAAAGCAAGAAGCGAATGGTAGAGTAGTTCTTTTTCTTAACTTTTGGCATCCCGGCCTGGTTGGCACACTCAATCATTCTCTTTTACTAACTGCTTGATCCAGTATCCTCTACTGTCAACCTCTACTGTCCAGATATCCTGCTTAACAACATCCAGTATCTCCCTCAAAGTGGGCCTTGTTTTCATCTACTTGAGATCAGCAATTAAGCATTTTATGCCCAATGTAGGTCTCTACCCTCCTTATATGTGTGTACAATCTCAGTCTAGTTTCCTTCACTTTTGATTTGAAAGGTGTCGGCATAGACTGGTTCTCAGATAGACCTATTTTCTATCTTCTGTTGTCTAGTCACTCCAAGCATAATCCTCAGTATTTCCAGTTCTATTGGGATTTCTGGGCTGTATCTCTAGATCCCGGGATTTCCTGGGATTGGTATGATGACAGAAAAATACACATTTTTTGTAACCAGGCATCACTATTTACTTGTATTACTGTAGGAAAAACATAATACTGCCCATACCGGAGAAAATTCCCATCTTAGGAAGGTGAAGCGCTACCTTACCCCTCCCCATTTCTCATAGGCCTAGAATGCTACCAAATTGTCAGTCTACTCTGTGACTGTGATTTTTTGTACTTGCCCGAGTGCTTGTTGGTCAATAATATTCCTGGTTCACTGGATCTTTTGCGTACTAGTATGTCATAGAGGCAAATCCGTTACGCCTCAATCAGCTTGTCAAATGTGATTCAGGATTGAAAAACTGTCCTAATTTCCCAGGGTCACAATACTACTCTGTCCCTATCTAGTGAGTTACAGGGACAAGAGGGCCTTTCGATGTAAAATGCTTAAATAATTTTTCAGCTCCATGATCTTACTCATGCGGTCAATGCTACAAAGCATATGATTGACGGTACCCGACAATCACTTGAAGAAAAACAAAGAGAAGGGCAAGAACAAGGTGAATTTCAAGGCCATTTCAGCTGTTTGTAATGTCCAGCACACAACCTCTATAATTATATTTATCACTAAAAATTCCATCTGCTAGTTACCTTTTACGAGACGGGTGGTAAATTCATGGCGTCTACTTCTTACTGTATTGTATCAATCATCCGCCATCAGCTCCACTACAATTCTTTGATGTGCAACACTGATACAGTGGAATTTTTCCTTTCTTCTACTTGGAAAGAGCTCTATCAAATCTTGATTTGACAGAATTATCAGAGTCGTGCCTTTTATGGCAAAACGATTCAACTCAACTTGGACGTGGACGTCACAGTGACTCAGACTTTTCAAATGTTGCAAGACTTGACTTGGACTTGGTCTTGGTGACTCGCCTTGACTTGTAACTTGGAATAAGTTACTTTCCTGCAATACTGATATGAACATTATCCTTTACTAATGTGTCCACTGGGGTGCTGTTAGTTTAAAATTTATATTCTCAGGTGAATTTGTGAATGATGAAGGAGAAACTGTCATTGACGAGGAGGAGTTCATGCTTATTTCTCAGCTGAGAAAATTGAAGCAACAATACCGGTACGTATTGAATTTTTTCATTGGCACCGACCGATCATTGTCCATTCGTTCATGAAATTTGCCAGGGAAGTCCTAATTTCCGAAAATATCTTTACGTGAATCACATAAGTATTGCATTGTTTTATAAGAAAAAACAAGGACCTGGCGTAAGTCGATATCCAACTCAAAAAGTATTTGTCAGGCACTTTCCAAAGATATCTGTCAATGACTAACAGGGGAGAATGGTAGAAAGTTTACCATTTTTCTCGAGTTGAACTCAAGCACTGGACCCCTACTATCCCTCGTAACTTTGAGTACGGTAGGTTATTCAATACCACTGTTACAAGTTACAACTACCTTGTTTGATAACTCGTCACTGGTACTATCAGCACGAGGCAACGGTACGGCTTGAGGCATGGAAGCGGGCATCTCTACCAATATCACACGTTCATAGATACAACATCACATACCCTGTGAGAGTAGTGGTAAATTACTGTAGGTCTAATGGTATATTTAGGTTGCAACTTTGCAATGCACCTTTTAAAGAATATGGTGATGCAGTACCCCCTCTTTCTGTAGGTCATGTTCTGTCAGTTGCCATGTCAAATCTACCTTTTCATGATTTCGCAGTGGTATATACATCGGGTGCCATTCCTGTCAAAAACCTGCCAATTTTTCCGGGCTTGGGACCGGACATAGCTGAGGTGTTTGTAATTAGGTACACCTCCCATCATTCACAAGGACGGCAGTAAAGATACTATTTTAGGGTTAAAATCTGTACGATCGTAACATAACGTAATATGTGCAGAATGGACTATGAGAAATTGCAAAATGTCAAGTATGAGATTGAGTACTGCCAGAAGCTTGTCCATCAAAGTCGGCTAAAGCTCATACAAGGTTTGAAAATTAATGGACTATGATAAAACATGACAGCTTGAATCAATGATAAAATAATTGAAAATTTTTTGGCAATGGTGGGTTTTCCCAAATAATTCAGTGTTCATACTCTCTTCTTCAACATTTTTCATCACTGATGAGGTTGGCACACTGGCTCACTTTATAACCTCCTTGACTTAGTGTCCGGTATTCTTTGACGATTGATCTTATTATACGGGGTGTCTGGTCATGATGGCTTGAGCAAAAGATGAAAGTTTATAATATTGTTTTGGCAGCAGTCATTTCTCACAAACATCAGTGGTACTAGTGTCACACCTGTTATAGCATTGGATACCCAAGGGGTTTGGTCACACTTCGTCAGTCTTGTTGCATAGCTCAAATTTACTGGAGATTTCGTACGAAGATAGTGTAGTGTCGAGTGTTTTGTGTATTTGTCATATAATATATGCGTTACGACACGTGAGGCAAGCATCAACGAAGTCGGACAAGACCCTTTGAAGATTTAGTATTAAAACAGGTCTCACATCAATGTCATTGGTTTTGGTGAAGTAATCAATATTGCAAAGCAACTCTACTCACTTTCATTTATTCATCACCATATCTCGACCAGACACCCCCGATTAATGAGTTCTTGCAATTCCTGGGGTTTTGACAGTTGTGGCTACGATATTTTTCGATCTTGTGTGTGAGCAGTACAGTTGAAACGGCTACAGCTACGTTCCGATTAAATGAAGGGAGTGCAACTGTAGTGCAGATGTGTAGGTACAGACTCACAACTAGGATCACTGATGAAAAATGATTAAAAAGTTGGATCCCAATTTTGCAACTCTAGAGATTTTAAACAGCGAAAACGAAATATTACTAAAACTGCCAAATTATATCATACGTTTGTATTTGATTCAAGACATCATATTATCAGTGCAGGCCCCCTTTAACAATCAATTCATGAGTGATATTTACCGGAAGGGTGTGACATTTCAGAATTTGACATTTGGTATACTGAAAGCTTTCTTGGTGGACCTGCCACCACTAGTGCTTCTGTCGGATTTGGTTCAAGGCCCGGGATCCATCCACCTACTCGTCTACAGCTATCTGGGAGTCAAGTGGATGATGATCAGGTATGCTTAAATTTTTATTGCTGTGTGTGATCATTTGATCACTGATTAATCGTGATCTAAGCAGACAAGCTAGGTAAGATGTTGAGCGCCTGGTGCTCATCCGTGAGGTTGGCAGATTGACCACCACCAGTCACAACACACCTATCATGTAAAGATAGATACAGTATTTAAACTTGTAACTTCCATGTCAGTGTCTCGGTTAATGCAGAGTGCAACGACCAACGTAGTATTGTCCAGTGCCTCTTTTCCTAGTCCACATGGCTGTGCAATGTGGTGATATTCTTTGACTAATTATCTGACTAATGCGATCCTTGGCTTTGTCTTTCCCCTAAATTGCTAATTAATTGCTTTTCCGTTGTCTCTCTGTTAAGGTGTGGTTTCAGTGTATCTCTTAGACATTTGTGTTCGACCGCGTGCGGTGTAGCGTTGGTGTTCGGTTTGTAATCAATTGTTTTCAGATTCTGTGAATAAGTTTAATAAAGCCTACATTAGGTCGTTACAATTTATTAAACTTAAATAACCATGGAGAGGGTTTTGAAACCGCAACGAATTGAATGCGAACCAGACTCCACCTCCGCAGCAGACGAATTTCGACACTGGTTTAAGACTTTTGAGAGCTACCTGGACGCACTCAGTCAAGAGGACCGAGAAGGAAACAAACTCAAAGTATTGACGAATCTCGTCTCGCCACAAGTGTATCGCCATATAAGCGACATTGAAGACTACAATTCGGCCATTACGACACTGACTGAACTTTATATTAAACCTAAAAACTCAATCGCTGCTAGGCATGAACTTCTCACTTGTAAGCAGCAAAGCGGCGAATCCATCGATAACTTCGTTGTACGTCTGAAACGACTAAGTAAGGAATGTGGTTGTCAAGCGGTATCGGCTGAGAAGTATCGTTCGGAATTGGCTCGAGATGCCCTGATATCTGGCATCCAGTCGCAGTCCATAAGGCAGAGACTCTTGGAAGACTCGTCTCTGACGTTTGACGACGCTTTTAAGAAAGCGAGGGCAATAGAATTGGCTTTAACAACTTCCGAAGCCTATCAAGGAGCTTCTGCTTGCTCTATTCAAAACCCAGACATTAGCTCCCCGCGGAACGATCACGCAACTACATACGATTCTGAAAGCCATCTGCGAGCCACTACTAGTAGGACTTGTTGCTTCTTTTGCGGGAACGTTCGTCACCCTCGAAAGGACTGTCCTGCCATTGATGCAATCTGCAGTTACTGCCAAATAGTCGGCCATTACTCCAAGGTCTGTCAGAAACGTCTACGCGGCCGTAATAATAAGAAAATACAATCTGCTGCTATACAAGGAGGCACGAAATCACTTTCGGCATCGTATTCTAACAACACAAGAGCGCTGAGGCACGTGAAATTGAATGGGATTCCTGCGTCATCGCTGATGGATACCGGATCGTCCGATTGCTTCATTGATCGCAATTTTGCCAATAAACATTCATTCGCCATACGCGGATACTCTGGCGAGGTAACGTTGGCTGAAACTTCGATTCGCATGCCCATAAAAGGTCAGTGCATATCTAACCTCTCCGTTGAGAATAACGAGTACGAAAATGTAACCTTCAACGTCCTAACTAATCTGGCCACAGACGTAATAATTGGAGAGAAGATATTTAAAGAACATCAAGCTGTTACGTTCACATTTGATGGATATCGCCCAGCTCTTACCCTAAAAGCCTTATCAAAAATGTGCGCGCCGTATCCTAAACCCTTCAGCCATCTTAGTGAACAATGCCGACCTCAAGCGGATAAACCTAGAAGATATTCCAAGGATGATCAATCATTTATATGCAACGAGACAAAGCGTTTGCTATCGGAAGGCATGATCGAACCTAGTAACTCGCCCTGGAGAGCACAAGTCCTAGTGGTCAAGAACGAACACTCTGGTAAACGACGTATGGTCATCGATTACAGTAGAACTATTAATCGATTCACTCAACTTGATGCGTATCCACTTCCTCGTATTGAAGATATTGTTAACGAATTGGCACATCACAAAGTGTTCTCAACAGTTGACTTAAAATCGGCCTACCACCAGCTTGAATTACATCCCCGAGATAGGGAATTTACAGCTTTTCAATCTGGCAACGAACTTTATCAGTGGTGCCGTCTTCCGTTTGGTCTTACGAATGCTGTACCGGAATTTCAACGGGCGATCGATCACATTATCAAAATGAATAACTTGAAAGGGTGTTACCCATACCTCGACGATATTACTATTGCTGGTTCCGACCAGGCAGAGCATGACCGTAATTTGAAGGCCTTTTATGAAGCCGCTTCAAGGGCGAATCTCACACTCAACGAGTCTAAATCTCAACATTCGAAATCGAAAGTCGCAATACTTGGTTATAAGGTGGGATACCAGTCGATTCAACCGGATCCAGAGAGGGTGCAGCCTCTTATGAGCTTACCATATCCGAAATCAACGAAGGAGCTTAAACGGATGGTGGGTCTCTTTGCCTATTATGCTCGATGGATCTCGAACTATTCTGATAAAATAAGACCTCTGATCCACTCCTCACTGCCATTGGAGCGAGACGCCCTGAGTGCTATCGACACATTAAAGAAAGACCTCGCCATTGCCACCCTGCAGCCAATTGATGAATCGACACCTTTTACGGTAGAGACTGATGCGTCAGATTTTGCTATAGCTGCTACTCTAAACCAAAATGGCCGACCTGTGGCTTTCCATTCACGAACTTTGTCTGCTCATGAAAAACGCCATTCTGCGGTAGAAAAAGAGGCTTACGCGGTGGTGGAGGCACTCCGAAAATGGCGCCATTTGTTGTCCGTTGGCCATTTCACATTAGTTACGGACCAAAAGAGTGTGTCGTTCATGTTGGATACAAGACATGCCGGAAAAATTAAAAATGACAAAATTGCCAGGTGGCGGTTAGAGCTGATGTCATACAACTATTCAGTGGTTCACCGCCCTGGCGCGGACAACGTCGGTGCCGACACTTTTTCACGTGTTCACTGCAGCTTCGTCCGAGGAAATCGGTTACGCGATCTTCATGTTTCATTGTGCCATCCTGGAGTTACGCGATTGGCACACTTTGTTCGTACTAAAAATCTGCCGTTTTCACTCGAAGAAATTCGCGGAATGACGTCACGATGTCGAGAATGCCAACAGATAAAACCACAATTTAAACGCCCAGCCGAAGCCAAACTTATCAAAGCTACTCGAGTTTTCGAACGTCTGAACATTGATTTCAAAGGACCCCTGCCTAGCATTTCAAAAAACAGGTATATCTTGACTGTAGTCGACGAGTATTCCAGGTTTCCGTTCGCCTTTCCCTGTTCGGACATAACTGCTAAGACTGTAATTAAGTGCCTAACAGAGCTTTTCTCTATATTTGGAGTGTGCTCATTTATTCATTCAGATAGGGGATCGTCATTTAATTCACATGAGCTGAAATCATGGTTGTACTCCCATGGAGTTGCCACAAGTCGTACAACCAGTTACAACCCTAGAGGCAATGGTCAGTGCGAAAAATTTAATGGGACCATATGGAAAGCGGTCCAGTGCTGCCTTAAATCACGACAGCTGCCGTTATCCCACTGGGAGGACGCGTTGACCGACGCACTTCACTCAATTCGATCGTTATTATGTACAGCGACAAACTGCACTCCCCACGAAAGAATGTTTCAACACACTCGGAGTTCGGCCAATGGAACATCGATTCCTACTTGGCTTAGGCCGGGTCCGATCTACGTGAAACGCCATGTTCGTAACAAGGATGATCCGTTGGTCGATGAAGCCGAGCTTTTAGAGATCAATCCCAACTACGCTCATGTACGACTTAGCGATGGAAGAGAGACCACGGTTTCAATTCGGGACCTCTCGCCGCGAAGCAACGAAGCCAGCGAGCATGACAAGTCGGCAAGGGATTCTGAGGAATTGGGTGGTCTACCTGTCGATGTTCCGCCAACGGAGAGCAATCAAACTGCGGAGCAGAATGAAAAGGATGTCACAAGTAACACGGATCCCGAGACTAACGAGTTTCATAAACCTCCATTGAGACGATCAACTCGAGTCCCAAAGCCTGTAGATAGATATGGAGCCGTACCATATGTTTGAAATTCAAGTTCTCTTTTTCCTCTAACTAGAACAATTTCTGCCGGGGGAGAATGTGGTATTCTTTGACTAATTATCTGACTAATGCGATCCTTGGTTTTGTCTTTCCCCTAAATTGCTAATTAATTGCTTTTCCGTTGTCTATCTGTTAAGGTGTGGTTTCAGTGTATCTCTTAGACATTTGTGTTCGACCGCGTGCGGTGTAGCGTTGGTGTTCGGTTTGTAATCAATTGTTTTCAGATTCTGTGAATAAGTTTAATAAAGCCTACTTTAGGTCGTCAATGTGCATTATTTGCACTGTGCACTGTGCAGATCTAAAGCGGAGGCAATAATCTGAAAGTTCTGCAGCTATGGCTAGTTCTAAGCCAGAGAAAAATGGGAGGTTTGCGACGAAAGCGGCATCAGAAATATAAATCACCGCCTATGTGCCTGATTTAATCTGCTCTGGCCACCCGCAAAAAAATCGCCAAAATAAAGGATATTAGCATTCTCTTCTCACAACCCTATAGAAATCCACTTCCATACACAAATGTCAAGACACATTAAAAATTAATAATTTGTTTATATTCCCACATTTTTTCTCTTCGTTTTGTCCTTTGTTGAGCTATGCCCACTTAACCTAGTAATTCTCAGTAATTGTACGACTAATTATCCCCGTGTAGGCCTATTGTCTTCTTTACCCGGTTCTCCATTCTTCCAGTTTTCAAATATTGCATGCAATAGCTTTACTCACTGTTTTGTAACTAGTGTTTTAGTTATCCCTTCTTTGAATGTCCATCCATTTATAAATGTAAATGAGCATTTATGATCCACCATTAATTTTTCAGGAACGATTTGAACAGTCTCGAAAGGAGTTGCTACTGGATAATTCTGAATCACTACCATTTTACACTGCAAAGTTAAAGACCAATAGACGGGTATGCCTATGACTCTACGAATGTTCCCACCATGACCTTTTTTCCGCTTATTTTACTCGACTGCATATTGTCTTTTCACCTACCGGTAGTCTCTTACTGGCGACAAGTTTCCTGTTGGCATTTACCCAGATGTCCCTTTTCCTCACTTGTTAGAGGGTGCCACCTCTTCTCGATTCCTGTAGCTTTTGCGATCTGCTTGTTCGTAAACTCTTCACCGAAATCCAATATGCTAAGCTCGTTATTCTTAATGCGAGTGAAAATTGTCGGCCTGTCACTTTAGCTAGATATGGGAAAGGGAATCCAGTTTTTCCCTGTTTTGGCAGCAAACCTTGTCGTCAATAGAAATAATGAATCCCTGTGTTCCTGACCATTCTACCCCGGTTTTAAAATAATTGAATGTATCTATTCATATTGTAAAGAACCCAAATACAAAAGCACGTAACCAAGGCCAAGCGTCGAAGGAGCAAAATATGTTGAAGAAGAAACTACTCCATCCTAAACCACAGCCCGTTGATGTACCCCTGCAAATACGTTAATTGAATTTCCCATAGACTATGAAGTTGGATGATTTTGGACTAAATTTTGACAATTTTTCTTCTTGAAACCCACCACACCAGTAGGCCTACTGCATTTTCTTGAACATGAAATATTTCGTTATTTAATTTGCTAGGTCGGGAATTTGTCGTAAGAATAAGAAGAAATGCATAATCCGTTCACTATTATGAATTGTCTATTGTACAATATATCTAAGAGAAATTATTCTGTTATCTGTTCCATCGAAGGTGGATAGGGCGACATCTACCAGCTTAGGGTAGGCTCGTACGCTGGTAGCAGAGACGGTACGGTAGCGAAAAGTAAGCCTACGTAGTAAAGATCTGTGATCTGACAGTTTTTTGCCTTTTACCTCAAAATGAAGGGTCAGTGTGCCACATTTCGTTACGACGAAGAGCTGCATCAATCACGCCGCTACCACCAAACGTCGAGATTCTAGCTCTGGCTTCGGAGTTTCAGCTCTCTGAAAGAGTAGCTTGGTGGGTGGCGGCGGTAATTTTGACTGTGGAAATCCATCTTGCTCTAGTTGTGTTGTGAAGTCGGATTCAGATTCATTTTCAACCTCAAGTGATTTCTGTAATCTGATGAGTGTCACCCTTTCTCTAGAATTACTAGGATATGGTAGATCGAGATGTAGATTTCCAAGGATTAGTTCTCCCTACAAATAGCCTGCCTATGCTGGGGATAAACGCAGTTGGCGAGCACCAAAAACTAGCTTTAGGTCATCATATACCTGTATAATATGTACTCCAATATCGCCAATACGAATTAAATTTGGGTTCTGACGTTAGCCTACGTTGGTTAGTGCCTTTATTGGCTGTCTGAAGCTGTTGTTTTGGGGTTTGTTTAGCTGGGATGAAAAGAGCAATAACAACTTTTCATGATATACGTTTTATGGTAAGGGTTATGCATCTCTGTTTTACACGCATGAAAGTATCCTAGTCGTCTTGTAACAAGATGCTTTGGACTTGGAGTTCTCTCTGGCATGTGTATTAATCTTTCTCTCTCTCCCTCTTGCCCAGTGGTAATCAGCTGATTGCGGCAATCGCCGAGCAAGCAGCTGCAGCCGTGCTCCTGTGCCGCGGTGCCGACGTGGATGCATTTGGCCGGGCGGTGTAGCCGCCACACACGGTTGACGGTTCCCCGTGCAGATGGTACTCTGGAGGTATAGGTTAGATAACTTTGGCTGGTTCTGATTCCTGTTCCACGAACTTACAGGTAGGCCTACTGGGTTCGGGGATTTGGCTTGTCCATGAAGCTATGCATGCCTAAGCCTACGCTGTTCTGTTACAAATCTGCTGAGTGCTCAGTCTTGCGCTTCAGGATTCTCGCCGTTCAAATAACCAGATACTGATAGATGTATGGCCATTACTCACTGATCTCAACCTTGCTCTGCACCCCTCTCACGCTCTCAGTACAGTAATGTGAGCACAAATAATTCGAACATTGGCGCAACCGAACTCGGGAATTTTGAGGTTGACACATTGGAGTTCACACATTGGTGGAAGCTCGAAGGAAGGTAGCTCGGCCTGCTGCTGCTGGTCTGCCGCTACCAGAAAAATTTACCAAAACCATATTTCTATCATTGATTCTGCCATTGGCATATTTTTACCACAGACCCCCTAGACTACTACAGTAAAATTATTTCACAGAAATAGAATGCGGATTACTCTGCCCTATCAGGCTGTGCGCACTCTTATCATTGGCCCACCAGGGTCTGGCAAAGGGACAATTTCTGCAAGGATGTGTCGAGACTTTGACATGTTTCATCTCTCATCAGGAGACTTGCTCCGCTCTGGTATTCAGAACAAAAATTCTCCAGTTGGTGTGGCAGCTAAGAAATATGTTGAAGCTGGTGAACTTGTTCCTGATGAAATAATGGTCCCATTGATTCTATCAGAACTGAAAAAGATTCCTTCAAGTAAAAGCTGGGTTCTTGATGGATTTCCCAGATCGTCATGTCAGGTACCTAGGCTTTCTGTCACATCAGTAGGTCGACTAGTAATTTACCAATATACAGTAACATGATGATATCTTACTTTCTCCGTAAATACGTTTTGTTGCACAAGCTCACAACATGGTGATGCCTTGTCTAGCATAGACCCTACATATCCATAAAATAATTGGGTCTGATGAAAGAACCACCCTAAATCACACCAGGCGAGACCCTAATAAATATAGGTAATTACATATATGAATAATTATATATCATGTACATGCGTGCATAATCTGAATATCAGCAGTCTGAGCAGACAAGGAGGTTCCTAAAAAGGCGGTAGACTATCATATGATATCGCCTATTTCAAATGCTGTGTCACTTGCCTTGGGTGATGCCGGCAATATAATAGGGTGGGCTAATTTGATAGAACCAGGATTGGCATTATAGAATTGTTCCTGATTCTGGTTATTTGAATGACTCAATTCAACAGAGGAATAATCTTAATCAGGAATCATCTGGCTAGCGGTAACTGGCTATTAACATGTTCAAGCGTAGGCCTATAAATAATGTCTACGAATGAATCTAACCTGCAAATGTCTCACTATATTTCAGGCTCAGTCACTCCATGATTCAGAAACCATCCATTCTGCAATAAATTTGGACGTTCCTTTCAAGACCATTGTAGAACGACTAAGTGGCCGTTGGATCCATTTACCAAGTGGAAGAGTTTACAATGATGGGTTTAATCCCCCACAAAGATCTGGATTTGATGACTTGACCCATGAACCATTGACGCAACGGGAAGACGACAAGCCTGAAACCATCAAAAGGAGATTAAATGTGTACCTGGAGCAGACAAAGCCTATTCTTGAATTCTATCAACGTAGCGGTGTTCTAAACACATTCAGTGGTATGAAAACAGATGAGATATATCCTATGGTTGTGCAACATCTAAAGAAACTTCAATCAAAGCATATTGCAGACCACAAAATGCAGTGAAGTGTATCCGTTCATAACATCATCATATCTTGTGCCTATTTATTTTTGTCATTACATATACAATGCAATTTAATTTTATGCAATTAAGCCTGCAAGCCAATTATTGTTTATAGTGTCATGTTACAAATTCACCTATTCTTACTAGACCGAACTTGGCAAATAAATGAAAAAATGTTGAAATTGACAAAGAAGCAGCATTTGTGATTTGTTTCTTGTATAAGGTCTGATATGGCTTGCTTGGTCTGTAGTTCTAAATCAGTCATCCTGCCTCGTTTCACCTCGAGTCAAACCTATATATTCATAATACCAGTGCCATATAGTTTCTCCTTGATTCAATTGTTGGTTCCGTACCACTTCGCCTCATTATCGTTTATGTCTACCGACCTACCATATTTCTGTACAAATCTCAGGGATATCTAGATATCCCTGACAAATCTGTACCGTTTTTTTTAGGTCCATGTTTACCAGTCTGATTTGAACAGTCATAATTAAACATAGATTCCCAAACTTCATCTGGGTCGGTGGGTGCAGTGCTACCTTCACCAAAGATACTGAGATACCCATAGTTGAGTAAGGTAGGTCTATCAATCACCCGGGCTTCAATTTCTATGTATATCCATTTCATTTCCCATTTCGTGTTCAATGATGAGGAGCATGGAAAACAATTTGATGTTATTCCCCACTGGTTATTTGAAAGTTCCAGACAGAGTCGCTTATTACCTTCCCTTGGCGTGATATTGTAGGTGGTTCTTTAAATGAAAGCGAGACTTCGTAAAGTTAAAGTCATGGAGTTCGGCAAATCGGACGATGCAAACCAGAATGACCAAAAAGGCTTATGTAAACACTCATTTTGAATAAATACAACGCCGTTCGAGGGCGAATGAGCAACGGATCTCTTGGCAGTCAACCGTAAAATATCGCAGGCTACACTGAGGCTAGTAGGAAGGCTCGGTAGTCGGAAGGTTCGTCGATCCTCAGGCGATTGGCTTTATATCCAGGCGGTAGGCGATTCTGATCAGAAATTCAACGTAAATCAAGTAGCGAGTCAGGAACAAGTGTGATGAACGAAGATTTTTCTGATATCAGCAGAAAGCTGGATACCACAAGAATAACTGCAGATTCTTCGCAGTTGCAGGCGAAGGCAGATCTTGGCAATACAAGTGGATCGGTGGGTGTAGTCTTCATTATTTGCATGGTCTCGGCTCAATTATGTAGCTTAGTATACTGTTACTCGTAGATTTACTGTAAATCGAGTTCAACGGAAATGCAAAGAACTAGGTGTCCGGTGACTTTAGGCCTTCGATGAACGGGTCGTAGATTTGGTTATGCGGGAAATTCAGTATGCGTGCTGCGGCAAAATTTCCTCGGCAATTCGAAGTAAGCGGTGGTTTAAGCGTAGAATGAATGACGGGAAATAATGATGCATGCTGAAGGGTAGATGTTCATTTCCTATTGTTTTTGGTAACAAGATTGAGAGAAATCATTAATGCATAGGCCCATAGCTACTATTCCTATGGCCTTAGCTCAGCTAACGTAATAGGGGTAGGACCTAGTGCAGACTTGGCGCCTTCTCTAGTATGCACATGCGCTGTTTATGAAAAACTAGATATTGTGCTGAAATTAGGCCTACGGAACTGATATATATTACACCTGGATTGTACATAACAATGTTAATTTTATATTTTTGTAGCATCCATTTCAATTGAAGCAGTATCAACTACAGGAAGAAATAGGCCAGGGGTCATATGGCATTGTCAAGCTTGCTTATAATGAGGCAGATCATAATCGCTATGTAAGTGGGCCTGTCTGTATAGTTATAGATAAAGACTTGTCTCTTCTAAAAAAATGCACGGTCCGCCACAACCAGTTCCCATTATTCATACCTATGATGGCAGAATAGTTGACTATTTATCGTTTTCAGAATTAACCAATTCTTGATCGCCTGGTTTTTGGTTCGGTTGCGCTGGGCCTCCCAGGCCATTTTCAAAATTTGGCTAAGATTGCCATCATACCATATATAAAATATTTGCGCATCCCAATAGCTGACTAACCTACTGGCTCTAAAACTTTGTTCTGACTGACAAAAATTGCATAATTTACCCCTACCCCTAATTTTGTTCCTGTACGCACCCAAGGATGTGAGGTCACAGTTTTGTCAGATGGGCATGTAGTTCAATTGGGAGCCCAACACGTGACCATGGACGACGTCACTGGTGGTTTGGTCGCCACAAGCCACCTTACACTTAGTCTAACATATATATAAATGGGTAGGCCTGCTACCAGCAGCTTCCCTGTCAAGCTCACGACATTATAGAGATAGTGTGTGGGGGGTGCAATATGTTCATGTTCAGCCCCTCCTTGCTGACTACATGCTCATGTCGTATGATGCAGTCTTGTTCAGTCATTCCGACGGCAAAATGTGAAAGTTCCCTTGCCACAGTCAGTCCCAAGCCAAAATCAAGTGGGAAGGGTTCTGACAAAAAGGCATCTGATGTGAAATCAATGTCAGATCATTACCAGTTCAATCCGACTTGGCTACTTCATAAAATGGAACATGACTGAATGGCAAGAAGGAGAATTGAAGACAACCAAATATTGCATTTTGCCAAAATTGTAGGTCTATCAAGTACAAATAAAGTGACTGGAAATGGAGTGATATTACAAGAGTAGAGTAATATCGTAAGCCTAATTAGTCGCTGCTTAAGCTACTTCCACCTCCAGCCTGCACCCCTGGGCCTGCTTGTGTGAATTCATTGAAGTAGAATTCCAAATCCCACTCAGAGCCGTTGCATGGTGATCTCATAGCGATTTTGAGAAGCTCATGTCTAAGTGATACTCCCAGGACCAATGTTATACTGTAGACCATCATACTTGTTTATATATTAAACAGTTTAGTTAAATTGCATTCCCAGGCAATGAAAATACTATCTAAAAAGAAATTATTGAGAAAAATGGGATTTTTTGGTAAGTAAAAAAATCTAATAGGACCTTGTTTCTGCATTGTGCATGGGCGGTACCAGTAGCTTATTCCATAAACAGCTTGTTCAAAATTTTGCTGCAACCACACCATTGTCAGAGCTGTAGGATTCCTAGCTCAGTACAGATAAACAGATGACTCCAAATTTCAGTCAGTCAAATCGACAACAATTACCTGGCACTGTGCTCGTTATATTTATTAACCATGTGCCATTTTTTCCTGTTCATTCTGTCAGTATGAGGAGACACTAATTCGGTGCGAGCTTGTTCAGTAGTTCAAAGTTAATGTCCGCATATACCGTAGGCTTATCCACAGCCAACTTTTGGCCCACATGTCACTGCACATTGTACATCATTTCCAGGCAGAATTTTTTCTTTTGACATCTGAATGGCTTGCATGTACCAATAAGTTTGACCCAGTACCAACTTTGAGTTGCACACCCCATGGCTAGGTGTAACTCTCTTCGGAACCTGTATATCAATGTGTACTAAGCAATAAGCATAGCCAAGTTTGGTTTATCACCAGAACATGAGACCTTTTGTATTGATGAACATTTTTTATTGCACTCTAGGAAGACGTCCCCCTGGTAAAGGCAAGGCGAGGTCATCTCCTTTAAATGACGTTTACAAAGAAATTGCACTTTTGAAAAAATTAAATCATCCAAATATTGTGAAGTTAGTTGAGGTAATGCTTTAAGATCTTGTCATTTTATATGCTTTGCACATTTTATCATTTTCTTACGGTACAGATGTTCTCTCTCACCTGCTAGCCATGAAATTTGTTGAGATTCACAAAGTTGTAGGGATTGTATGAACTCAGATTAGCTTCGGAATTAGATAACCCAAACATTCGACATGAGTTTGTTGTTACCACCACTAGGGATGGATGTTTTCGAATATTTTCGTGTTCGAGTACTATTCGGATAAGTTTTTCAGATCGAATCGAATATTGACTAGAAAATTTACGTATTCACATCGAATAATTGCGTATTCGGATAATTTTCTGCATGATTCGGATTATGTCAAACTATTTGAATAGAACACTTCCTTGAAAATTACCGCCGAAAAAACAGCTCATTTACGACTTGCACCATCGTCACAATGCCTCCAGTAGATTGACGCTTCAGCTCATCGCCTACTGTGTGGGATTTAGTCATTTGCCAGTGAAAATTCACCCCTTGCATCATAGCCTACAACTGATGCTCACACGGCAAACGGTCGGCCGAATCTCGTCAAAAAGAAGGCAAACGAACCCTGTGAAAATATTCGGTTGAGATAAATTTGCATCCGAATCAAACCAAGTAGAAGTCTCTTGTCTGGTGTGATGATTCATATTAGCGGATATCGGATATCTAGCGATTCGGATCAGAACGAATCAGGCAATATTTGGTTCGATTCTAATATTCGATTGGAAACGCCTATCCCTAACCATCACCTGTCACCAGAGACTTACGTCTTAACTGATGACATGATGGATCATGTTTGTGCCTACACTTCGTCATGCACAATAGCCAATATCCAGTCATATCCTGATGATCTATCGCATGCATGTCACTGTGGTAGCATTAATTTATCGTAAGCCCCTGTAATGATGAAAGTTATTATAGCTTGGCCATGAACATTACTCATACAGCACGTTTTTCACAAGCCTATGGCACCTGTTGTGTGGGTATGAACATGGCAACTTTTAGGGTTTAATCCAAACAAGAATCATGTGAATTAGGAGAATTTCGTCCCCAATTTGTACTCGAGTGCTGAGCTCATACCATCCCTACAATTTAGTATTCATACGGTAACCTACCACAAATATTACATCCAGCCTCATTCTATTAAAAAGTATGTAGCCTGCTATTACTGTGGCTTGTTTTATGAAATAACTATTTACCCTAGGTGCTTGATGATCCTGACCAGGATAACCTTTACATGGTGTTTGAACTAATGGAAAAAGGGTAAGAGCAGTGCGCAAGCATTCCTTACTGTGTCTCGGCACTTTCATTGTTGTGATGTAAATCAAGACTTCAAAAACTCAGAGTTGAATTTTTGCCAGTCGTAAATTAAGTCGGTCATATTTGCGTTATTGAATTTCTCAAAAAATATTTCCTGCACATTCTGCCATGAAGTTTGTTCTGGTGCATTCGTCAAAAATAAAAAAAAAACATTCAGAAAGATCAAGAAGTTTGCTTGTGACATCTGCATGGTGAATTTCATCTCTTTATCTCGAAAAGCTAACAAATCTCAGTTTCATAGAACTATCTGAGTTGCGTGATTTTTGGCAAATGACTGAACTAGACATAATTATATATAGATTTTTAAGTTTTTGAGAAGAGTCAATTCAACATGAATTTGTGTCTTAGCTTCTTGTTATATATACCGGTAATGTCGTCGGCTATTAAACCAATAGGTTTCAGGGTTCAAATCCCAACTGCATCTTACCGAAGATATCTAAACTGATATGTCCGTAGCTTTTACGCTATATGGACAGTGCATTGCCAATGGTGTGGAGGAGTCGCTTGGCTTAGATAGCCATCCAATTCCTTCACAATCTCCTTGTCCTGTCGACATAATTTTGCAGATCATGGACCCATGTGAGTCTGCATATTTAATATGCGGCAAAAACAAAACTTGGGACAAAAAAGCCATCATTCTGTACCTTGATTTGACACTGGTTTCTCATCATCTTATTTTTGTTATAATTCTAGTGAGGTGATGGATATTCCAACTTCGAAAGCACTCCCTGAAGAGCATGCAAGGACATATTTTAGAGATGCTGTCCATGGTTTGGAATACTGTAAGTTGTGTTAGCCATCATGATTTCAGCCTTAGTAAGTACCGGTAGCTACTTCAATACATACTACTGATGTTTCAGTACATTACCAAAAGATTATTCATCGTGACTTGAAGCCATCAAATTTGCTGTTGGATAACAATGGCCATGCAAAGGTAAGTGGAATTCTTGTCAGATTTGTTGGGTAAACGTTTTGGTCGGTTACAGTGGTGAAAATCCTGACTCCAATGCACAAGAGATGTTTATCATAAAATGGTACCCATAGCTTCTCCTCGAGACATCCAGACCAATGAGAATAATGTGGGGTGATGACACCTGATTGAGATAGCCTACTGGCTGCTTCTGTGCCTTCTTGTGTAGCCTATGCACATTGTCCACATATGATATATTAGGTCGCATTCTTGTGAGTTTGTCGATGAAACAAGATACAGGCCAATGGCCATTTATATCCTAATATGCCAAGCAGCGATTGCGTGATTTATCGCATTTCAGTTTGGAAAATATTGAGACAAGGATGTGCTTTAGTAACAAATAGGCTGTCTAGTAGTTCAGGATTTCACTCCACACTATTCCCATTGTGTTGTCTATCTGGTGAGAAAGCTATGGAAACCATTTTAACTCTTTTGCTATCATGTGGTCAGGACTCCAAGCCGCAACCTACCGGTACTGGTTTTGTTATTGGCGACTTTACAACTACACCAGGAAGTACTTGTGTTTTCAGTTTGGTTCTGTTTTATCTTAGATAGCTGATTTCGGTGTTAGTCAAGAATTCAATGGACTAGACGCTGAAGTTTCATCATCAGCTGGAACACCAGCCTTCCATTCACCAGAAGCAGTGTCATTATCACATTCAAATATTCAGGCAAGTGCCAAACATTGATTTTACATATGCAAGCAATTTATTCTATCAGAAAAATTTATTATTAGCAGAATCGCTGCATGTGTATATCCTGCACCATATCGCTGGACTTGCGTTGTTACTCAAACTTGGTTGATATTGATATTGCTGTGAATATAATATAATACGCAAGCCTATCTTGTTCTTCGACTTTTTGCATCTCAAGTCAGTTTGCCATAAAGCGATTCACTCATTTCTTAATCATCAGCATGATGATTAGGCAATGCTACACACGGTATGCCCTTCCTAACTTAACCATCCGCACATTTACCAAGGCTTTGGGATTTTTTTCTCCTGGAGCTGGGTTAAGTATAGTCCATCTATAGGGTATTGAAATTTGATGATAGATTTAAATCATTCAATAAGAGATTCATTTGCTCTCGACTGGAGTCGAGTTATGGAGCCATATGATTGCCGGAATTTGTGCAACTGCAAATATAAAACATTACATTAACGGCTTGCAGTAAAAATATGCTAGTGACTAAAAGCACAGAAAACATTTTGAGAGTGGTTATCTACACGAAAAGTTCGTTCTAAGGCTTACTCATGATTTAGTTACGTTTGAAACTGCCGGCGAGATGAAAAGTGGGGTATTCATATTCAAACCTCTTATCTTCTTTAGCCAGCGAATATTCCGGAGTCTCTATAGCTGTAAATTGCAGTGTACATATTGTTTTGTCCATAAGAAATGGAGAATGCCTATAAAATGTCAGTAGAGATAGAAACATCGATCAAACAAAGGGATTACGACAGTAGAGCTAGAGGCTCACGAGAATAATATGCCAACATTTTTTGTCGTAAAGAAGATTCCACGTTCAGCCTGGGTTTATTGAGAATAAAAACATTCACAATCTTTCGTAGGAGTGGAGCTCCAGCTCCAATAGCTGTACATTAAATCTGTGGTGAATCTTCTTAACGATATCTATTGATTGCAGCAACTCTGCGCCACTGGCTCTGCTATATTCTTCAAAACATTTTGTGAAACCTATTCACTGCCTAACTGTTTCCATGCCTGATGGGCTTTTTGCGTTTTTTCAAGCCATCATATCAGACCCCTTTGAAATGCTATGTAAACAATTAATATCTTGTCTTTGCACCAATCTTCACGCCATTAGTACAAGTCAACAGTTCTTTAATTATACATTACTCGGCAAATATTTGAAAATTCTTCCTGGTGGTACCGAATTTTATACACAGCAGTGAGTAAAGCCACTCTCGTAGCTGTTTACTGAAAAAATTAATAGCAAAGACAGTGTTGTCCGCCGCTCTTCAGGCACATGCGAAACGATGAATTACAGAATTAAAGCATATGGAAATTCAAATATTTGGAATTATGATGCCATAAAATAATATGATGTCACGAAACGATGAATTACAGAATTAGAGCATATGGAAATTCAAATATTTGTAATTATGATGCCATAAAATATTATGATGTTACGAAATGATCTTCATTTTTAAAGGTTTAAAGAGCTCTATAAAAATAGCTTCACTCACTCAAAGTATTTGTTTTCAGGGCAAGCCGCTTGATATATGGGCTCTTGGGATCACATTATATTGTTTCATGTATGGCCATTGTCCGTTCGAGAGTGACAACATCTTGGAATTACACAAGAAAATTCGAGAAGATCCGTTGACTTTTCCAACAAGGTACAATCGTACAATGAGTTGTGTGTTATTAGAATTCGAAAAATGTGAATTTCACATGATCACATGATTTCACAAATCTTGTCATTAGCCCTTGACAAACAAATGGTAAAATGTTGTTGCATTCAATGATTATAAATAGGTTTACAACACAAAAATTATGAAGTAATAACAACGGAAGGAATTAGAGGCCGTAATGCTAGAGGTATAAAGAGTGCCGTATCAACTATCCCACCGAACCCCCATTTCAAGGGGCTCCGATAATATCAATGCCCAAAAAGTGTCAGACTCAACAAGACGTGACAAATTATGCATGTGTGGTTATTAAATCCAGAACCTGAAAATATTATTGAATGTCCAAAAACGAAGGGGACTGTTGGGGCGAAAGGCGTAGTCTGCCATCTACCACTGAGGGCCATTTCAAGTTACTGGCCTGGGCCCCGAGGTAACCCGATAAGGTCCTGGTTATGTGGTAGTATAGCACAACATGGTGCATCATGACTTAGCTAGTGTTGAAAGGATTAGAATTGAAGTGCAAATATGTTCTGCATGTGCGCTTTATAGGCTAGACAAGGAAGGGTTTAAGAACCAGGTAGGCTATATTTAGTTGGGTGCCCCTTCCTCATTATTGCCAGCGCATTTACCACGTAGCAGAGAAACTAGGAATAGCCTACCATTTTTTCTGTCTTTGGTAAGACTCGTATGGGTCTCGAACTTATGGGGTAACCTACGACTATGAAGAAGTGAACGTGACGGCAGACAACCTAACTTTACGCCACGAATAAGGCCATTTACGTTAGTGGACGTTATATAAGCTGAGTCGATCCTTTTACCGGGGAACCGGAAATTCCACAGGTTTCGCCTCCATACGCGGTAAACCATACATCCGCTGATTTTCCAGTACTGCATTCAAATAATCAAGGCTGACGGCCATACAATGTCTCCCTTCTATTTTATAAATAAATAATGCAGAAGCGTCGGTAGTCTGATCCACGCAGATGCAATCAAAATGCGAATGAGATGACACTCGGGCGCCTAGTCGCGAGAGGTCTCGATCGTGTTCTCTGCTTGATGGAAGCAGTAGCGAATGAGAAATAACCACTTCCACATCTCTGGGTGACCGATATTCAAGAAATATTCCTTGCAATTTTTGCCCAATTAGCTGTCTCTCCGGTGCAGTGAGATTGGAACTTGTGTGTTTCAACGGATCCTCATTATCTTTTACACTACTAATTGTCGTGTTCCAGCCCTTCTGTTTCTGATGAGTGCCAAGATCTACTGATCAAGATGCTGATCAAAGATCCATCACAGCGTATTACTATGCCTCAAATTAAAAATCACCCATGGGTTACTTGCAATGGTCGTATGCCTATGATCGGGACAGTTGAAAATTGTCGTGAAGTCACCGTTACAGACGAAGACGTGAAGTCAAGTGTGAAGCACATTCCAAAATTAGATACTCTGGTAAGTACATGGATTGTTCATTTCATTTGACCAGTAACGCCTTGTAAGGCGTTTAACGCTAAGACTAGACGGCAAATCCAAACTTACGTTGTTTTTTTCGGTCATGCGTGTAATGCAAACGGCGAACAACAGCTGTAACGATTGTACTTAAATGATGAATTCCCGTAATTTGTAATATTGTCGCCGTGAAGGTTCAAATTAAGGATGGGCGAATAACCCTTTTTTAATATTCGCCGAATGAAATTACCTGTCGCCTGCGAATTTCATTCGCCGGTATTGTTTTGATTGAAAGCAACCGGTAATGCTTTGTTAAGCCAGGAACGAAGCCAGGGAACTCGCTCATTCCTGCTGCGGTTACTGGGACTTAACATGTGGACTTCTCGTGGTTTATATAAGTACTTTAACATTGCTTATCGGTCACAAAGCGTTCTGTGTAATCAGCGTGATCGATCAGTGATGTCGCCATTGCGAGATCAGAGAAAAATTTCAGCGATATTTGGAAGGCCGCTCGCCTGCTTACTCATGTTTACTTCTAAGTCGGTGACGTCGATGTTACATTATTTGTGCCAGACTTGACGGCGCCACTACAGGAAATTTAAAGTGACTCAGTAAATGTCTACTAGACATTAATGGTTATGCCGATCACCAAAGCCATTATGACCTATTGTCACGGTTGCAATGCGCATTGCGCAAAAATAACAAGCATCTGACGCCCGAATGTCATGTGGGGGACGACTGCGTAGTGCGTACTAATTAAATGTTTTCTACGCACGAAAACTTGGGCCCCTTCCAGCGTAAAATAGTGAGAAATGCCTCCGGCACTACTAATGCGAATAGCTGAAAATTGCCAGTGATCGCGAATATCAGCGAAGCCATTCCTAGCCCAAATTACCTGTTACCGCTGTGGATCAATCCGACGCAGGGACGTCTCTAGCGTCTCGCAATAACTTGAAGTGGTATTTTGCAACTCTGAAAATTTCAGACAAAAAGTTTTGAGAAGTAGCCTATTGTATAACCAACGCAAAAATGTTTCCATACCGGTACTTTTATCTTTTCATTCCGGTCACTGTCATTCTTTCCCGCAGCCACCCCTTTACCCTTGTACGTAGGCCTACACGTCGCACAACGTCTAATTTCAACTATCACCTACCCTTTTCTAGATCCTTGTGAAATCAATGTTGAAAAGGAAGAGCTTTAGGAATCCTTCTCCAGCAATGAGATCGACTAACGAGGATTTGTCATGACTCTAATATAGTTCATTTATTTAGTATTTTAATACGTCTTTCTTGTAATTGTGTATATGGAGGTCACTTTTGATGGTGCAACATTTATGATAGATACAACAACATCTACTTGTTTCTCTGTTCAGTGATACGTGTTCGTGTATGGGTTATACTGTAGTTCACGACGGGAATTGACAATTCGCCATGCGTAGGCTTAGCTCGTCTGTGTAAGATGTCGAACACCATTTCCGGTTCGAGACTGCACCGAATGGGCGACGAAATCGACCAAGTCCGTCGGACAGGCCATCTCTTTGGGGTGTTTAGCGGGCAGTTTATACTTCCCAGTGTCTTTCAACTGCTTGTGTACGGTTCTAAGCTGTAGTAGCCCGTCCTGTCTGGATGTAGCAGCGGTCGATGGTCGATGCTACATCCAGCGGAGCTTGTATGAGGTCGCTATGGTTGGAGCTCTGAGGTACTCACAATCTGTCAACGCGCACAGTCGCCATCTGTAGTCTCTGTATGGCAATCCTGACCACAATATGTCATAAAGTCAACAGAGTTGTATTTATCTTCGGTGATGCAGTAAAAGACCCGGTTCAGGTAAATATCATGTATAGATATGTAGAATTGACTACTGATCGGTGGTGGCGCTAGAGAGATTTAACGGTATTGTACTGCTTGGCAAATTTTAGATGCCATTCCCTCGCTTGTTTGATGACTTGTTTTGGTAATAGCCTTGAGTTGCTTCTATGAGTGTTGGTACGGTATGTCAAGTGATTGTCTACAGCACATTTTCGAGTAGCTTACCGTGACGCTCCGTACTTTGCTGAATGTATATTTCATTATTAATTGACTTGTGCTTCGATTTCCTGAGGGATCTCAACCGTTTCGTTTATTCTTAGGATGTTACACCCATTTCTCTGTCGGCATAGATGCTTGCTACGTTACGGCAATGCGATTTTGTTGCTCATAGACTACTTGAAGAGAATCATCTACCGTCAAAGATAAGCCAGGTATGATATGAATTTCATTGCGTGCTTCCCACAGCAGATCCTTGCTTTCATTCGTGCTCGATTTCATTCAGATGCCAGTTACTCTGTTGCCACTGCATTTCGACCGGGACATGATCGTCCGTGCGCCTTCTTGCCAAAGATCTGTCGTAGGCTACTTCGTCCTTTCATAACATAAGATTTCATGACTGGTGCTCCAGCTTTCCTAGGCGTTACTAGTCCCGAATTAATCATACTACTGTAAATGGTAAAGCAGTTGCAAGAATGTCACTGGTATATGAAGAGTGATGTTGGATCTGACAGCGAAATCTCCAGAAACAACAGAATGGGAGTGAATCAGAGCTTACCTAAGTCCAAGAATCTGAATTTAGTCCAACTAGAGAAATTTCATATTTTTTATCCCGTGTCATAGAAACTTTCTAGTTGATTGATCAGGATTTCATGTATTGAGTTCATTGTAATCTTCATGCTTTATTAAATGATAAACAACTGCAACCGTTCAGTTGGCCGAGTTGGTTAGACTGTCCGCCTTCTGATCGGGAGGTTCCGGGTTCGATTCCCGACCGAGTCAAATCGAAGACCTCAAAATTGGTATCCGTTCCGTCGGTTTCGGGGAAGTGCGGAGAGTGGTGGTTGTAATAGTGATCCGGGCGATAAACTGAAAGTATTTACACGTATACCGTAAGCATTGACCTCGCGTGAATGACCTTAGTAGTTGAAAACGCTATAAATTCCAAACAAACTGCAACCGCAGCAATAAATCGCAGAAACGGGAGTTGTTGCGCACTGCATATTGTGAATATCCTCCCAATGTAATGCAAAAAGCTGGGTGACGCCAAAATATAATTGAGACAATCTCCGATATCAAGTGGGAGACTAATCCGAGGGCATGCGGTGAAACTACGTATTGACCGTTGTCCCCAAAATGTAATGTCTATAATTCACATTTATATTATTGAAAATTCCCATATGAACTCACACGTAGGCCTACACCGACCAATAGGCTGTTTACCAATTATGGGAATATGAAAATATCATCGCTTTCGTCGTAACCGATAAATAGGTCGACCGTTATTTCGAGTTCATTAATTAACGCGCACAGGGTGGAATGCATCGATTCGTCACTTCACAGGTGGGTTCTTGCGCCCAGTGCGGTGTCGAGGAGAAACCCGCAGAACACGTCATCCACTCATGCGCAGTGTATAAGCCGCCTAGTGGAGTGACTGGTCTCTAATTCTAGAAAACTTTTCAAAAAAATGCCGAAAAAAAAGAATCCGCGCTTTCTGATGAATCATAAAATGATATCGTCATAATTAGATTGTGGGAGTTGAACATCATCATAAGCATTAGGCGAATCAATGATATCGATCATTTCGTAATCCGCACGGCCATTCACAAGTTCATGCGACGGTCGGAACTCAGCAATCACTTCATAACCATCGTCTGGACGAATTGTTTCGTAA
Source organism: Botrylloides violaceus (assembly GCA_030412335.1). Taxonomy (NCBI): domain Eukaryota; kingdom Metazoa; phylum Chordata; class Ascidiacea; order Stolidobranchia; family Styelidae; genus Botrylloides; species Botrylloides violaceus. Next base: position 64,005 of record JASFYC010000420.1, read on the forward strand.
GTCGGAGGAAGAAACTCTTGAGAGCTGTATCTGGGGTGTCCAGGTGTATCCTCCGGCATCTCATGACGGACACAATCTGAAATTCAATGTCGATCAAAAATTAAAATCAACTCGCTATAAAAATGAATCAACTTACGTTCTGAGGCCGGATTATCAGGTGAAACGGTCGTTTCTCTAATTCCAGTCTCTAACAAAAATATTTACAAGCAGCACATGTGACATGTTTTCAATTCTGAGCAAAATAATTAAATGTTACATACTTCTCGTCCGAATTAAAGTAAATCCAATTCCCAAAAGAAATACTATTGCCAGATAGATTGCGCCGGTTATCACACCAACATTAAGTGTTGACATGACCGTACTCGCAGTAACTGAAAAATGACATGAAGTATATATATATATATTTGTTTGAATTTGAATTTATAATTGATATATACTAGTGTTTTATGCTTATATAGTAGTAATGCATTGGTCTGTAGTAAATCAGTGCGCTCATCACGAGCAACCTACTTTTGGCGACCCGGGTATTGCAGCCACCGTAAATGATAACAAGTGTATCTAGACTGACTCAAGCAGCAATCCGCCCCACCGTCTACCGATATAATTGTAATTTTAAAAGTTATTCGAAATAAATCTTATTATTGCTGTTTCACAATTGAAACGTGGTATGCACTGTGCACAGAGTCAAGGTGCAAAGTACAAACGATGTAGAATTATTATCTCGAATTCCGTTCAGTGAGCAATCACTCGTATATTACCAATAAAATCATCACAAGCTTTTCCAAGAGGACTGACAGTTTCCACGCATAGTCGGTATAACCCAAAATCTTGCTTCCCTTCCTGAAATTTACGATGAATATTAATCGTCGATCCCTTATATAATGTATACAATTCTGATAAAAAGTAAACTCACAAAGTCAAACCCGATCTCATAAATATGAAACGTATCTTCTGTGTAATGTGCTTCCAACGAAATTTTCTTTACTGAGCCTGAAAACAGACAAGGGCATTAGAAAATGTTTGACCACAAGACAAAATGTCAACTTACCATTAATATTTTTCGTCACTGTCAACGTAATATTGTTGTCTTTTGAGTTAACCATGAATGAAATATTTAAGAGTGACAACGAGTTCAATTCAGGTTTCCATGAATACCTTGATATTGATAAGTTTTCTGGGGGATCTGCAATAAAATAATTTGTAAAACTCATGGCAATGATCATTCATTATATACTAATAATTCATTAGCCTACATGGCCTTAGTGGTTCAGACTGTCCACCTAATCGGGAGATTGTTGGCTCAATTTCCGACCGAGTCAAACCTAACACTTTATTATCGGTAACGGCTTCTTTTATGCTTGTCAGTCAATGGGCCGTTTGAATAAAATTGAGCATGCGAGTACATATGAGTAGTCTCTCACTTTGCGGAGAATATTTCAGTCAATAATGTTACGTGTACCATACTGTAATCATTGACCTTGGCATAAAAGGCCCTTAGCTGAAAGAGCCTCGATTTTAAAACAACAACAACAACAACAACTTACAGTAGACTATGATTGTAATGGGTGGAGATTCAACATTAACACCTTCAGCCACAGTAAAATTTGTGATGACCTGGCAAGAAAAACTCTTTCCATTGTCTGACGACTTCAATAATGTATAACTAGACGGGATCGTCTAAACGTAAACAAAATGAGAAAACGTACTTTTTACAGTTGCAACATAGCTTGACTCACCTCATTATTCAGTCTATACCGCACATAACTTGAAACGGGAAATCCTTCTACGACATTGCAGTTAAGGGCACCAATAGAATCGACATCGTGATGAAGCTGGATGGCGTTCACGTGTTCTGGGCCTGTAAGTTGGATTAATTAATCAGAATCGGAAGTCAGATGTTGTTCTAGCATCTAGCATAGAAAACCGCTTACTGTGACGATTCTATACATCGTGTAGGCCAATCAATAAATACCAAAATTTCACAGTAGCCTTGCAACATTCACGTTTGCGCAACAGCAACCATTCAGCTCGGGTGAGATGGGTATTACAGCGATATAGCCTTGTGGTCGTAGAATATGCAAATGATTCATTATTGAAGTAAAGAAATAGCGGCCTTTATAATTTCTTACCGGACCAACATTGCACGGTTTCACAGCCGATCCACTCTGCGTACGCACCGCATGTTGCGATGCCTTTGTTCCTTGACCCATCTAAGTTGTAAAGTACTTGTCCATCTTCGCTACAGCTGCAATTTGCCTCGTCATTAAAATGACCAAGCGACTGCGATGTAATTTTGAAAGTAGAATTTTGGCCAGCAGTCGTCCTAATCTGATGAGATTCACAGGCTGTAACAGGAAGATTTCAGTCAGAAAATACTAAAGAGATAACAATAATACGCTGTGGTAGCGAGTTTGGCACAATTATCAGAGCGCTAAATCGTTGCTGGCTTAATCAAAAGCTAACCGCGTGAAACCCCACTTAAAGACGTGCCGCCATAGGCACAAATATGACAGTGTTGCCTATATGTATTGTCAAAGGACGGGATAATACAAGTGCAATACTATCAAGCCGCCCTCTGCCCAATCAATTAATGAATTTTCCAATGATCCTCCGCATTCAAAGGTGAATAACTATCGCAACAGATACTGTCAGCGACGATTTCGCTGATGCTGTTATTTCGGATTTATGGCGTTTACCTCATACGTCATATATTCCGTGTCAAGTGTATAAGCGTCACATGCGTTGTAGGGAAGTCCCCTCGACCTAATCCGATATTATATCTGAATTCCTTACTGATTTACCAATGAGATTGTTCTCCATACTAACACGCCTCGATGAGTGGCGTAGCTATAAAAGTGATTCCTCCTTGAGATCGGGGTATATAACGGAGCACTTGACAGCTATCGTCCTCTCTTACTCCCGAACTCGTTCATCTCCACTCCTCCTTGGGGACTCGTCGTATAGGCCTAGTATCGTCATCATACTCAAGTACCGTATGGTTTTCATCTGCAATCGGTCAGTAATGATACGTGTACCATAATCATTGACCTGGTGTACATGACCCCTTAGTTGAAAGCGCCATAATTTTAACACAACAAAACAACTTACAGTAGACTATGATTGTAATGGGTGGAGATTCAACATTAACACCTTCAGCAACAGTAAAATTTGTGATGACCTGGCAAGAAAAAATCTTTCCATTGTCTGACGACTTCAATGTATAACTAGACGGGATCGTCTAAACGTACAGTAAACGAAATGAGAAAACATACTTTATGCAGTTGCAACATAGCTTGACTCACCTCATTATTCAGTCTATACCGCACATAATTTGAAACGGGAAATCCCTCTACGAAATTGCAGTTAAAGGCGCCATTAGAATCGACATCGTGATAAAGCTGGATGGCGTTCACCTCTCGTGGACCTGTAAGTTAGATTTAAAAGTCAGAATCAGACATCAGATGTTCTTCTAGTATTTAGCATAGTAGCATAGCAAACCGCTTACTACGACGTTTCTATACATTGTGTAGGCCAACAAATAAATATCAAAATTTTTCAGTAGCCTTGCAACATTTGCAGTTGCGCATCAGCAACCATTCATCTCGAATGAGACGGGTATTACAGGGATATAGTCTCTTGGTCGTAGAATATGCAAATGATTCATTGAAGTAAAGAGAAAGCGGCCTTATAATCTTTTACCGGACCAACATTGTACGTTTTCACAGCCGATCCACTCTGCGTACACCCCGCATGTTGCGATACCCTTGTTCCTTGAACCATCTAAGTTGTAAAGTACTTGTCCATCTTCGATGCAGCTGCAATTTGCTTCGTCATTAAAATGACCGAGCGACTGCGATGTAATTTTGAAAGTAGAATTTTGGCCAGCAGTCGTCTTAATCTGGTGTGATTCACAGGCTGTAACAGGAAGATTCCAATCAGAAAAGACGTAAGATATGTTAGGTTGGGATAACGAGTTTGGCACAATTATCCGAGCGCTGAATCGTTGGTGGCTTAATCAAATAGTAACCGCGTGAAACCCCTATGAAAGACATGCAATAGGCACAAATATGACAGTGCTGCGTATATGTATTGTAAAAAGAAGGAAACTTATATAAGTGCAACACAGGTATCCCGCCCTCTGCCCAATGAATTAATGGGTTTTATAATGATCTGCAACAGTCAAAAGTGAATAACTATCGCAACAGATAGTGTCAGCGACTATTTTGCAGTTGCTGTTGTTTCGGATTTATAATATTATTATGATTAATATTATTATTATTATTAATATTATTATTATTATTATTATTATTATTATTATTATTAATAAAATCATTTTTATATAGGAGAGTTTCAGTGGCACTTATCACCGGCCGGCGTTTTGCACCACGAAAAAGACAGGCTGGAGCAGATACATGGATATAGTAATCGTGAAACATGATACATGAACATAGTAATCGTGAAACATGATACATGAATACCTCCGACTTATAGCCCGGATCATTATTACAATCACGACTCTCCGCACTTCCCCGACACCAACTGCCAGGCAAGGAAGGAAAGGATGCCAATTTTAAAGTCTTCGATTTGACTCGGTCGGGAATCAAGCCCGGAACCGCCGATCAGAAGGTGGACAGTTTACACCACTCGGCCAACGTATTTATAGCGTTATCCTCGTAGGTCATACCATGGCCTACTCTAGGTCTCTAAATTAGGCCATGGTCATACATACGCCAGGTCAATGCTTGTATGTTGTATATATGCGTCACCGATAGTTCCTGTTTATAGCCCTAAATACAGTTACAACGACAACCCCCGCGCATTCTCCGCGACACTGGCTGCCAAGTATATACTGCAACTGATTACACATTTTTTATCGATCAGGAATCAAGCGCGGACCCCTCGATTAGAGGGCAGTTAAACCACTCAGCAAATTATTGACCAAGATCTCACTGAATACGGATCGGAGATCCGTAGACGAATAAGGAGTGACTCAGGTATGACGTTAAATTGCTGTAATACTTTCTAGTAGTCATATTGAATTTGAAATATCTATCATTAATATCAGATCATTATGTTGATAATACTTACGTATAACATGCAGTACAGTTAAATTTGAAGACCTCGGTCCGAGAATCGTTTCAGAATGCCACAACCACGTTGTTAAATTAAGCAGGTTGTATTCCTCAGGCAACGAATATAAATTCCATGAAATCCGTGAGAAATTCTGGTCGCGTTCTACACTGCAAGTATCAAACAATTGAAATAGGCTACTTCATATCCCGGAAGTTGCTATTGACTGCGAATTAGCTTTTGGGAGGCGATAGAGACAACATGCTTTTCATTCGACGTTTAGTGTTAATGTAGGGGAATATGCAGACCGCCTAAATGCAGATATCTGACCTGAATGTGAGATTCACATGTTCCAAAACGTTTTTCATAGTATCGGTCACTATCGTATCTTGATCCACATATAGTAACCCGACTACATATTTCTAAAAAAGAATTTATACGTCGGGACCATTTGGACATTGATGGCCCGTATTGCTGCCTATTAAGCTAATGCAGTGGCCGATGCATCAGTGTGTTCGAATAAAAGCAAAGCCGGATGAAACGTCAGAGGAAAATTTGAAAATCGCAGCATCTTATCAAGGTCAAAGTAATCCAGCTTTCCAGTGTGATATCTTACATCTGTTTCATTCTCTGCAAAAAAGCCCGCATAAAGTAATCCATTCTTAGATTGTATTTCTGATATAACAGTTGCGTTGGAGCCGATTGAATGACGACTGCCGCTAATCTGATACATTCTTACCGAGTAACCTGTGAAGACAAAGACAAATACACGAACTTGCACCACTATAAAGAGAGTTGAACAATTGGCCACTTGTATCTACGGTGTGTTCACTTACATAACGGTGAGATCCATTAGCTCGATAGGTCAATGTTGATAGGTTACCGATCAATATCAATATCAATTACAATTACCGATCAAAATTGAAGCCATTCATAGGCCTCATCCCGTAGCTAAATGTCTAGTTTAAAACATACCTGGGGAGGCATGTACAATACATAACCTTGTTAGCGTCAGAATCAAAAGTTGCTGAAGTAGATTGCTCATCTCCTAGATCCAGTTCTTGCTACTTGAATCAAGTGAGTACAGCACCCTACGAAAAGATGAACTGCCAGCAAAAGCCGAAATTCCACAGAAATTGCCCGAATTTGAAGAAATCCATGCAACCCTATGTAGAGCTCTATGGCCGCTTCAGTTATCTTTTACAGTATCTTTATCGCAGCTTAGTTTAGCCTACCTCCTCACATCAAATCTAAAGTCACTGTAAGACAATTCAAGGCTTTGCTTCATTTTGAAATGTGACTATTTGCCATCGTTTCGAAAATGATGACTCAACATAAAGTCTGCATTCAATGGGCACAACCACAAGATTGACATTCGCCTTGCATCTAAGAAACTAAGGATGAATCATCGATATTTAGACCTGAAGATTTGGTGAATTGAACTTGCTTTTATTATGTTGGTTCACCTTTTGACTAACACGGAATCCTCCCGTCCTATCCTCTTTCCTTATGCAGATGCTTATGCAGATGTAGGATACGGCGACGCATTTTTTGCAATATATGGGCAGGTTTTGACGTATATTTTGATAATTTCTAGCTGTTTCGTACTAATAGGGAAACAATGTATCGGTAATGAACGGAATTTAGAAATATTGAGTTGGTAACCAGCACAAATAAGGTACCCTAGCGCTTCGCAGAGCTACTGGCCATAGTGCAATGCATCGTATCTACGAATAAGTCGATTGTATCCTATTACTGCTTTCGCTGTATGCACACAAACGGTATAGCAATATATATATATATATATTGCGCTGCGCATCCATATGTATTTAGTGCATGCATGCCCTGCGACAACATACGATCGACGTTTGGCCTGTCGACGGTGCACCCCATTTCGCGACAGTGGCAAAAGAAACCACTACGTAAGATGAAATCATTGTGCACGACGGGCTCGGCATGGTCTAAATTCCATAAAATTCGCGAATAAGATCCATAAGCTTGTACCACGTTGGAACTTTCCGAAATTAGCGCTAAATCGCGAAATCAAAACTCGACAGGCATACAACAATAGCAATTTATCATTTCAAATCATCAACCTAGGCCTACACTAGAAATGTAAAAACTGAAACGGACGACCGCGCAAACCCCATATGAAGAATGAAACAGATATTGAGGATGAAAAACGACGATCTCGAAGCACATTTCCTTGCGTAGGCCTATGGGCTAGTCTTTATTATTAGCTAACATCCGGGTTCTCAACGGAGTCTCACCAAAGCTGACTGGTGGCATTGCCGAGAGTAGGCCGGCCTACACTGGAAGGGTTGCGGTGCTCATTATCTATACACTGGATTGATCTTCTTGTATTTGTTTATTTGTCCTTATGACTCGAATAATAGTTTCTATCGTCTGAAAATACTTGTAAATCCAATCGGCCGGATGGCAAAGGTAGACCTAATGCCTTCGGGGTGAAGTTGCTGATGTCAAATTGCCGTCACCTGTGTATATGCGTATCATCCCAGGGGTGTGGCCGTGATGCCTAACCTATTGTTAAGGGTCTCTTTGCATTTCGCACACATTACGTACCCAAATTGCAGTAAACTGCGGCACAATCCCCCAACGCTTCGTATGACTATACAGCAAGGAACGACAAAGTGTGCAAAAATTTGTTACCCATGTGAGAGTGCAGTGACCGGAACGGACGATTTATGTTTTTAAATGTGACTTTGAAGCTTAATAATTGGAAACCGCTTCTTTAATGTGAGTTCTGGAAGAGATCGCAGAAACGGGAGTTGTTGTAGACTAGAGTTAGGAACATTTATAAATGAAATGAAAACAGCCAGGTGACAGGAACGAGCTAAATCCAAAGCGTGTGCTACAACTGGGTATTGACCGTTGTCCCTAAAATGACCCGTTTCATGAATATTATGTCTCTACCGCCATGGGAGTCCCACTGGAAATTAGACGTCAATTTCGCTTGTCGACACTTCGCACCTCCGTTTCTTCTCAGTGGTTACAACTTAACCGGTAGGTGGCGCGTTCGGCCCAAAGAGTTGAATATCACGTCAGCCAAAAATCCTGAGAATTAAGCTATGTTGATAGATATTAATTTTTAGACTTTTAAAGTGAACTGTAACGCAATGGGGCGCTCAGTTGACAAGTACGCTAAATTCACAGAAATCACGTCAAGGATATGTGAAGTAGAGAACGTGGAGACCAACCGATATTGATTTTTCAAGTCCGATAGGATAAAATCGGCCTTCTTGCCTATAAGGCTAACCCTGATAACGTATCGAAAATCATGAATAATCGCTTAAAATGATAATTTGCGAAATTTCTGGTGCTTCTCGCGGCCGATTAATACGGACCTTAACAATTGACTGAGGGCGAAGTCGAAATATCTCAAAATTACTAATATCAGCCTCCATAAATCGGTCGACTCCTAACGTGGTCTTATGACAGACAGCGGCTAGCTGGCGCTCCAAAAAGCTGATGAAGTTCGTGTACACGTCATTATTGTGCTACGTAATAATCGAGTATGCAAAATAAGTTTTATCATATACATTTATATTATTGAAAATTGACCCAAATTATACGTATTCATCATATTACGGCCAATATGCTACTATAGCAAGCAGAGACACTTATGCGTTCGATTTGTACAGTTCGCTCCCGTCCATAGCTCACACAAGCTGGGACTTCGACGACGTCTAGGGCAGGCCTAGGCATATCTAATAGAAAGTCATTCGTCTCTCAATCGCCATCATATATGAGAATTTCTTTGTATGCTTACTTGACCCATCTGATGAGGTCATTACGAGTATCGTGATAGACATTCATTTTTCAATACCAATTGTCCAGCCTCCTCGTTTGATTGATGGCCAACAAAACTTCATTATTTGTCTGACCGGGTTTTCGCTGGCTATCGGCCAATTATCTCTCCTGACTTGGATGACGGCCATTTACCGATTATGACAATTACGGATATCACTGCCCCCATCGGCGTAACCGATAATAATAGGTCGACTTCTAATTTAGAGTTCATTAATTAATGCGAACAGAAGTGGGATGCTTGAAGTCGTCTCTCAAGAAATGGGGTCTTGCACTCAGTGCGGCATGCCAGTGCGGTGAAAAGGAGAAAAGCGCAGATCCCGTCATCCACTAATGTACAGTGGTTATTCCGCCCAGTGGAGTAACTTGTCTGAAGAACCAGAACAAGTCCAGCCAGCATTGAAGCTGCACAGACGTCTAGTCCGAAAAAAAGTTTCCAAAATGGAGATTCAAATTAAAGAATGCGCGTTTTCTGATGAATCATAAAATGATATCGTCATAATTAGATTGTGGGAGTTGAACATCATCATATGCATTAGACGAGTCAATAATATCGATCATTTCGTAACCCGCACGGCTATCCACAAGTTCATTCGACGGACGGAACTCAGCAATCACTTCATAACCATCGTCTGGATGAATTGTTTCGTAAGTCGGAGGAAGAAATTCTTGAGAGCTGTATCTGGGGTGTCCGGGTGTATCCTCCGGCAACTCATGACGGACACAGTCTAAAATTCAATGTCGATCAAAAATTAATCCACTCGCTATTAAAATGAATAAACTTACGTTCTGAGGGTGGATTATCAGGTGAAACGGTCGTTTCTCTAATTCCAGTCTCTAACAAAAATATTTACAAGCAGCACATGTGACATGTTTTCAATTCTGAGCACAATTATGAAAGGTCACATACTTCTCTTCCGAATTGAAGTAAATCCAATTCCCAAAAGATATAATATCGCCAGATAGATTGCGCCGGTTATCACACCAACATTAAGTGTTGACATGACCGTCTTCGGAGTAACCGCAAATGACATGAATTATATATTTATTTATTTGAATTTGAATTTATAATTGATATATACTAGTATTTTATGCTTAACAGAAGTATTGCATTGGTCTGTAGTAGATCAGGGCGCTCATCGCGCTGAATCGTTGCTCACTTACCGCGTGAAACCCCAATTAAAGACGTTCGATAGGCACAAATATGACATTGTTGCGTATATATATAGTGTCAAAGGACTGGTTAATACAAGTGCAATACAGTTATCACGCCCTATGCTCATTCAATTAATGAATGTTATACAGTGCTCTGCAGCATTCAAATGTGAATAACTATCGCAACAGATACTGTCAGCGACGATTTCGCTGATGCTGTTATTTCGGATTTATAACGTTTACCTCTTACGTCATATATATGCCGTGTCAAGTGTATAAGCGTCACATACATTGGAAGGGACTCCCCTTGACCTAATCTGAGATTATATCTGAATTCCCTACTCATCTACCAATGTGAGTGTTCTCCATACTAACATGCCTTCATTGGTGGTGTAGATATAAAAGAGGTTAACCTTTGAGATCGGGGCATATACCGGACCTCTTGACCGGTATCGCCCTCTCTTATTCTCCGGACTCGTTCATCTCCACTCCTCCTTGGGGACTCGTCGTATAGGCCAAGTATCGTCATCATACTCAAGTACCGTATCGTTTTCATCTGCAATCGGTCAGTAATGATACGTGTACCATAATCATTGACCCGGCGTACATGACCCCTTAGTTGAAAGCGCCATAATTTTAACACAACAAAAACAACTTACATTTGACTATGATTTTGATAGGAGGAGATTCAACATTAACACCTTCAGCCACTGTAAAATTTGTGATGACCTGGCAAGAAAAACTCTTTCCATTGTCTGACGACTTCAATGTATAACTAGACGGGATCGTCTAAACGTAAAACGAAATGAGAAAGCGTACTTTTTTGCAGTTGCATCATATCTTGACTCACCTCATTATTCAGTCTATACCGCACATAACTTGAAACGGGAAATCCCTCTACGAAATTGCAGTTAAAGGCGCTATTAGAATCGACATCGTGATGAAGCTGGATGGCGTTCACCTCTCGTGGACCTGTAAGTTAGATTTAAAAGTCAGAATCAGACATCAGATGTTGTTCTAGCATCTAGCATAGCAAACCGCTTACTGCGACGTTTCTATACATCGTGTAGGCCTACCAATAAATATCAAAATTTCTCAGTAGCCTTGCAACATTTACGGTTTCGCATCAGAAACCATTCAACTCGGATGAGGCGGGTACTACAGCGATACAGTCTCGTGGTCGTAGAATATGCAAATGATTCATTGAAGTAAAGAGAAAACGGCCTTATAATCTCTTACCGGACCAACATTGTACGTTTACACAGCCGATCCACTCTGCGTACGCACCGCATGTTGCGATACCTTTGTTCCTTGACCCATCTAAGTTGTAAAGTACTTGTCCATCTTCGCTACAGCTGCAATTTGTCTCGTCATTAAAATGACCGAGCGACTGCGATGTAATTTTGAAAGTAGAATTTTGGGCAGCAGTCGTCTTAATCTCGTGAGATTCACAGGCTGTAACAGGAAGATTTCAGTCAGAAAATACTAAAGAGATAACAATAATACGCTGTGGTAACGAGTTTGGTACAATTATCAGAGCGCTAAATCGTTGCTGGCTTAATCAAATAGTAACCATGTGAAACCCTATTGAAAGACATGCAATAGGGACAAATATTGCAGTGTTGCATATATGTATTATAAAAGGAAGGATTAAGATAATTGCAACACAGTTATCCCGCCCTCTGCCCAATAAATTTATGAATTTTCTAATGATCTGCAACAGTCAAAGATGAATAACTGTCTAAACAGATAGTGTCAGCAACGATTTCGCTGATGCTGTTGGTTCGGATTTATAGCGTTTTCCTCTTAGGTCATACATACGCCGGGTCATACCATGGCCTACTCTAGGTAACTAAAGTAGGCCATGGTCCTACATATGCCGGGTCCATGCTTGTATGTTGTATATAACCATTATCGATATTTCCAGTTTATAGCCTGAAAAACAGTTACAACGACAACCACCCCGCATTCTCCGCCATACTGGCTGCCAAGTATATATATTACACATATTGCACTGTTTTTATTGATCAGGAATCAAGCGCGGACCCCTCGATTAGAGCGCAGTTAAACCACTCAGCCAATTATTGACCAAGATTTCACTGAATACGGATCGGAGATCCACAGACGAGTAATGAGTGACTCAGGCATGACGTTAAATTTGCAGGAATACTTTCTTAGTAGACATATTGAATGTGAAATATCTATCATTAATATCTAAACATTATGTTGATAATACTTACGTATAACATGCAGTACTGTGAAATTTGAAGACCTCTGTCCGAGAATCGGGCCAGAAATCCACAGCCACGTTGTTAAATTAAGCAGGTTGTATTCCGCTGGCAACGAATGGAAATTCCATGATATTCGTGAGAAATTTTGGTCGCGTTGTACACTGCAAGTATCAAACAATTGAAATAGGCTACTTCATATCCCGGAAGTTGCTATTGAATGCGAATTGGCTTTGGGAGGCGATGGAGACAACATGCTTTTCATTCGACATTTAGTGTTAATGTAGGGGAATATGCAGACCGCCTAAATGCAGATATCTGACCTGAATGTGAGATCCACATGTTCCAGTTCGTTTATGTTAGTATTGGCCGCTATCGGATCTTGGTACGCATATAAAGGTAGATATCCGACTAAATACATCTGAAAAAGAATACATACATCGGGACTATTTGGACATTGATGGGCGGTATTACAGCCTATTCAGCTAATTCAGTGGTCGATGCATCAGTGTGTTACAATAAAAGCAGTGCCGGATGAAATATCATGGGAAATTTTGAAAATCGCAGCATCTTATCAAGGTCAAAGTAATCCAATCTTCCAGTGTGATATCTTACGTCTGATTCATTCTCTGCAAAAAAGACCGCACTATATAATCCATACTTTGATTGTATTTCTGATATGACAGTTGCGTTGGAGCCGATTGAATGACGACTGCCGCTAATCTGATACATTCTTACCGAGTAACCTGTGAAGACAAAGACAATTACACGAACTTGCACCACCATAAATAGAGTTGAGCAATTGGCCACTTGGAGTCTACGTTGAGTTCATTTACATAACGGTGAGATTCATTAGCTCGATAGATCAATGCTTGTAGGTTACGGATCACCATCACAACCACAAATCTCCCAACCCAATCCAACATCGTGCAGTTGGTCGAGGGGTTCAGACTTGTCTGCCTTATGATCGGGAGGTTCCGAGTTCGATTCCCGACCAAGTCATATCGAAGACTTTAAAATTGGTATTCGTTCCTTCCCTGCCTGGCAGTCGGAAACTTGAAGTAGTGACACTTATACAGTATAAACATCGACCTGGCGTAAAAAACGTTAGTAATTGAAAACGCCACTTATTCCAAATAAACAAACAAACTCTCCCGCCGCTGATTGCCAAGCGCAGAGGATATGGATAACAATTTTTAGATTTGACGAGGTCGGGTGTCGAAACTGGAACCTCCCGATTAAAATAGAAGCCATGTAGGAATCATCCCGCAACTAAATTTCTAGTTTAAAACGTATACCTGCGGAGGCATGTACAATACAAAACCTTGTTAGCGACAGAATCAAAAGTTGCTGAAGTAGATTGTTCATCTCCTAGATCCAGTTCTTGCTACTTGAATCAACTAAATACAGCACCCTGTACAAAAAGATGAACTGCCAGCAGAAGCCGAAATTTCACAGAAACTGCCCGAATTTGAAGAAATCCATGCAACCCTCTGTAGCGCTCTATGGCCGCTTTATTTATCATGTACAGTAACTTTATCGCCGCTTAGTTTAGCCTACCCCCATCACATCAAATCTCAAGCCACTGTAATATATTCAAGACTTTGCTGTATTTTGAAATGCGATTATTTGCCAACGTTTCGAAAATGATGACTCGACATAAAGTCTGCATTCAATGGGCACAACCACAAGACTGACATTTGCCTTGCATATCAGAAACTAAGGATGAATCATCGATATTTAGACCTGAAGCTTTGGTGAAATAGGCCTGATTTTATTACGTTGGTTCACCTTTTGACTAACACAGAATCCTCAAGTCCTCTCCTCTTTCCAGCTTATGCAGATGTAGGATACGGTGACGCATATGCATTTCGACTATACCGAGAGACGATTTCGAAAGAAATTTAGCCACCAAATTCATAGAAACAACAGGTGTTGCATTTTACGTTCTTTTACCGTAGGCAATCTATAGACCGTTGTGGAAAAAGGATTGCCAAGTTATGATTCCGAGTGACTCGGACCCGAGAGTGTCAATTCTTTATCCTGTGTTAAAGAAACTTTCTAGTTGAATGGTCGGGATTTGTTATATTGAGGTCATTGTCGTCTTCGTGCTTTATTACATACTTTAATTGGAAACCGCTTCTTTATTGTGTGAGTTCTGGAAGAGATCGCAGAAACGGGAGTTGTTGTGGACTACAGTTAAGGAACATTTATAAATGAAATGAAAACAGCCAGGTGACAGGAACGAGCTAAATTCAGGGCGTTAGCGGAAACTGTGTATCGACCGTTGTCTCTAAATGACCCGTTTAATGAATATCATGTCTCTTTCACCGTGGCAGTCCCACTGGAAATTAGACGCCAATTTCACTTTTCGACACATCGCACCTCCGTTTCTTCTCAGTGGATAAAACGTAACCGCGAGGTGGCGCTTTTGGCCGCAAGAGTTGAATATCACGCCAGCCAAAAATCCTGAGAATTAAGCTATGTTGATGGATAATTATTTTTAGACGGTACACAATTTTTAATGAAGTGAACTATACTGTATTCATGTATCATGTTTCACAATTACTATATCTATATTATCATGTGTCGCGATTGCTGTATTCATGTATCATGTATCACGATTACGATATGAATGTATCTGCTCCAGCCTGTCTTGTTCGTGGTGCAAAACGCCGCCCGGTGATAAGCGCCACTATAATCTTCTATATATTAATATTAATAATGTACCGCAATGGGGCGCTCAGTTGACGAGTACGCCTAATTCACAGTAATCACGTCGAAGATATGTGAAGTAGAGTACGTGGAGACCAACCGATATTATTGACTTTTCAAGTCCGATACGATAAAAACGGCCTTCTTGCTTATAAGGCTAACCCTGATATCGTATCGAAAATCATGAATAATCGCTTAAAATGATAATTTGCGAAATTTCTGGTGCTTCTCGCGGCCGATTAATACGGACCTTAACAATTGACTGAGGGCGAAGCCGATATATCTCAAAATTACTAATATCAGCCTCATTAAATCGGTCGACTCCTAACGTGGTCTTATGACAGACAGCCGCTAGCTGGCGCTCCAAAAAGCTGATGAAGTTCGTGTACACGTCATTATTGTGCTACGTAATAATCGAGTATGCAAAATAAGTTTTATCATATACATTTATATTATTGAAAATTGACCCAAATTATACGTATTCATCATATTACGGCCAATATGCTACTATAGCAAGCAGAGACACTTATGCGTTCGATTTGTACAGTTCGCTCCCGTCCATAGCTCACACAAGCTGGGACTTCGACGACGTCTAGGGCAGGCCTAGGCATATCTAATAGAAAGTCATTCGTCTCTCAATCGCCATCATATATGAGAATTTCTTTGTATGCTTACTTGACCCATCTGATGAGGTCATTACGAGTATCGTGATAGACATTCATTTTTCAATACCAATTGTCCAGCCTCCTCGTTTGATTGATGGCCAACAAAACTTCATTATTTGTCTGACCGGGTTTTCGCTGGCTATCGGCCAATTATCTCTCCTGACTTGGATGACGGCCATTTACCGATTATGACAATTACGGATATCACTGCCCCCATCGGCGTAACCGATAATAATAGGTCGACTTCTAATTTAGAGTTCATTAATTAATGCGAACAGAAGTGGGATGCTTGAAGTCGTCTCTCAAGAAATGGGGTCTTGCACTCAGTGCGGCATGCCAGTGCGGTGAAAAGGAGAAAAGCGCAGATCCCGTCATCCACTAATGTACAGTGGTTATTCCGCCCAGTGGAGTAACTTGTCTGAAGAACCAGAACAAGTCCAGCCAGCATTGAAGCTGCACAGACGTCTAGTCCGAAAAAAAGTTTCCAAAATGGAGATTCAAATTAAAGAATGCGCGTTTTCTGATGAATCATAAAATGATATCGTCATAATTAGATTGTGGGAGTTGAACATCATCATATGCATTAGACGAGTCAATAATATCGATCATTTCGTAACCCGCACGGCTATCCACAAGTTCATTCGACGGACGGAACTCAGCAATCACTTCATAACCATCGTCTGGATGAATTGTTTCGTAAGTCGGAGGAAGAAATTCTTGAGAGCTGTATCTGGGGTGTCCGGGTGTATCCTCCGGCAACTCATGACGGACACAGTCTAAAATTCAATGTCGATCAAAAATTAATCCACTCGCTATTAAAATGAATAAACTTACGTTCTGAGGGTGGATTATCAGGTGAAACGGTCGTTTCTCTAATTCCAGTCTCTAACAAAAATATTTACAAGGAAATGTGATATGTTTTTAATTCTGAGCACAATTATGAAAGGTCACATACTTCTCTTCCGAATTGAAGTAAATCTAATTCCCAAAAGATATAATATCGCCAGATAGATTGCGCCGGTTATCACACCAACATTAAGTGTTGACATGACCGTCTTCGGAGTAACTGCAAATGACATGAATTATATATTTATTTATTTGAATTTGAATTTATAATTGATATATACTAGTATTTTATGCTTAACAGAAGTATTGCATTGGTCTGTAGTAGATCAGGGCGCTCATCGCGCTGAATCGTTGCTCACTTACCGCGTGAAACCCCAATTAAAGACGTTCGATAGGCACAAATATGACATTGTTGCGTATATATATAGTGTCAAAGGAAGGGTTAATACAAGTGCAATACAGTTATCACGCCCTATGCTCATTCAATTAATGAATGTTATACAATGTTCTGCAGCATTCAAATGTGAATAACTATCGCAACAGATACTGTCAGCGACGATTTCGCTGATGCTGTTATTTCGGATTTATAGCGTTTACCTCTTACGTCATATATATGCCGTGTCAAGTGTATAAGCGTCACATACATTGGAAGGGACTCCCCTTGACCTAATCTGAGATTATATCTGAATTCCCTACTCATCTACCAATGTGAGTGTTCTCCATACTAACATGCCTTCATTGGTGGTGTAGGTATAAAAGAGGTTACCCTTTGAGATCGGGGTATATACCGGACCTCTTGACCGCTATCGCCCTCTCTTATTCCCCGGACTCGTTCATCTCCACTCCTCCTTGGGGACTCGTCGTATAGGCCTAGTATCGTCATCATACTCAAGTACCGTATCGTTTTCATCTGCAATCGGTCAGTAATGATACGTGTACCATAATCATTGACCCGGCGTACATGACCCCTTAGTTGAAAGCGCCATAATTTTAACACAACAAAAACAACTTACATTTGACTATGATTTTGATAGGAGGAAATTCAACATTAACACCTTCAGCCACAGTAAAATTTGTGATGACCTGGCAAGAAAAACTCTTTCCATTGTCTGACGACTTCAATGTATAACTAGACGGGATCGTCTAAACGTAAAACGAAATGAGAAAGCGTACTTTTTTGCAGTTGCATCATATCTTGACTCACCTCATTATTCAGTCTATACCGCACATAACTTGAAACGGGAAATCCCTCTACGAAATTGCAGTTAAAGGCGCTATTAGAATCGACATAGTGATGAAGCTGGATGGCGTTCACCTCTCGTGGACCTGTAAGTTAGATTTAGATATCACAATCAGACATCAGATGTTGTTCTAGCATCTAGCATAGCAAACCGCTTACTGCGACGTTTCTATACATCGTGTAGGCCAACAAATAAATATCAAAATTTTTCAGTAGCCTTGCAACATTTGCAGTTGCGCATCAGCAACCATTCATCTCGAATGAGACGTGTATTACAACGATATAACCTCGTGGTCGTAGAATATGCAAATGATTCATTGAAGTAAAGAGAAAACGGCCTTTTTAATCTCTTACCGGACCAACATTGTACGTTTTCACAGCCGATCCACTCTGCGTACGCCCCGCATGTTGCGATGCCTTTGTTCTTTGACCCATCTAAGTTGTAAAGTACTTGTCCATCTTCGATGCAGCTGCAATTTGCCTCGTCATTAAAATGACCGAGCGACTGCGATGTAATTTTGAAAGTAGAATTTTGGGCAGCAGTCGTCTTAATCTCGTGAGATTCACAGGCTGTAACAGGAAGATTTCAGTCAGAAAATACTAAAGACATAACAATAATACGCTGTGGTAACGAGTTTGGCACAATTATCAGAGCGCTAAATCGTTACTGGCTTAATCTATATAAATAAAAGAGCCTGTTTGTCTGTCTGTTTGTCTGTTTGTCTGTCTGTGCAAGAGTCAACTTCATAATTACTGAAGCTATTGCCATAAGATTTTACAGAGGTGTAGGGACGGACGTTATGCGTGCGACCAGGTGGTTTTTCAGCGCTTCCAGCATGTTATCCCTAAGTTATACATCGCCCAATGCTGCTCCTTCCACGTTTCGCCACGCAGGAATTAGAGATGCACTTTTTAGATCGCTTCTGCCATCTAGCGGAACTATTTCTTCATCACTGCTGCTCGCATGATATCTCTCAACGGTTACCTTTCATCTACGGTTTAACGTGATCTGCGTGCGAGCAGGTGCTTCCATTGTGTATTTCCTGAGTTATACATCGCCCAATGCTGTTATTTCCAGAAGAGTAACAGACTCGGAATTTTTCCGTTTATGAAATTTCTTTAGTGCTCACTCTCAAGAAGCCGCGTTTTCGTGTGTAGATAGTCCAGGACAGTACCGGTAACAAAATTATGAATTTCACTTTCCGGTACGCAGAATGTGGTCAGGACAGTAACAGACTCGGAATATTTCGTTAGTTAAATTACTTTAGTGCTGTCTGTCAAGAAGCTGCATTGTTGTGTGTAGGAATAGTGGCCCTATGGCCTATACTATATATTGTGATGTCAAAATTGTAACCATTTTTCATTGTTAAGATGCTTTCATTATATATGCATGATGCGGTAGTCATTAGCGTTCATGCCTGGCCCAAGAAAAGCGCGGAGGAGCCTTTTTTCCCATGGCAAGAGACGTAGCACTGCTACCAATGCCTCTCATGATATTCAGGATCAGGAATACTTTGACAGTAACATGCCTTCCCAAACTCAGGAGGCCAGTTGGGTGGCTGAAGACATACACACCCACAGTAGTTCGAGTCAGAATAGTGCTCAAAGAATAGCAATTGCTAGGGTTGCAGAATCTCCGCGAACGAGACAACTTCGTCGTCTAAATTATGCTGCACGAAGGGCACTATCCAGGGCTGCAGAGTCCCCACGTTCCCGTCAAAACCGTCGTCTTGCTGATGCTGAAGCAAGAACAGTTTCCAAACGCCGAGAGTCGCTTGAAACCCGTCAAACGCGTCTTCAAACCGTTGCAGCAAGAACAGCTGCAAACAGGGCTGCGGAATCACCACAGATTCACCAAACGCGTCTTCAATCTGATGCTGCCACCAGGGATGCGGAATCACGAGAGCAAAGGTCAGAGTGCCTTTACATAGCCAGAAGTGCGGTGACTAATTCAAGAAGCTGGAGAAAACCCACCTGGAATGCCAGCGCACACACTTCGTCTCAAGCAGGGTAGTCCAGTCATACTTTTGCGCAATTTGGACCCGCCAAAACTTTGTAATGGAACACGATTAGTTGTTATGAACTTGCACCGCAATGTTATTAAGTGTGTCATTATTACTGGAACCTCTAAGGGGGAAAATGTGTTTGTGCCAAGAATTCCACTAATTTCATCAAAAAACCATTTGCCTTTTGAGTTCAAGCGCCTGCAATTCCCTTTGCGAAGTTGTTATGCAATGACAATTAATAAAAGTCAAGGCCAAACGATGAGTTATCTGGGGCTTGAGTTGAGTGATCATTGCTTCTCTCATGGCCAATTTTATGTCGGATGCTCAAGAGTTTCTTGCGAACAACATCTGTTCATTCATGCCAAGGTTCCAGGTTACACTAAAATCATTGTATACAAAGAGGTTTTGTAATGTATTGTTTTCCACTCATGTTTCTAGCTCTTTTCTTTGTTTTTTTGTGCTAAGCTGTTTCACTGTTGCGAAGTTATTCATTTTTGTAGCGTTCCATGAAGTTTTGTGATGTGGTTTGGTGTTCACTAATGTTTCTAGCTTTATAACTTCTTTTCTTTGGTTTAATTTTTCAGTTGATCTGCTGCTGTGCATTTATACACTTTCAGTATTTCGGCAATTACAGTAGGCTATACTTTCATTACATTTCCTCCCGTGTGAAACCGGGTACTCCGCTAGTCAAATAGTAACCACGTGAAACCCTATTGAAAGACATGCAATAGGGACAAATATTGCAGTGTTGCATATATGTATTATAAAAGGAAGGATTAAGATAATTGCAACACAGTTATCCCGCCCTCTGCCCAATAAATTTATGAATTTTCTAATGATCTGCAACAGTCAAAGATGAATAACTGTCTAAACAGATAGTGTCAGCGACGATTTCGCTGACGCTGTTGTTTCGGATTTATAGCGTTTTCCTCTTAGGTCATACATACGCCGGGTCATACCATGGCCTACTCTAGGTAACTAAAGTAGGCCATGGTACTACATACGCCGGGTCAATGCTTGTATGTTGTATATAACCGTTATCGATATTTCCAGTTTATAGCCTGAAAAACAGTTACAACGACAACCACCCCGCATTCTCCGCCATACTGGCTGCCAAGTATATATGTTAAACATATTGCACTGTTTTTATCGATCAGGAATCAAGCGCGGACCCCTCGATTATTATTATTATTATTATTATATAGAAGATTATAGTGGCGCTTATCACCGGGCGGCGTTTTGCACCACGAACAAGACAGGTTGGAGCAGATACATGGATATAGTAATCGTGATACATGATACATGAATACAGCAATCGCGACACATGATAACATGGACATAGTAATCGTGAAACATGATACATGAATACAGGTAATCGTGAATATAGTAATCGTGTCAATACCACCGGCTTATAGCCAGGATCACGGTTCTCCGCACTTCCCCGATACCGACTGCCAAGCAGGGAAGGAACGAATACCAATTTTAAAGTCTTCGATTTTATCAGGCATGACGTTAAATTTGCAGGAATACTTTCTTAGTAGTCATATTGAATGTGAAATATCTATCATTAATATCAGATCATTATGTTGATAATACTTACGTATAACATGCAGTACTGTGAAATTTGAAGACCTCTGTCCGAGAATCGGGCCAGAAATCCACAGCCACGTTGTTAAATTAAGCAGGTTGTATTCCTCTGGCAACGAATGGAAATTCCATGATATTCGTGAGAAATTTTGGTCGCGTTGTACACTGCAAGTATCAAACAATTGAAATAGGCTACTTCGTATCCCGGAAGTTGCTATTGAATGCGAATTGGCTTTGGGAGGCGATGGAGGCAACATCCTTTTCATTCAACATTTAGTGTTAATGTAGGGGAATATGCAGACCTCCTAAATGCAGATATCTGACCTGAATGTGAGATCCACATGTTCCAATTCGTTTATGTTAGTATTGGCCGCTATCGGATCTTGGTACGCATATTGAGGTAGATATCCGACTAAATACATCTGAAAAAGAATATATACATCGGGACTATTGGGACATTGATGGGCGGTATTACAGCCTATTCAGCTAATTCAGTGGTCGATGCATCAGTGTGTTAAAATAAAAGCAGTGCCGGATGAAATATCATGGGAAATTTTGAAAATCGCAGCATCTTATCAAGGTCAAAGTAATCCAATCTTCCAGTGTGATATCTTACGTCTGATTCATTCTCTGCAAAAAAGCCCGCACTATATAATCCATACTTTGATTGTATTTCTGATATAACATTTGCGTTGGAGCCGATTGAATGACGACTGCCGCTAATCTGATACATTCGTACCGAGTAACCTGTGAAGACAAAGACAAATACAAGAACTTGCACCACTATAAATAGAGTTGAGCAATTGGCCACTTGGAGTCTACGTTGAGTTCATTTACATAACGGTGAGATTCATTAGCATAGCTCGATAGATCAATGCTTGTAGGTTACGGATCACCATCACAACCACAAATCTCCCAACCCAATCCAACACCGTGCAGTTGGTCGAGGGGTTTAGACTGTCTGCCTTATGATCGGGAGGTTCCGAGTTCGATTCCCGACGAAGTCAAATCGATGACTATAAACTTGGTATTGGTTCCTTCCCTGCCTGGCAGTCGGAAACTTGAAGTAGTGACACTTATACCGTATATCGATTGACTTGGCGTAAATGACGTTAGTAGTTGAAAACACCACTAATTCAAAATAAACAAACAAACTCTCCCAACGCTGATTGTCAAGCAAAGAGGATATGGATAACAATTTTTAGATTTGAAGACGTCGGGTATCGAAACTGGAACCTCCTGATCAAAAAAGAAGCCATGTAGGCCTCATCCCGCAACTAAATTTCTAGTTTAAAACGTACCTGCGGAGGCATGTACAATACAAAACCTTGTTAGCGACAGAATCAAAAGTTGCTGAAGTAGATTGCTCATCTCCTAGATCCAGTTCTTGCTACTTGAATCGACTAAATACAGCACCCTGTACAAAAAGATGAACTGCCAGCAGAAGCCGAAATTTCACAGAAAATGCCCGAATTTGAAGAAATCCATGCAACCCTCAGTAGCGTTCTATGGCCGCTTAATTTATCTGATACAGTATCTTTATCTCCGCTTAGTTAAGCCTACCTCCTCACATCAAATCTCAAGCCACTGTCAGACAATTCAAGACTTTGCGCATTTTAAAATGCGATTATTTGCCAACGTTTCGAAAATGATGACTCGACATAAAGTCTGCATTCAATGGGCACAACCACAAGACTGACATTTGCCTTGCAACTGAGAAACTAAGGATGAATCATCGATATTTATACCTGAAGCTTTGGTGAAGAGGGCCTGATTTTGTACGATTTTTCACCTTTTGACTAACACAGATGTAGGATACGGTATAGCATATGCATTTAGACCACCAAGAGACGCTTTCGAAAGAAATTTAGTCACCAAATTCGTAGAAACCACAATTGTTGCATTTCACGTTTTTGTTCCGTATATATAGGCAATCCATTGACCGTAATGGAAAAAGGATTGCCAATTCATGATTCTGAGTGACTCGGACTCGAGATTGTCAAGTGTTAGCCTGTGTTATAGAAACTTTCCAATTGAATGGTCTGGATTTGTTATATTGAGGTCATTGTCGTCTTCGTGCTTTATTACATACTTATTAATTGGAAACCGCTTCTTTATTGTGTGAGTTCTGGAAGGGATCACAGAAACGGGAGTTGTTGTCGACTAGAGTTAAATAACATTTTTAAATGACATGAAAACAGCCATGTTACAGGAACAAACTAAATTCAGGGCGTGGGCTCAAACTGAAACCGAAACTTAACCGTGAGGTGGCGCTTTCGGCCCAAGGAGTTGAATATCACGCCAGCCAAAAATCCTGAGAATTAGGCTATGTTGATAGATAATAATTTTTAGACGGTACACAATTTTTGATGAAGTGAACTGTAACGCAATGGGGCGCTCAGTCGACAAGTACGCTAAATTCACAGAAATCACATCAAGGATATGAGTAGAGTACGTATAGACCGGACCGATATTGATTTTGCAAGTCCTATAAGATAAAATCGGCCTTCTTGCCTATAAGCCTAACCCTGATAACGTATCGAAAATCATGAATAATCGCTTAAAATGATAATTTGGGAAATTTCTGTAGCTTCTCGCGGCCGATTAATACGGACCTTAGCAATTGACTGAGGCCGAAGACGATATATCGCAAAATATCCCAATATCAGCCTCCATAAATCGGTCGACTCCTAACGTGATCCGACGAAAGACAGCCGCGAGCTGACGCTCAATCGAAAAACTGATGAAGTTCGTGTACACGTCATTATTGTGCTACGTAATGATTCAGTATGCAAAATATGTTTTATCATATTCATTTATTATTGAAAAATTACCCAAATTATATGTATACATCATATTACGGCCATAGCAAGCAGAGGCACTTATATATGCGTTCGATCCTTACAGTTCGCTCCCGTCCATAGCTCACACAAGCTGGGACACCGACCACATCTGGGATAGGCCTAGGCATTTCTGATTGACAGTCATTCGTCGCTCAATCGCCATCATATATGAGCCGAAAGATTTTCTTTGTAGGCTTACTTGACCCATCTGATGAGGTGATTGCGAGCATCGTGATCGACATTCATTTTTCAGCGCCAATCATCCAGCGTCTTCGTTTGATTGATGGCCTACAAAACTTCATTATTTGTCTGACCGGGTTTTCGCTGGCTATCGGCCAATTATCTCTCCTGACTTGGATGACGGCCGTTTACCGATTATGACAATTACGGATATCACCGCCCCCATTGGCGTAACCGATAATAATAGGTCGACTCCTAATTTAAAGTTCATTAATTAATGCGCAGAGAAGTGGGATGCTTGAAGTCGTCCCTCCAGAAATGGGGTCTTGCACCCAGTGCGGCATGCGCGTGCGGTACAGACGAGAAAACCGCAGATTCCGTTATCCATTCCTGTGCAGTGTTTATTCCGACCAGCAGTGGAGTAACTTGTCTGAAGAACCAGGACGAGTACAGTCAGCATTGGAGCTGCGCGGACGTCTAGTCCGAGGAAAAGTTTCCAAAAATGAAACGTCAAATTAAAGTATGCGCGTTTTCTGATGAATCATAAAATGATATCGTCATAATTAGATTGTGGGAGTTGAACATCATCATAAGCATTAGGCGAATCAATGATATCGATCATTTCGTAACCCGCACGGCCATCCACAAGTTCATGCGACGGACGGAACTCAGCAATCACTTCATAACCATAGTCTGGAGGAATTGTTTCGTAAGTCGGAGGAAGAAACTCTTGAAAGCTGTATCTGGGGTGTCCGGGTGTATCCTCCGGAAACTCATGTCGGACACAATCTAAAATTCAATGTCGATCAAAAATTAAAATCCACTCGCTATAAAAAATGAATAAACTTACGTTCTGAGGGCGGATTATCAGGTGAAACGGCCGCTACTCTAATTCCAGTCTCTAACAAAAATATTTACAAGCACATGTTGCATGTTTTCAATTCTGAGCACAATAATTAAATGTTACATACTTCTCTTCCGAATTAAAGTAAATCCAATTCCCAAAAGAAATACTATTGCCAGATAGATTGCGCCGGTTATCACACCAACATTAAGTGTTGACATGACCGTCCTCGGAGTAACTTAAAAATGACATGAAGTGTATATTGTATGCATACTGTATATTTGTTTGAATTTGAATTTATTATTGATATATACCACTTATTTATGCTTAATAGAAGTAATGCATTGGTCTGTAGTAAATCATCGCGCTCATCGCAAGCAACCTACTGTACTTTTGGTGACCCGGGTATTGCAGCCACCGTAAACGATAATAAGTGTATCTAGACTGAATCAAGTGGCAATCCGCCCGACCGTCTACCGATATAATTAGCGCTTTAATAGTGATTTGAAATAAATCTTATAACTGATGTTTCACATTTGAAACGTGGTATGCACTGTGGACTGAGTCAAGGTGCAAAGTACAAACGATGTAGAATTATTATCTCGAATTCCGTTCAGTGAGCAATCACTCGTATATTACCAATAAAATCATCACAAGCCTTTCCAAGAAGATTGACAGTTTCCACGCATAGTCGGTATAACCCAAAATCTTGCTTCCCTTCCTGAAATTTACGATAAACATTAATCTTCGATCCCTTATATAATGTATACAAATCTCATAAAAAGTAAACTCACAAAGACAAACCCGATCTTATAAACATGAAACGTATCCTCTGTGTAGTGTGCTTCCAACGAAACTTTCTTTACTGAGCCTGAAAACAGACAAGGGCATTAAAACATTTTTGACCACAAGACAATATTTCAACCTACCATTAATATTCTTTGCCACGGTCAACGTAATATTGTTGTCTTTTGAGTTAACCATGAATGAAATATTTAAGAGTAACAACGAGTTCAATTCAGTTTTCCATGAATACCTTGATATTGATAAGTTTTCTGGAGGATCTGCAATAAAATAATTTGTACAAACTCATGGCAGTGATCATTCATTATATACTAATATTAATTCATTAGGCTACATGGCCTTAATGGTTCAGACTATCCACCAAATCGGGAGATTGTTGGCTTAATTTCCGACCGAGTCAAACCTATCACTTTATTATTGGTAATGGCTTCTTATATGCTTGGCAGTCAATATCGGTCAATAATGACGTGTAACGTGTAACGTGTACCATAATCATTGACCTTGGCATACATAACCCTTAGCAGAAAGAGCCTCAATTTTAAAACAACAACAACAACTTACAGTAGACTATGATTGTAATGGGTGGAGATTCAACATTAACACCTTCAGCAACAGTAAAATTTGTGATGACCTGGCAAGAAAAACTCTTTCCATTGTCTGACGACTTCAATGTATAACTAGACGGGATCGTCTAAACGTAAACGTAATGAGAAAACGTACTTTATGCAATTGCAACATATCTTGACTCACCTCATTGTTCAGTCTATACCGCACATAATTGGAAACGGGAAATCCCTCAACGAAATTGCAGTTAAAGGCGCTATTAGAATCGACATCGTGATGAAGCTGGTTGGCGTTCACCTCTCGTGGACCTGTAAGTTAGATTTAAAAGTCAGAATCAGACATCAGATGTTCTTCTAGCATCTAGCATAGGAAACCGCTTACTGCGACGTTTCTATACATCGTGTAGGCTTACCCATGGCCCTGTAGTAGGCCATGGCCTGATGGCCTACCAATAAATTACAAAATTTCTCAGTAGCTTTGCAACATTTACGGTTGCGCATCAGAAACCATTCAATTCGGTTTAGACGGGTATTACATCGATATAGCCTCGTGGTCGTAGAATATGCAAATAATTCATTGAAGTAAAGAGAAAACGACCTGTCACGGTGGTTTCAAGAAGTGCGCATTCAACCTCAACGGTTTGCTCGTCACGCACATGGCGCTTCTCGAAGATTCTCTTCAATGCGCCGGCGGCCGTCACATTGTAAGGAGGGTTGCGTTATCCTTCTGTCTGTCGTTTTGTCGGTGTTATTATTCCGTGTTTTCACTATTATTCTAGAATATTTCCAGCGATTCTTTAACGGTTACCTAGCATTAGCGATAGTTTCTGCGATCTGTCTTATTACTGCAATAAAGGGAGCGTTGACACGGAGCTGATCGTTTTCAATACGAAGTAATCAGTTGGGAAGCGGCCTGTTTTGATACTCTGCAAGAAATATTCTAATCCTACGGCCCTGCGCCCGTAGATCCACTGCTTCGCAACGACACGACCTTCATAATCTCTTACCGGACCAACATTGTACGTTTTTACAGCCGATCCACTCTGCGTAAGCCCCGCATGTTGCGATGCCTTTGTTCCTTGAACCATCTAAGTTGTAAAGTACTTGTCCATCTTCGCTACAGCTGCAATTTGCCTCGTCATTGAAATGACCGAGCGACTGTGATGTAATTTTGAAAGTAGAATTTTGAGCAGAAGTCGTCTTAATCTGGTGAGATTCACAGGCTGTAACAGGAGGTTTCCAATCAGCAATGTCTAAAGAGATATTAGTTTGCGGTGGCTAGTTGGCACAATTGTCAGAAGTCTAAAACGGTAATGACGTAATCGCATTAACCGCGTGAAATCTAAGTTGTGCCTTCGGCCTAATCCCAATACTGTGTTCCGGAGATATAATGACAAGACATGGGTTAATATATGTGAAACACAGGCATCCAAACATCTGCCCAATCAATTAATGATCAGAAATCAAGCCCGGACGTTTCGATTTTAGAGGGTAGTTCAACCGCGTGGCCAACTGTGCAAGGTTTCGCTGATTATGGATCGCAGATCCGCATACGTGTGATGACCATGGAGTTCTTAATCAAGATTAAGAACTCAATGGTGATGACTGATGAGTGGATTATGCACGACGAAAAGTTTGCGGGGATACTTTCTACTTCATATTAAATGATAAATGTCTATGAATAGCATTATAATTTTATCTAAATAATACTTACGTATAACATGCAGAACTGTGAGAATCAAATCCCCTCTATTCGTGCAAATTTGCATCAGCTGTGTTGTTAAATTAAGCAAGTTGTATTCTTCTGGCAATGAATTGAAATCCCATGAAATCCGATAGAAATTTTTGTCACGTTGTATACTGCAAATATCAAACAATAGAATTAAACTATTTCATATCCCTGAAGTTTCTGTTTGTTACTTTTGAAGTTACGGCGTATTCAACCCTACTAATGTCATGTACGTTAGGTCAATTCATACGGTCACATATCGATACTTCCGGTTTATATCTCGGATCAATATTACAACCCCAATACTCCGCACTCCCTCCAAACTGAATGCCAAGCATAAAAGAACCGTTATCAAATTTCAAATAATTTGACTTTACTCGGTCGGGAACTGAACCCAACACCTCCCGATCAGAATGGCAGCCAGCGAAATAGCTTTGGGAGGCTATGGGTACGACGTGCATTCCATTTTACATTTGATGTAATTGTATATGTGCATAGCTGACCCATTGCCTACTTTAGTTAGAGTAAGCCATGGCTGACCCCATAAATACATATCTGACCTGAATATGAGATTCACATGTTCCAGAGTGTTCTTCGTAGAAGTTGCTCCAAACGCATTTTTATCCGAATATATGTACCCGACATTATATTTCTGAAAAGAAACATATAATACACGTCCGGACCATTATAAGCTATACCTAATTCATCGGCAGATGCATCGATATGATCGGGTGAAAACATCGCAAGATGAAATGTCAAGTAGAAATTTGAAAAAATCTTGTGTCTTATTGACGTCAAAGTAATCCAGTGTGATATCTTACGTCTGTTTCATTACTTGCATCAAGGACTGCCACAAATAATTGATCGTCCGTTTGTATTTCTGATATAACTGTTGCGTTGGAGCCGATTGAATGATAGTTACCACCAATTTGATACGTTCTTACCAACTCATTACCTGTGAACACAGAGATAAATAAAGCGAGCGTGCACTACGACACATAGGATATATTTGAACAATCTGCCGCTTGGAATTTACGACGTTTTCATTTATATACATCGGTGGGATGCACTAGCGTTATAGATCAATGCTTCGGTTATGGAATATAAGGGATATCGACATCTCTGGTTATAGCCCGGATCACTATCACGACCACAACCCTTCTAACTCTCCCGATACTGAAAGCCAAACAGTGAAGATACGGATACCAATTTTAAGGCTTTGACGTTGTTGGGAATCGTACTCGAAACTTCCCGATCAAAATTGAAGCCATGTAATCTCTTAGATAAAAGTCTAGTTTAAAACGTACCTACAGAGGCATGTACGATCCATAAGTTTGTTAGTGTCAGAATCAAAAGTTGCTGAAGTAGATTGCTCATCTCATCTCATCTCATCTCATCTCTTGCTACTTGAATCAACTAAATACAGCATCCTATATAAAAATGAACTCCCAGCAGAAGTTGAAATTCCACAGAAATTGCCGGATGTGTGAAGAAAACTATACCAGCCTCTGTAGCGCTCTATGGCCGCTTCATTTATCTTATACAGTATCTTTATCGCAGCTTAGTTTAGCCTAACCCTCTCACATCAAATCTCTTGCCATTGTAAGACAATTCAAGACTTTGCTGTATTTTGAAATGCGACTATTTGCCGACGTTTCGAAAATGATGACTCGATATAAAGTCTGCATTCAATGGCCACAAACCACAAGACTGACATTTGCCTTGCAACTGAGAAACTAAGTATGAATCATCGTTATTATACCTGAAGCTTTGGTGAAGTGGGCCTGATTTTATCACGTTGTGTGTTTTGTTTTATTTGGAATTTAATTTGGAATTTATTGCGTTTTCAACTACTAAGGTCATTTACGCCAGATCGATGCTCAGTGTATACGTGTCAACACTTCCATGGTATAGCCCGGATCACTATTACAACCACGACTCTCCGTACTTCCCCGATACCGACTGCCATGTAGGGAAGGAACGGATACCAATTTAAAGTCTTCGATTTGACTCGGTCGGGAATCGAACTCGCAACCTCCCGATCAGTAGCCGGACAATCTATACCACTCGGCCAACTGAACGTTGGTTCACCTTTTGACTAACACAGAATCCTCACGTCCTGTCCTCTTTCCTTATGCAGATGCTTATGCTGATGTAGGCTACGGCGACGCATATGCATTTAGGCGACGCATATGCATTTAGGCTACCGAGGGATGCTTTCAAAGGGGTTATAAAGTATCTGTACTAATCACAAAAACGGGCAATAAAGTATCACCATTTGAAAAGGTCGGGGCTATAAAGTAGCTACCACACTACTTCTGTTTATTCAGTATTTCAACCGCCGATGTAAACAAAATGTCTTGGGCAGGTTCGGAGGTTTTTCCAAATACTTGGTTGAGATTGTTTATAACAATCTGTTATTGATCCGATGGATGAATGGATAGATTAATAATCTTGTGCAGATTGATACGTCGCATTCACACATGCGAAAGCTTGTGAACGATAATTCTTAATAAACCAAAACTGGTCGTTAAATCCGTGGTGAATCTTCTTCACGATATCAATTGCCCTCTGCCATCGGCACCGCTATATTCTTCAATATTAGAAGACTATAATCCGATGATAATAATAATTATTTCTACTTAAGAAGAGGCTGGCATTAAGTTAAATCGTTGAAATGGGGTGTGCCTGTGTGCCATGCTGAAAGCTGTATATGACTATAAATTGAACTATATGTTTTCTACTGATTGGGGTCGCTTGGTAAATTGGGTGTAGAAATACATGACGGTTTGAAACTAACGTACAACATATTGCAGTATTACAGTAACTATTTCTCGCATTGATTTCCAACATATTTTCGAATCCAATTGATGTAACTTGATATTCTGACGTATCCGCCAGCGACACCAGCTTTTCCACAGAAGTCACCGAAGCTCGTGACACCGTCGAGAAACCACTCGTTCCCTCTCTTACAAAGAAGTGGTCCTCCGCTGTCGCCCTGTAGATAAATGAAAATGCATAAAATTCGCATAAAGAGGCTTGTACGGTATTCATCGACTATATATGTATTATGTAACCGCATTAGCCAACGCCGTGCGGTTACAAAAGCCTAACGTCCAAGGTGACTGATCGACTGTGTGCGCTGGTAAACTCGTATTTTTCCATATCTGGACTGATTTGTCAATTTCTAGATTGACCTTTAACCTTTTCTGAGTCTACCGTTTTCTTTCATTGAAACAATCTAGCGGTACGTCAACAGCTGGTCCATTCTACCACAGTTAATGGAATCCAACTGCCGTTGCATCAATGCATCACCAATTCGCTTTCAAACACAAGTCGAATGCATGTAATACTTGCGGTTACCGGTACTAACTGGTACGGAAGAGTAGGTTACGTCGCACGAGGGTGATTACGCCTATACGCTACCAACAAGCACTAGAGCACACAGGTAGGCTACTGTACACAAATTGATACTTCGTACGGAACGATCGACTATATCTCTCGTGGGCATGTGGTGTTGCGGTGTTGAGGTATAGCGGCTGAGTAACATTGGACTGGAAGATCACTTAATGAATACAGCAAACGTTGGTTTACCAGCATGAAGTAGGCTAGCGATGTAGCATATCATAATTATGCACACCCGCAGTCGCACTGTTGTTTCCAAAAGCCGAGGACCAACACCACTACCAAAATCGTTTCTGAAAGATTATTATTATCTTGTGTCAATGGTCTCGATGTTGTGACCTCCATTTCAGTCATTACAAATTTTCACTAGATGACTGATATTTTTATCAATAGGCTTGCTGCATGGGTATGCGCATATAATATTTGCGTAGTTACAAATTTGATGAAATAAACCACTGTTAAGCAGAAAAAGTAGGCCTGTATAGATGCAACTGCGAGCGAGACACTGCTAGGTGCAATGCACGTCTTGTGCGCGTGTACGTGTGCATGCCTAATCAATATTCACCTTGCATGTATCTCTGTCCTTATGTCCTCCAGCGCATATCATTAATCTCCAGTCGTATGACTCATATTTGCAAGATTTTCCTGGTCGGATGACTATTGAAGCTTCTTTTAATGTCAATGCCCTCGGCCCAATCCCTGCAATATTCCGTTTCAATATGCAATAGAGTAGCCTAGGCTATACTTTTCGTCATTAAATTTATCATAATGTTATATTATATATCGCGCTACATGGCAGTGACGGATCGCAGTGTGTTGCCGTTCGCCAGCTGCTTTTTTCCATATTTTATGACACGCAGCGAAACTATCAAGGTTCTATATTACAGCCTCAACTCGGCGTTAGTGCTGTGATACACTACTGTGTATTATGGGCAATAGGTTATACGTGCGTGGCCATAGCTGATTGAAATGCTCGGCTCACGATTTGATGATTTTACATCAAGATGCCCCTCATGTCGCAAACCTCCCCATTTGTCTCGGCTTAGAACATGCTGCGACTGCGTAAATTGCCTTTTCAGGGTCATACGGTATGCTAATAATAGGCAGGTCATCAAGCAGATGGCGATCGTCAAGATGGCAGCAGATGACCATTGACTTTATCATCATATACATCTTTATGAGCAACAACGTTGCTGGTTTGATTCAGACCAGCCCCATCACATTTAAGATGTATAAATACATGTTCTCAACCTTCCTGCCAGTCTCCTGCTGTCATTGGGATAATGTGGTGAGTTGCTACAACATTGATATGTGTAGGCCTACATCTACGTCTGCATAGTCTCACTGCGTGATGTACTTTGTACGGTCAGCAGATGCATGGGGCCGGCAAATTGAAGTTTCCCATACATGCTCCGGCGTAAGTCATGATAAATGGAGAGGTTTACGACAGGAATGGAAACCGGTGTAATAATATCCGCTAAATCATTTTCTTTTCAATCCGCTGTGGCCAAATGGAACATGCCAGAATGCTAATGAGGACGTGAATACCTTCGGTGCTCCCCCATCCTAAGACCTTGCACGTAGTTCCTGCAGTCGGTTTCAGAAAGCTGGAGAATGGAGATGCTTCAGACACGACACCTGATATTATTGGCTTTGGCAAGCAAGCTGGCCTTACGTTGTACGTAACATCCACAGCGCGGGGTAAGCGAATCAACGCCAAATCATGAACATCAACGTCGGCATCACTGTTGACCTTGTACTGTGAGTGCACAATGATCTGCCGCGGCTGAAATGTCTGCAGAAAGAATAGAGGGAGATTGAAACCTATTATATCGTGAGCGGGTATGAGAAAACCACAAGATCACCATTAGAACAAAGGCGAAAGTGTACCAGGCCAGCGTCCTGAGTAGAGATCGACCGATATTGGTTTTATCAAGACCGATACGGTAATCGGCCTTTTACATGACTGATGGCCGATGTCGATAATCCAAAAATCATGAATATTGGACTCGATAATCGGTCAAAGTCGATATTAGGCCGATTACCGTCTGATTATTGAGGCCGGTATCCAATATTGACTTCCTTACTTGACTAACTTCCGATACCGATAATCGCAAAAATATAAATATCGGCCTCGATAATCGGCCGGGGCGATAATCGGTCGACCCCTAGTCCTGAGTACGCTACTCTATGGAAGTTAAGCATGGACGCTATACTCCAAGCAAGAGCGGAAACTGAGTGCCTTCCACACGCGCTCCCTACGCAGCCTCTTGGGCATCACCCTACAGGACCACGTCACCAATCTTAATGTCCTTGCTTGGTTTCAGGTCTGGCCGACATGTTTACCATCCTGACCAAGAGACGACTGGGACGGCTAGTTCATACCATACGCATGGGAACCGGTCTCATCCCGAAAGACCTACTATATGGGGAACTGACCACTGGGACCAGGCCCACTGGATGTCCTAGCTTCCTATTCTAGGATGTTTGCAAGCTCGCCCTGAAAGCTGGAGGTTTCAACCCATCGGACTTGGAGAAAGCTGCCCTGGACCGCATTGCCTGGCGAAGCACCACCCGTTACATCTTCGACGAAGCACAGGCATCAAGGGTGTCTCACTAGAGGAAAAAACATCACCGAAGAGAGCAGCAAAAACAATCTACCGACTCAGTCCTCCCCCCAAGACAGAGATCGGTGTAAATCTTCATCAATTGTGAAAGGCCGTACGGATCACGCATTGCTCTCTTTATTCTCGCATTGCTCTCTTTATTCACACCACTCGCTGCTCAAAGGGATTACTAGATATCCCTGAACTCTATGCGTAGTCAACCATGATCTCTCGAGATCGACGATGCCAACAACAATAACAATATAGTGACATGAGTGAAGCATTTCCAATTAGTTTCTCGCCGAACGCGTGGTGATCCAATCAGCCCGCGGATATCGCAAAAAATTCCTCGAAGTCAAAGTGCTGGCGGGCTGGCACGTTTGATTGCTGCAACTAACGCCCAGCCTCGAAGTGGTAACTAATTACGCGACGTGTATTGGGTTAAATTTTTTCTTTGGTTTGTATTTTCCCCTCTACGTCACATTTTATATGAATATTTAGCAGACAAAGACAATGGTTTAGTCTGTTTTAAAAGCCTCTACTCTTCGATACAATTAGTGTTTGTGTTAATAAATAGGCCTACTTGATTTCCAGCGTTACCTGGATCACCCTTCCATCTTCTTGCTCGTGTTTCCAATACTTGCCAACGCTCACCAGATAGCCTCTGACATCCAAACTAGAAACAATAATATAACGTAACTTTAGCGGATGGTAGAATATCGTAGTTCTCATTCTGAATATTTTTATGGCACTGGACTTAGAATAGAATGTATAAATTCCGAGAAAAATATGAAAATTTTCGCCGTAGCCCACCCAAGTAATAGAAGATATTTTAAGAAGAATTTGATTGCGCGTTTATCTGCTTAGGACGGCATATCTATACGCCAGGCCAGTGCTTTTTCTGCTTCCACGCCTACCGCTGCCGTTTCCACCTCTTCTGCTAAAACCAGTAAATAACACGATAGCGACTTTTCGCGGTTTGGATACCTCAACATGTCACTTTCACATTTTTGACCGATTGCATTGGCGAGGATAAGACTACAGACGTTTCCCATTAATTTGGTAAAAAGATAAAGTCAGTATCTGGTTGGCAGTCTGTATCTGATGGAGTGCGGATGGTAGTATATATATGATAGTGATATAGTGATCCGGGCTTTGAACCGGAGCTATCGACACTCGGATAAACAATAAAATTGACCTGGCGTGTATGACTTTTGTAGTTGAAAACGCCACAAATCCAAAATAACAAAAGATTAAATATGGCACGCCCATATGGCCGTCAGCCTTGCTTATTTGAAAGCATTCTATGAGCATTCGAAGGCGCACGGTTCACTGTAGGCATATGTAGAAACACAAGATGTAAAATTTTGTCGTTTCCGCTTCCGCTTCCACATCACCGATTTCAGCCTCACAACCGCAACCCTACACACTCCGCACTACCCCGATAATGACTGCCATGCCGAAGTGTAACGCGGGATACAAATTTTAAAGATTTTGGTCTGACTCAGACAGGATTCGACCCCGGTAAATCGGTGTCGATCGGATGATGTACAAGTCAAAACATTCGGCCAACAGTGCGGTTCGAAGTATGAGTGTTTAACCTTCCAGATATATTTTGTCTATATAGCAGGATAGTGGCCACGTTATGATAGGGCCAGACAGGCCTCTCACTGCATTCCGTTCGCCAATTTATCAGGGATAGTGAGACATTGACAGAGTACGAAAATGCGCATTGTCCAGAGGGTGATTTAATGGTAGAGTGGATTTTGCAAATTTCACGAAGGCCCCTGCTTGCTGCTTGAATATAATTTGGGATATTACAAAATTCACTTACTCTAAGGCATTGCCTTGAAAATTGAGAAAGCAGTGAGCAGCAGTGATTACCCAGTTAGAACAAATTAAGGTCGCTCCACAGATATGCGAAAACAAGTCAGTCTCAAGCTGGACCATCCAGGGCCATGCAGTCCTGCCGGCGGCGCTACCACCTGCAAAATACGGTAATAGGCTGATGACTCTAGCTGTTATCGCGTGTCGTGTCACTCGTGTGTATAGAAATCTTCCTGCAGCCGTAATTTGATACGATTTTGACTAATTGTAAATTTTGAAAGTCAAGCGAACATATAGGCTACTATGACACCTCCTGATGAGGCGGACAGTCAAACCAATCGGCCAAGTGAGCACAACTGGCAACGGCCTTAATTTGCCACGTTGATGATTATTGCTTCGTTGGCGTCAACCATTGATGCTAGCGTCAGCTGTTTAGTTTTCGAGCTGTACGCAACGTTGATTTAGTCACCACATACTTCGTAGGGAATTCCACCAGGTATTGTACCACTGTTCGAATTTCAAAGACGTTTAGTGGCGCGTATACCATTGCATTTACACGGGAATGTCAGCTGGATTCGACGTGTTTGCATTATAGCGGCATGCACAATCACGAACTTATCGAAATGCCTTGTTCATATATTTTATTCGAGCATGTAGTGCTTTGCGTTGTTCGAGCCTCAATTAAGTGTATTTATCAAGACCTTTCACTTCCAACTGAGGTCAGAATTTTGTACAATTAGTCAAGGTACTTTTGCTGGGAGTTGTTTTCACTACAAGATATTTATTGATCGTCCACCATCGGCTCCACTACACTCTTCACTACAAGATAAAATATTAGATCCATGATGTCCGCCGTCTGATCGGGAGGTTCCGCGTTCGATTCCCGGCCGGAGTCAAAGCAAAGATTTTAAAATAGGTATTCATTCCACTTCTGCGTGGTAGTCAGTATCGGGCAAGTACATAATGCTTTGGTTGTGATAGTGATCCAGGCTATAAACCGGAAGTATTGACACGTGATGTGCTATAAGCATTGATCTGGCGAACATGACCCTAGTGATCGAAAATGCCATAAATCCAAAAATAAAAACAACATAAGTCACCTACTATCTTCAACTTCGTCCGCACCACTGGTTTGCCACACTTGAAATAGTCATCTGAAATATTCAATATCATTTTATTCTTATGGGTAACAAATAGGCCATCGACACCTCCTCTCTGGACGGAAATTCTATTCGTCGCCTAGCTCATGTGTTACCTCGGTAGCAAACTATTTGCAACTATTCAAATGAGGCAGCAGTCAAATCGTACATCGGAATGCCACTCGTGATGGCTCGTTTGAGGACAGCGCCTCAGACAGAACCCTTATTGACTTCTGGTTAACGTCTTCGAATTAGGCTACTATGTAAAGTAGCGTGAGCTTTTTCTGGACACTTACCGTATATGAATTGGATCAGGGGAATTTTCGTTGAATGCACTGACTCTTCCCATAAGGCTCTGCGATGAGCTGTTGTGACGCATGGCGTTTTGTTTCGTTTTAATTGGTCCCGAAATAATTTCAGTCGAAGTGAAATGACGACCTTTCCTGCAGCTGACTTATTCACCCCAATTTGATTTAACGAATCGAGTTTATCTGATTTTTCCACATACATATCTAGAAGATTTGGATGACTCTCGAAATGAGAAGTCTATCACGGGGTGCCTTTTTTATCCGTCATTCCGAATTACGATCATCCATTTGAGACACATGGCCGTAGGCGACTACTTACCCGGGCAAAATTCTGCTTTAATGCATCTGTTATTGTGCCAGTAAGGCTTCCACGGTGGGCAAGCACATCCAGGGACACAAGTGAATTCATCAAATCGTGACGCTGATATCATCGGCTTGATTTGAGTCACTAAATGAACATAAAGTAGCAAATAAATATTTAATATCGGTTGGCCCTATTTGCACGACAATTTGAATAATTGTCATCGCATAAGAAGAGGAAAATCACATCATTTTCGTCGTATTTTGCATCTGCAGTAGTACAAGGATATGGATGCCTATAGTTGATTGTTATCTTTTCTACTTTTACACAGACTCACGAGATATACAAACACACAATTTCGATGCATTACCACGCCCGCATGACGTGCATATGCGAATCGGACAAGAAAGTTGTTGA
The DNA here is from genome assembly GCA_030412335.1 of Botrylloides violaceus. NCBI lineage: Eukaryota > Metazoa > Chordata > Ascidiacea > Stolidobranchia > Styelidae > Botrylloides > Botrylloides violaceus. The sequence continues at coordinate 102,311 of JASFYC010000420.1, forward strand.
AGTCCAGCCCAATCCTCAATGCGCTGACCTTCTAGTCAAGAAGCTTCGGATAGGGCTACACTCTACTTACCCCCCGATTTGCTGTTGAAACATGGAAGTATAGTAGCATTTCCTCGATTTGAGCAGGAATTTGCGCACCTTTTGTGGCATTTCTGCCATGTTTGTCCACCAACACATCTCCGTCCTTCAGCTGATAAGAGACGCTCTGAAAGGTTTACAGTACGAATTACGTCGCGTACCCACGCCGCTATAATACACCTTTAAGTCTGTAAGCCATTCATGCCTTGTACGCACGGCTATGACTACATAGCATGTCTCGCACATTGACGAGGAGTACAAGTTTCTATAATTACGATTGTCGATATGAATTATGCGCTTCTACTTGATTACAACGGTAACTTACACACGTTGCCTCGAAGTTATCGTTTTCTGTCGCCTCATTTTGAAGCAGTAGCACTTTAGGCTACGTCTTTATTTTTACGTCAGCGTTGTCTTGTCTCTCTCGTTACCCGTAGGCGTGTGTGTTTTCAGGTCGGATTCAAGTTCCGGTCCCAACGCAACATTCAGTTGTCTAGATGCTACAGAACTTACCGTTCACAATAGCATATGAGATTTTGAATCCTTTTCCGCCAGTTGAGACGTCGGTTAAAAACTTGATATTGATTGTGTTTCCAGTTGAGACGAAATGAGTAGTTGGAGGTCTTTTACCACACAGTTTTCTCGCATTTCTTGAGGTGACATCTTGTATCTCCAAGACATCATAATCACAAAAGTTGAAACAGCGCCATTCTGACAACTCGCATGCTCCACTAGAAGATATGCGTTTCGATTTACTCTTTGAATGTAGGGGCTGTTCTGTGGACCTATTTTATGAGGCTACAGTGAAGGGCGTGGAACATACGGACATGTTTATTGCGAGTTAATTAGTTCATTTGGTTTGAATTCCGGCACGTGAGATTGTTCGTTACGTCTCACCTCCATCTGTATCAAACCCAAGATGTAAAAATGATATTCGCAGCTTCTATGCGATGGGCTTAATAGCGTCATATTCGGGATAAGGCGGCGGGCTCGTACCACACGGTAATGCTCAACGCCTCATTGCCTAAGGCTACATGCACTGTGCACAGTACGGTCATTGGGATATTTTAACGGCAACAACTGAAAATTTCCTAGCTTAGGTTGGTCCCCAAGCGCGGTCAAATGGCAAGAAAATGCAAAAATCATCGCCAAATCATGAGCGGCTCGATCCACTGTAGCCACCCACAATCGGAACCGAGAGAGAGAAGAACGTGACCGACAAAGGCATTTCATCTTCTTGTAAATGACAACGAGCAGCAGCTAAAGCGCTAGACCAACTGGTAGAGAGACCAACTGTATATCTATGGTAGCTCTAACTATACCGTACACAGGATCTTCCAAATCAATGTCGATGACTTGCATAACTATTTTATGCCCAAATGGTCCTCGAAATTTCCACACGCAGTTCAGATCGTTGTCGTAGAAATTTGGATACTTTGGCGATGTTAGAAAGCCTTCGGAAGCCGTTATCGTACCTCCACAAGATCTTGCAGTCGGGACAGTTGGTAGATCTGTAAAAGTTACAGATAATTGCGCATGCATCATTCTTAGTTGGGACTGTATACGGTGTAGGCCCTGATCGGGAGGTTCCGAGTTCGATTCCCGACCGAGGCAAACCAAAGTCTTTATAATTGCTATCCGTCACTGTCTACTTGGCAGTCAATGTCGGGGATTGTGCTTGTGTTACTGATCTGGGCTATACTGGAAGTATCGACACGCGTACTAAAATCATTGACTGACGTACATAATCTTAGTAGTGGTAAACGCCATATGCATCAAAACAACAACAACAACAACAACATCAACATCCCAATTCAAAAAAGATCAAGTTGTCATGTATTTGGGCCGTGCAAAAAACATTGCGATAATTCCAATGTGTTCAGTATTCAGTGTGCCAAAGGTATAACTTCCCCTCTTCCAGGAATATTCGTGTCACGAGTCACGACTCATGGCCGGCAGAATTTGATCATCCATTCTATTGAATATGAAAATTGATGTTACCTCGTATCGCGAATTCGCAGTAGCCACTCGTCCCTAGAATGTATCCTGAACAGCATCTTTGAACTGTTTTCTTACAAATTGCTGTTGTATATCGCATTTGAAATCTACAATACATCAAAGGTATAAGAATCATTGTTTGAAATTTATTAACAACTAAGGGGATTTACGCCAGGTCAATACTTACGGTATACGTTTCAATAATTCCAATTTATAACCCGGATCACCGCTACAACCACGATTCTCCGCACTTCCCCGAAACTGACTGCCAAGCAGGGAAGGAACGGATACCAATTTTAAAGTCTTGGATTTGACTCGGTCGGGAATCGAACCCGGAACCTCCCGATCAGAAGGTGGACAGTCCAACCCACTCGGCCAACTGAATGGTCTGTGTCAGACTGGAAGATTTTCCTACTCCCCTCAAATCCGCTTCGAACACGCATTGTACCCTATGCTTCAAGCTTGCCCGTCCAGACATTGACCAAAATGCAAGATATCTGAATTTTCGTTTTCAGGCTTGGTAGTCAAGGCTTGGGTTGTGAACAAACTTCAAATAGATTGATTGATTGCTTCTTTGGGCTTCCCTCCCAGTTACTCATACCTGAGTAATTCAGTAAACACGGCATGCCTCGTACGAGGATGTCACGACAAATGCGCTGTCAGCGATTCTGACCAGCATCGGTCAACGTCAATCAACTATCAAATGGTTATCCAGATTCTGTTACACCAACAAAATACAATGTCATCAACAACATCCCGTGGACGTACCGTACTAGACATAAAGGAAACTATCAATCATGTCGAATCACATGCAATAAGCCATGGAACGTTAGTAACAGTCATAGGCCTACCATGGCCTACTCTAGAACTAAAGTAGGCCATGGGCCTACCTATGATGTAATCACCTGATACATAGAAGATGAGGAGCGTCCCAACAGGGAACCAGTATCCTTTCCATGACAGGAGTGCTGCAGGTGTACTCTTCGGTAAAGCTGCATGTCACGTTGATGCTGGTATTTCAATAGAATAAAAATAAACAAATAATTTGACTTAAATAGGCTGTAGGGAGAGTCCCTTATAACCCTTTATCTCCTCACCATAACCAATTAGCAAGGCGATATCTTGAGATCGCCTTGCCCACTCGTGATAGATGGAGATCCCTGTCGTGCGTAGATCATGCTATAGGAGACCTCTCTCGTAATATCAATTTACTCGTGCATGTATGATTATTATTGATACTCAATACTCTCTCGAGTACTTGGACGTATGCTGGTGCGGTGCCTTTTGTTTTAGGCTTAGTTTACGAAAAATAGTGGAGCCGATGGCGGACGATTCAAATAGTAATAAGTCACCACATATTTAACGTCTTGTCCAGGCTTAGTTTAATACTTCATCTCTCTGCAACTCGTCTGTGTTGAAGCTCTGTCATCCAGAAGTTATAGAATCACTATTGAGGCGCTACCTACTGCGTTATCATTCGACCGTGGAAGATACCCGAAGTAAAGTATTCGGCACACTCCGCGGCAGGACGGCAATAGGGAATTCATACGAACCCTAAGTCCCTACAAGGTGAAGACGTCCCATGCCTAACGAGATTGATAAATGGAGCTGGTAACTTATTGTTAACCTATACGTTTAAAATGGGTAAAGCATTAGTTGATGATCATGATTAGGTTTACTGATACCTCCCATTTGCCCAGGCTTGGTGTCGGAAGGTGACATCGCTGCCCAGAGATGAAGAATTTGTTGTGTTCGCAAGCAGATCCACGCCCGTTTCCTTCGCGTGAAATGTGCGAGAGGGTATAGCCAAGCCAGCTGATCGCGACTAGGCTCCACAATTTAACGTTGAGATTTTATATAGATCTCCCATGAATGAGTATAGTAGGCATACTGAGTAGCCTACTGTAAAGATGGAAGAAGTTGACAGACGTGCGGGCGAAATTGAGGGAAGATATAGGACTACACAAGACAGCGGATAGGATAGGATA
>JASFYC010000424.1:600000-821690 GCA_030412335.1 Botrylloides violaceus
GTATCTAGAACACCGGACATGCCCAAATTCTGTGATATTGCCGCTACCGACCACAAGCTGAGGAATGCGAATATAATTCGCTGACGTAATTTGGGAGATTTCACAGAATGGGGTTGTTTTTCTCGTGGTTTAACCACAGAAGCACATTTGGCGCCACATTTTGAATCCCAAATCGGGAGACTTTTATTCTGACGTTCAGTATCTGGTCATCTGCCGCAACGGAGCACATATGCGTTGTACAGTAGAGATGTAGTCATAGAAGATTGTCACAGAGACTGCACTCATTGTGTACCTTCGATATTTTGAATTGGTAATTGATAATTTCCGGTGATAATTGCTCATGGTTAGTTTGTGCGTCTAGGTGATGGACCTCGCCCATTCTCGCTTTGTGTTGCAGTAGTGCGGTCAGGTTTGAAACTAACTGTCGTATTCGACCTTGCTAATATTATTTCATCGCACGAACTTTTCATCAAAGTGATTTACTGAAGGACTGTTGTATTGTGTGAAATCTATTGGCATATCGGTTTGGAATATTGGTTCAATATAATCATCAATTCTCTCTCAACTAAGACTCGCGCAAGAACAGTATAGACCGACCGCCGTGTCAAGAGCTCTTTAGAAGCTGACTCTGGCAGATCAGCGCAGAATTCAACTACACTACGATATTCGTAAACCCAAACCCACCAACCACCATCAACCTCTCGATAAAATAGGACTCTCTAGCAATTCAAACAGATCAGTATTTGTATCACTTTGAAATAGCCAATTTTTTCACCATTGGTTTTGTTTTCTGTTGATTGAGTTTATGATTTCCAAATTATAGATATTCACTGTTAATTTTTTTCAGCACAAATTGGATTACCAGAATGATACATGTTGTCCAACAAAGGAGATTGTATGCAAGAAAACCAGCAGTTGCCCGTATCAAGTTCTCGATTCATGTCGTGAAGGATACAGTTTGGAAACATCACCAGTTGCGTCGTTGCTTGACGACGCTGTCTCGAATTTCACCGATTGTCCCATGATCGATGAATGTTGTCCGCACCGAACTTGCGTTTGCGATTCATGCAAATATCCTAATGGCACAATCAATGTTGGTGACGAACCGATTATTTCATCGGATGGGTAACAAAATTGATAATAATTAAATGTAATTGACGAATTATATGAATTTTTGCCGCATGACAGGTGTACCAGGTATACATGCACTCGTGGGAAGCGTACGGATGATGGTTGTTATGAATTGACAGTGGAAACGCCAAAATGTCCACCCTCGCCCCAAGTGAAGTGTCATCAGTCGTTGAAAATGAGTGCTCCACGCTCAAATGCAGGGAATGAAACAAATTGGGTAGACCGATGCTGCACCCAGGCCAGGTACGTTACACTTGTCTTTGATCTTCAGCCGGCTTCGTGGTGAAATGGTATAGGTCATCGGCCATGAAACTGTTAGGTCTCAAGCCCAAATCAAGCGACTGCATTATACCAAAGAGGGTTAAAATGGTATCTATAGCTTCCTCGCTAAATGGCCAACGCATTGATGATAGTGCGAAGGGTGGCGCTTGACTTCAATAGCCTTCCGGCTCCTTTGGTGCCTCCTTGTCCAGCCTGCATATGCACCAGTAGTGTCTTTGTGTATATCAAGTGAGTCTGTGTAAATGTGGCAAAAATCAAAAAAGGACAAATATATTATGTTCTACTAAAATGTTCTCATCATTAGTAGAGTGTTACTGACAAATGCAGTATCCAGATAAGGATGTACCGGTAGTATATTTTGTCCTTGGTTCTTTTTATAACATTTGCACAGACTCACGTGATATCCACACAAACAATTGATGCATGTGAGCATGACGTGCATATGCAGGGTGAACAGGGAGGCACAAGAGGAGCCTGTAGTAGGGATGGGCAGATCGAATATTATTTATTTCGAATATGAATCGAATAATTTTTTCGAATCGAGTCAACCCTCTTTTCATAAACAAAACATATAGGAAAAATCATCATAAACAAAAAATAGGAAAAACTAGGTGAATAGGTGAAAAAATCGGTGAAGAGCATTGAGAAGAGGCCAAGCAAGAAGTGAGATAAGTGTGAGAGAGAATGAGGAATTGAGCGTCGCAGAAACGAGTTTTTACCTAAAAGATTTGACGTCCGCTAGGTTGTGGTAGTACGGCCAATTCAAAATTTGGGATCGAATCATTTGCGATTCGAATAGATTTCGAATATTCTATTCAAGTTGCCCATCTCTAGCCGGTAGGCTATCAAAGTCAAGGACTATCCCTCTGCACTATCCTCAATGCGCTGACCATCCAGCGAGGAAGCTACGGATAACACATATTAATATAGGTATTTATTATTATATATCACTGGCTGTGGTGTAATGGTAGGTCGTTGGCCACGAAACAGGTAGGTCCCAGGATGAATCTCAAGACCGCGTAATTGAATCATATCATAGATTTTAAAAGTGTTATTATATATTCATGAAACCATATGGTTGAATTTTCCAGTGTCGAAGAAAAACCTTGTGGACAACATTATGATGCGGGTCCTGATTCATGCACTTTTCCCGAACACCTGGATATATCTTACAAGGTAACACATCACTCAGTTGTTAAATGATCAGTTTGTTATTTCTACAAGAGGTGGGGTAAGGCAACTATTTGCTTCGTCACTATTCGCAAATTGGCGATTTTTCAGCTTTTTCACGTTATTCATTGAATAGCGAAGAATGCCTCTTGTATTCGCCACAATCTGTCGCTGTGAGGAACCTGAATTTTTATATCTTCGTGATACAATAAATTAGTAAGCAATCGTTTATTGTATGACGTCTTGACGTTAGGTCTTTGCTATGATTGCATATTGCCAATGACTGCTCCCTCTTGGATCAAACGTCAACAATCCATCACTGACGTAGTGACAGCTCAGCTCATCGGCAAATCGACTGATGTTAATGGGAATTTACAGCGCGACTGAATTTCCTGTAGCAACAGCTCCAATTCCGTCACAATTGCTGTAACAGTTGCAGACTTGTCCTTGACAATCAACACAACACATCCAGCTTTGAAGTAAAGACGGGTAGTAACTAGGGCTGGGCACTCAAAATCGAATACTTTGAATCGAATAACAAGATATTCAGACCGAATCAAATAGCAATTCGTTCTCTTTTCAAATTATGAATACTACAACAACTTAAGAAAGCTCCATACGCATTTCAACGTGAGCGTAACCTGGCTTGAAGCACTCATTTGCTCTGGTACCAAAATATTGAATTAGATTTTTGTACACGCCCTTGACAGCATGCAATGCAGTCGTGGACATGATTTAACACTTGGCTAGCTGTCTCTATTTCACTTGCGCTACTCACTGATTTAGTACCGTATGTTGATTCAACGCTTGCGACGACAAGCTGTATGTTCCGGACGGTTGATAATATATATTTCAATCAAATTTTTCTGAATTAGGTTAATAATATCTAGGTCAGCCGCATCTATTTGGTATTCAATTCAGTGGAAAGTATTCAATCTGATGCTTGGAACTATTCGATTGGGCCCAGCCGTATTAGTAACAGGGTAGGGACACATACATCAATGATTGATCATGCTGATTATATAGAACATTTGTGACGGATACACAGGCTCGAAGTTACTGTACATAATCCACGAGAAATTCTCAAGGCCCACTAATGCCGCACAAGCAGACTATAGCTAGGCACGTCATGAAGCATCGAGTTCCCTTTTTTGTTCCTTGCTTAGCATCAAACCATTCTGATAGGTGTCAATCAAAAAAATTTGCAAGTAATTTCTTCCTCTTCAGTGAGTAATAAAACGATGGTATGCATTTGTCCCTAATTTCTGCCTGCCTGTACAGTTGTACACCATTCCAAAAATTCTAAATTTATCTAAATGCAAATTGGTCGTTTCCTCATTAGCATCTATAGAATATTTTTCACACTTTTCAGGTGGTTGGTTTGTGCAAGTATGAGCAGTGTCCGATACGCAAATGTATATGTGATCAATGCGTTGATGCCAACAATAACACACATCCTATTGGGTCAACGTACCCGGGAGAGAATGCTTGTGTATCCTACCGCTGTCTTGCAAGTATGTCTGGTATCTGTTTCTTGTTGCCACGAAAAATAGTGGAGCCGATGGCGGACGATACAAGTAGTAATAAATATAATAAGTCAGCATGGATTTAACGTCTCCTGATGAAGGAGCAATGCTCCAAAATCTTGTGAATTGTATTCCAATAAACTGTACTGGACGTTAAATCTGGGGTGACTTATTATATTTATTGTATATTGCCATGTGATTGTTTTTCGTGTTTCATATTGTAAAACTTTCACTTGTAGTCAACTAGTGCTTAGAGATTGCATGGTTTTGTTTTGTAATGGTAATGTTATAGAGTTATGAGTCATATTCGGAATGACTCTATGACGATTAGCCAAGCAAGGACTATGAGGATGCATTCTCTTCATCTCTGATATCGGCTCGGAGGACAGCTCGTTTCGGAATAGCGTATAATATTGTACTGTAGGTGTAATCGAATGTGTTATTGTGCTTCAACAATGTGATAAATAAAAACGTAAATACGACAGGTAGCCTAATGTCACCAAATAAACTGAAGCCGGACATTAAATCTGTGTTCAAGCCAGGGATGTGGAAGCGATTAGTTTTCATTCACTTCCGCTTCCACAAATTAAATAATGCAATCGTGACCCCTCGTGACCTGGAAACAAAAATAATATAGGTTAGGCTATAGAAGTATCACTTTCGCATTTTTTACTGATTGCGTCGGTGAGGATCGGAGTATGGTACCGAGTACTGACGCTTACACATTCGGTTTAAACGAACAATAGAGAGTCGAATGGTCGCCTGCCTTGCTTATTTCAAAGAATTCCACAAGAGTTTGCAAGCGTATGCTATACTATTTGCGCAAACAGTGGAATTTTCTGCTTCATACTCGCATGATATGCATATGTGCCAGTAGCGTGTGTGTATATCATGGAGGTCTGTGTAAATGCAGCAAAAAGAACAACGGACAAAAATAAACTATGTCCTAATCCTGTAGGTACAACAAAAATATGTATTTTTGATGAGGCAAATATGAAGCAATGTGGTCCGGAAGGTGTTTCAATGTTTAATTGCACTAAAGTGTGGGGGTGTTGCTACCAAAATGGGTTTTGTTTCCAAAAAGAATATGAAAGTAAGATGCTAATGATATTTCTAACTTTGTAACGCGATGAAATGTGAATACCCTTGAGTTGACCAGTGTTTCATCGTAACATCGTTTATGATTGAGATAAAGTAATGAAAATGTGATAAATTATATGTGGGCACTTGTGAGTAACCAACCCTTGAATAAAAGTCTCATGTTTTCAACCGCGACTGTACCAGGCCATTATACCTGTGATTTGCTACACGGGTATGTTAAAGCTTTGAACAGTCATATGTATATCTCCTCAGCAGGCAACCAGCACAATGCGAACGTGACTATAGAAAGTAAAGTAAGTATAGCAGAGGTGGACTTGAACTTCAATGGCGAGGCCGCTCCTTTGGGTGCTTCCTGGTCTATCCATCCTGCCCACGCTTACCTGGCATATCCACATCATGCACACATTCCGCGCACTATATGAAGTGCACAAGCAAACAGCATGTACGCAGTACATACTATGCATGTCATCATGCAGTAAGTATGTGCATGATGGCATGTGCAGCAGAACCATAAAAGGACAAAATTTAATACTGTCATGTTTTAAAATAGTTTATTATCAATATTAACATTTAAAACATATAAAAGTCTGGCTTTCATCAGTAAACACGCCGGTCATGTTTTCGTTTTAACATAAGCCCAATGCTATTTTTTAGACGGTTCATGCCCTATACCCGAGAAAAAGACTCCTGACTGCCCTGTTGTGTCATGCGATGAAAAATATGAAACCGTGTACGAAGTTGCGGTGAAAGGTGAATGCTGTCCAAACCGTACCTGTATATGCAAGGTGATTATAATTATAGCTTCTTGTGCTTTATCTTACATGAATATCGATCGCCACCGATAACTTTAACGATTCAAACTTGCAATCATTTCTTGGCCCTTCACAATGACCTCCCAGATATTTTGTCCTTGATTTCCCAGGTGTAATATGCTTTATACTGAATTCACGATTGGTAATACGGATCGACCTTACGATCTAGTGTAGACAGAGTCGGTACTTTGTGTGTCCGTGCGGCAACACACAACATGCTCTAGATTCCTGTCATGGATACTTTTCTCACATCTTGATATCAATTCTGTACATGTCACGTATCAAATTATTGAAGAGTGTAGTGAAGCCGATGGCGGACGATCAGTAGATATTGTAAAGAAGATCGCCACAGATGTAGCGTCTAGCCTTAGTTTATTGAGAATTAAAACATTCACTAGCTTTCCGAGCTCCGCTCCTTCATCAGGTGAAGATTCCAAGCTAGCTAGTGAAGCTAGTGAATGTTTTAATTCCCAATAAACTAAGGCTGGACGCTACATCTGTGGTGATCTTCTTTACAATATCAAATTATGAAATATCAATAATTCTGGTCATGCTTTTGGATGGGATTCTTAAATTGCTGGTGATTGACCATTGACTTTGTGGCACAGCAACCCGTATTTTGACCTTATTCGGCTGTGAATGAGTCCGTTTTAAATACTCGTCTTGTAGGAAACATAAACCAAGATCGACGTTTCTCAATGTGTCTTGAAGACAGCTTTGATTCGATGACTTCAATTCCTATGCCGGGCCCATTATTGCGTTGCCACAGCAGATTAAAGTGACAGTGGCTACAATACTGGACGCCCTTCCTGACGTAATCCAGCTCGTTTTTAGACTTTAGAGTATAGAGTGGCCTTACATAGCTATTTCCCATATTTGCCTGTTATCATACACATACAGACTATTATTATGACGTGGAGTGTGAACTAAAACATACAAACAAGGCAATGCCCGGTGTGCATGGAAGTGCTAGCCAGGTCGTGCTTTTCACGCTTTTGCCACTGACATTTTTCTTTGTTGATAGACGGAAGATATGTTGAAAGACGTTTGTGACGATTTTGACAATGATACGGCTCATTGCTCCGATCCACCAAACATGGAAATGGTGGTCATAGGCTCTCAACCCTCCCATTCCTGCTGTCCTTTGAAGAAGTGCAGATGTAAAGATGTGGAGTCACGAAATTGCACGTTTAGGTACTGGTACATATAATCCTTAACATTGAATTTTATTATTGCTTCACTTTATTTTTCACGGTTGATTTTAGTGATGGATATGTCTGCCCTGTGAATTATACGACAGTACTCGAGACATCGGTCTCTTCTACCAATTGCTGTCCCAAGTACAGATGTGACTGCAACTGTTCGGCTCTGACGTGTAATGAAGTTCAGGTCGCTCGCTCCAGGTATTTCTAACATATCTTTTTATAGCTTTATGCATTGACATAATTGTGAAAATTGCGAGCTGGCGCCATCGGTGGGGCCCGAAACTCATCTAGTTGGACTGGATTACATCCGCAAGCCATCTCTCTACGCTGTAATTATACTGCTAGTAACCTGGTAGGAAATGAAAATATCTACTTCCACAGTTTGAGACGTTTGGAATCTAGGTCATGGGGCTTTCGATCTTCACCAACTTGCCTCTATAGACATGATTTCAATGTATTACTTGGACATTGACTGATAGAGTGGCTTTGGATCCAAAAACATTTCTCACACCCGCCTTGAACGACTTGTCAGACATTGTCGTGTATCGTATTGTCGAGAGAGAGAGATAAACAGTGGACGGGCGACCAAGTTATAATAAGCTAACATGAACTAAACGATATTGGGTCCGCTCTGATCTGAGACTTCAGTGACAGACTTGTGCTGTGGTTGTTGTGGTGTCGTCCGGCCGGAACCCGACAGCCGGTGAGGAGAGTGACCAAATCTATCCAAGCATTCAAAAGCAATGAATGTGGCAATGAGTAGCATGGTTTTCAGTTGGTATACTTTACTGACAGCTCTAAGTGCTTTCGTGCGTTTCTTGTCACGAAAAGTCGACACAATAACAAAAATAAGGCGATGCAAAATGAATCAGATAATTTTGAATTTATGTCGTGTGACATCACAGAACAAAAAATGTGTCGAAGCATATAACCTGGAAAAGTACCATTTGCCACCCAGTAACAAACTCTCTATGCCGACGCCGGGCCGCAGCATACAGTAGTGGTTGCCAACTACTGAATTTTCTGAAGCGGTGCTTAGTTTATCCTTAATCTTTATGCATGTGAAACTGCCTGGGATTGAACGCCCGGTTCTATTTGTCAGTGCTGGTGAATGTAACTGCAGATGCGAATGTGATTATTCGAAATGCCCGGTCAAGCCAACGTGCGGACCAAATCAGGTTATTCGACAAGCCGGAACAATCTTTGATGGTTGTTGTACAAAGTATCAATGTGTCTGCAACAATGCCTCTTGTCTGTCAAAACCTGCTCCCTCATGCAGTGAATATCAAGAAATGGTAAGTGGAAATGTGAGATAAGATAGTCTGCCAGGTACGATGACTTGAGTTGAAAGAGAAATATTTTATGATGAAGAGATAATGATGAATCGGGTCCTTTAATATCCTCACACATGACACGTTGATAGGTGTAAGTAGATTTGTATTCGCAGATATTCGTAAGAAAATGTTCGCAGTATGACGCAGTCATTGTCCTACTGTCAGTTGTAATTGGCATGGACCTGTCATAAACACTCCCCCCATCAGGTTTCAAGTCTCCATACCAAGTTTTAGTCAGCGAAGAAATAAAACTCCAAATGCTTTGTAGGATTACTAACGTTTGTGGTGACGAGTAGCCGTCATTACAGATGGAGTGTTTGAGCAAACATTTACTAACATTTATGGTGACTGTGCTCTGCAAAAGTTGGTTACTGCCCTTTTACATTACTTGTTGATATATTGCAAAGAAAATGCATTAATTTCTGCTTCCACTAATTAGCTCTGTCTTTCGCTTCATGGACATCACAATAAACTTGCTAGTTTTCTACAGCCGGACTAAGCACTAAAATTTAATCAATTTTCATTGTCCACAGTACATGGTAACAAGAGATGGATGTTGCGAAGAAGAATACTGTCGCTGTAAAAATTCTTCCGATATGTTAGAGAAAGGCTGCAGTTCTGCTGACTGCGATCAAGGCTACGTAAAATCGTACCGAGATGATGAAAACCAATGTTGTGGATATTGTACATGCAACATGTGCATCACTGAAGAAGGAAATTTCACTGTGAGTAATTTGTAATTATTTTCCAATAAATTGGACTGGACGTTAAATCTTTGTTGAATTTATTATATCTATTCAAAATTAAATCTGTAAAATACGGTAAGCCACCACAGATTTAACATCCAGTCCAGTTTATTGGAATATAATTCACAAGCTTTCAGAGCTCAGCTCCTTTATCAGGTGACTGGACTGTTCTGGAGGTTAAATCTGTGGTGACTTATTATATCTATTACTATTTGGATTGTCCGCTATCGGCTCCACTTTTTTTCGTATACGAAGATGAAAATATATTAAAACACCAGCACTTACAGTTCTGGTATATAATACTTCTTCAATTTGAGCTCGTCTCAGTTCGAGTGACATTTTTCAGGTAGGTGAATGGTGGAACGTGAAAGAGAATCATTGCAGTATTTCTAAGATTTGTTCAACAAAGAAGCAAAGACATGACGGCTGCCACAAAGCAGAGATCCTTCGCAGTGAAAACGATACTTGCTCAACAGCAGATGAACACAATAAATTATGCAGCAAAGTAGAGGAAGCAGTCCTTTTCGTTGCTTTATCCCAGAACAGTTGTTGCGATCAGTACCAATGCAAATGCAGTAAAAACACAACCAAATTACGTGACGTTTGTTCTCATTATGACGGAATGAATTGTTCAGAATATAGGCAGTCTTCATTTGTTAATGTCATCAACTGCTGTCCTGTCTACGAATGTCAATGTAAAGACTGTGTGTACTCGTGCCCCTATGGATTTTCTGTTAGAAAGAATGACATTACGAATTCTACGACGGACGGATGTTGTTTCGAATACACATGTGAATGTGATCGATGTTTCGTGGAGAATAGAACACCGTTGCTTATCGGTGAAATATGGACAGAAGAATTACAATCTCAATGTTATAAAAATCATACTTGTGCGAAGGATGAAGGTATCTGCAAAACGGTTATCGAAGATCCGTCAGAATCTTGTACTTCATTGAAAGAGTACGAAGCGAACCATTGTGATGTTCCCTTCCAAAAAGCATTGCCATCGTCGCAAAGTGATCCTGCTCACCCATGCTGCATTCAACATCAATGTGTTTGTAATGATACAAACGAATGTCCGTATCCGGATTCTCTGTGCTTGAAGAGTCAGCGACGGGTTATGGATGGCAAGATGGATGGTACAGGCGGTTGTTGTGAGAACTATACGTGTGTTTGCCAGAGCAAAGAGAAACTGAAAGATTTGTGTGATTATTCTGATGACTTTCAATGTGCCGAAAAGGGTTATGTTCCGGTGAAGGTATGTGCTATTCAATTATTATCATTTAACTCAAGTGCGTTTGCACAGTGATCCATTGAGCGATGGTCATTGCTCTTTTATTGTAGCATGGCAACTCGCATTGTTACATATCGTTGCTCATCAGGCGGCCGGGAGTGAGTTTTCGAGCACAGTGGTGTGATTCTTAAGACAGGTACTTCCTTCTTGTAGCGTGGTCAATTCCGTGTTTCGGCATGCAGCTATGTGTGTGTGTGTGTGCAGCTCTGACACTGGTTCACCTTTAGGTTGTGCACATGCAGGTAGCGATAACACCGTCCCATGCAGTTTCGTGGTATTTTAAACACATAGTATGGTACTGGTACGGTAAGTGCTACCATTGCCTGTGCACTGCATGACACTGTAGTGTTGTAGCCCCTGAAGCCTTCAAACCCTGCAATTTGACTACATTTCATATAAAAGATAATTTATAATTTGTAAAAATTCGATCATTCCGAGGGATTCCTTTGCATATGAGCAAGTAGGCTACTGAATTTTTACTCTGCGGTTTAATGATTTTTCTGGTGGTACTGTCGTGTTGCTCCTGGCAGTGTTGCATCACACCACTACCTTACCATGTAAGGTGCGTTTATTCGTAACATTTCGTAGCTTTTCATACCAGCAACAACTGCTCCCTTTTCTTAATTCTAGAAGTATCGTAGGATGAGTTGTAACTATCACTATTTATCAACCTGTTGCAATTAAATTTAGGATCGTTGCTTTGACTATGTTTCTTTACTCTTCTATTAAACTTTCAGATAAACTCCACTGATCCGTGCTGTCCAAATTACACGTGTTCCTGTGACCTTGGCAGTTGTGAAAAACCAAACACTGAATGTCCAATCGGAATGCGGTTGGTCGAAGTCCAGAATACAGGTTGCTGTCCAAATTATACTTGTCAATGTAGTCATTGTGTATCAAAAGCTGTGGAGCATAAGGTGAGATTTCCGCGAATTTCTCAGTAAAAAATTATCGAAAATGCTTGAAATAATGGCTATTACTACATTTACCTACAAGTGATGGGCTATCAAATCGAATGTCTTCAGTTATTTGAATTGATCCAATGACAATTTGGAATCGGGATCTATGGAGTGGCATAGTGTTTGACAGCATTTTATTGTTGGCAGCTAAAGAGACTTAGCATAACTTGTGGTAATCTATGACAACAGTAGTTCAAATCAACAGGTCATATTAAAATGCTGGGTTTGTTGTTAAATGAACAGTATTAAAGAACAAAATTCCTCCATGTGTTTAAGCCTACATGACCGTCCGTAGTACAAAACTCCAGAGGTGTGATGATTAGATGATTTGGTTTAATTTTCCCATACCTATTACTAACTTATTGATTACAATGATGTTGCTGAGCAAAAGCCTGCCCACATTTGTTAGCTTAGGCATTACCAATATTGTGCAGGCCTGTAGTAGACCAGTAATTATTGTACAAAGCCAGCAGCTGATTTACGCTAAGCTGAATAATTGCAATCTCTGTGCATACAATGGCCGAAGCAACTGAAGTCTGTCTAACCGGCGTTCGATACTCTTGACAGTTCATTGTAGAAGTCATTTTTCTGACAGTAACATATTAATCACTGATATTTCTTGTGGTAGGTCTCTATTACTCTATTACTAATATCAAAATGTGACCGTTATGGATTAGGAACATATGATTAGCAATATCCAGGATCTGTAATGGTTAGTTTTGCTTCTGGCTGTTCTCGGCTTGGCCTGTGGCATCCTGCTTGAGAGATCATGGTTAAATTCCCAGCCGTTGCACAAAATTGCCAGATTCTGGTCAACTGTGTTCACAACCCGGTGTTCTTTCCAATGATACGTAGCAAAGTTATGCTATCAGTTGATTTGGTAACGCTAGAAACACTAAATGTATTTTTGACAAATCGAAAATCTGCCATGTGCATGCACAGAATCAATAAGTGTACAAAGTACACACAATATGAATGTAACACATGCGTTGCGTGTTGTGATGCATGCATACAGAGTACCACATCTTCCTAAGAAAATGAAAATGAAGTAAGCCTAATGAAATCAAATAGCAATAATGGAGTAAAGTACCAACACCAAGAACAAAAGTTTAGTCAATGGTGCTTATGAATTATATTTGTTAAGCTTGGTACAAAGTGGACAGAGGACAGCTGCAACGTGTTGTCGTGTGTGAATAATACATTATGTCCTCGCATAGAAAGTGTCCCCAACTACAGTTGCAATACGTCATTTGATGAAGAAGATTGCAAAAATGTAAGTTGGTTGTGCATGGTTGGTAGAAGGTGGTTATTTACATTATGGTTTTATTTAGAGAGGTGGAGCTGTGCGTGGCACTGATGATAGTAACGGATGTTGTAAAGAATGCAGTTTTAGTAAGTGGTTGAGAATAATTGGTTCTGTTTATATCTTGTAGTTGTAGCAAGCACTATCCTGCGGGAAATGCCACGGCAGTTGCCAATGCCAATCCCGGTGTCATGGGCGGATCCAGCTGGAAATTCTAGCTGGTCAAATGACGTCACGTCATGATGGTTGGATGACGTCAGCGGTAGTGATTTTTCTATAGGGTGACGGGAAAATATCACGCCGCCTCTTGCTGAGCTTTGTCTAATTATCCTATTTCCTATAAGCATAGCCATCAGGGACACAGATCAATATTGCTCCAGGTTTTCGGGGGGCCCAACTTGCCGGTGCTTAATGTCGAAGGGATCGATCCCCCCCCCCTCACGAATCCTCCCGTGTTTGGTTTGGCAGACTGTGCAGCAATGCTTTATGATCTTACACGGGAAACCATACAATTTTTTGCATTCAGCGAGCCGATGCTGCACTATGTAGGATACAGTTCTGGTCTAGTTAATAGGTTAATCAGGGTGGGAGAGTAGTATACAGTAGTTTTCGTGAAACCCATCAGCCAGCAGCAATGTCCAACAATTTTAGAAAATCAATTCAACAGAATTTACTAGCATCTGCTCGTTACCAATGACATTATACTGTTTGTGTATAGTGTATGCATAACATATCAAGCGACTAAGCGAGTCTGTGTAAATGCGGCAATAAAAGACAATTGGATAACAATTTCTTATTCCGGTTTCAGTTTCACCATGCCATCGTGTTGAGAAAAGAATAATGATTGAGAGGAATATCAGTGGAATGATATGCAGGCTTGCAGAAAAAATTGAAGTCGGTGACTGTGTGGGTGTGTGTCCATCATTTATCAACTTCAACCCGTTGACTGGAGAACATCATGGTACGCAAATATGTAATTGCTAACCTAATATAAACATTATTGAAATTGTGACCATTGCATGTATTTCAATTTGGATACCCTGCACAAGTAGACGACTAGTAACGGGAATTTCCTTGGATAGATAAGAGGTGTCTTGTAGGCAGATTGGATTACTCTGTCAGGGTCAAGGCCAGCCACAACACGAAGATAAGATGTGTGTCAACGTCAAGTGCCCGACTGTTATTTGGACAGAAGCAGTTGTTGTCTTGAATTTATGGCTTTTTTAACTGCCTTACTGCCTGTACGCCAGGTCGATTTGGACCATTACCACAACCACAACCGTTCACACTCCCTGATTTTAACAGCCAGTCACCAAGTATTGACTAGCTACTTTTTATCAACTTGTGCAAAAGAATCCAACCAATATATACTGACATTGACCTTTCGCAATTTGTGATATTTGTGACGTCAGTTGGTACTATGTTATTTCAGCAAAATGCGGATGCTGCACACCAGACATGGAGGAGACCTATCAGATGCTTAGTTGCGAACGTGGGGGTCCTCAAATGGTCAATGTGAATGTAGTACGTTCTTGTGGATGTGGTGGTGGACGTTAGCCCACGGCATCGGAGCGTTATTCATGTGTTTTAGTTTTGAACAAATATTTTGCAAAATTTTTTGCACCATTTCCAGCAATTGTTGAAATGCTCATGCTAATAAAGTGACACTCTTTTCAATTGACTCAAGCACCTGTTACAATAATGCAGGCATAGACGCTTCAGATGCATCCATTTGTTAGCACATTAAAGGCACTAGTAATCTACAGAATCAACACTGTCGTCATTGTGTGGTGATTTGGAATAGCCTATCTACTACTCCGTTCAGTTCAGTTGGCCGAGTGGTGTAGACTGTCCGTCTTCTGATCGGGAGGTTCCGGGTTCGCTTCCCGACCGAATCGAAGACTTTAAAATGGTATCCGTTCCTTCCCTGCCTGGTGGTCGGTATTGGGGAAGTGCGGAGACTCGTGATTGTTATAGTGATCCGGGCAATAAACTGGAGGTATTGACGCGATTACTGTATTCGTGTACCATGTTTCACAATTACTATATCCGTGTTATCATGTATCACGATTACTATATCCATGTATCTGCTCCAGCCTGTCTTGTTCGTGATACAAAACGCTGCCCGGTGATATGCGCCACTGAAAATCTTTTATATAATAATAA
Source organism: Botrylloides violaceus (assembly GCA_030412335.1). Classification (NCBI taxonomy): domain Eukaryota; kingdom Metazoa; phylum Chordata; class Ascidiacea; order Stolidobranchia; family Styelidae; genus Botrylloides; species Botrylloides violaceus. The sequence goes on from JASFYC010000424.1 coordinate 615,030, forward strand.
TAACAATACTCCTTTATGGAAATGACTATGAGCCAACAAAATTGCCAACACTAACCTATTGGCTGTTGTCGTTTTAAATTTTAGGCGTTTTCAACTACAATGGTTATGTACACCAGGTTAATGCTTATGGTACATGTGTGAATACTTCTGGTTCATAGCGCAGGTCACTATCACTACTACAACACTCCTCACTCCCCCAATACTGACTTCCAAGCACAATCGTAACCGACTATTGGTCCAATGACTAGATGAGCTTGGGATCGTTTTCCGGTAATTATGTGTCATTGATTGACTGTCCGACCAGGGGCCATCGCCCCGTGTTTCAACAACAGCCACCACCTAGGAAACATGGAGTGGTCTACTTCTTTGTCAATACTTCATCGTTCTTTTATTATTATTTTTATATAGAAGATTTTCAGTGGCGCTTATTACCGGGCGGCATTTTGCACCACGAAAAGGACAGGCTGGGGCAGATACATGGATAGGATAGTTCTTGAATCCCAAGAAAATTAAACATTGTCCATGCTTATGATAGGTTAATTTTACAACGCTAAGAACCGTTCAGTTGGCCGAGTGGTTTAGAATGTCCGCCTTCTGATTGGGAGGTTGCAAGTTCCGAGTCAAATCGAAGACTTTAAAATTGGTATACGTTCCCTCCCTGCTTGGCAGTTTCGGGGAAGTGAGGAGAGTCGTGGTTGTAATAGTGATCCGGGCTATAAGCTGGAAGTATTGACACGGTGGTACCGTAAGCATTGACCTGGCGTAAATGACCTCAGTAGTTGAAAACGCCATAAATTCCAAATAAACAAACAAACAACGCTAAGACGTGACAGGTTATTTTCTCCTCATGCAGCGTAATTGGGATATTTTCAAATTACAAGTTAAGTAACGTCTTTCTAATCACAACGAATGTTGTGGTTGTGATGGTGATCGGGAAGTATCGGTGTGTCGTACATGAATTAAGTAGTTGAATACGCCATAACGTCTAAACAAGAGCGAAGACTGTGTAGTTAAAATATGCTCACCCTGGTAATAGAGGTGAGTGAACTGAAGATCTGTGTTGGCTCATAGGATACGTAGAGGTTGATATGACAGAAATTTCATGGCTTGCTCTACATTCCTGCTCCACTGGAAAATGATTTTTAAGCATTGCAAATCCAATAGCATGAAATGTATTGCGTTTTATCACTCAACAACAACAAACAGCGGTCAACCATGATTATGATACAGATGCAATTATAGCGATACAGTGTTCACGGACGAACGAAAACCTTCTTGAAAAGAAAAACAGTACTTCAAGCATTGAAGAATTCATGAGAACTGCACTAATACGCCGGAGTAAAATATCAATCTCATCAATAAAAAAAGTAATCTCACAGCACAAATGCTCTGTACAACCCGGTAGCAAAAACTCAAAATCTTTCCGCAAAATAGTTTTCCAAGCGAAATACAGATAGTAAAAAATTGGTCTGAGCAAAACATGATGTAGTCTTTGACGTAAAACGAATGTGCAACAACAAAAAATACTCATTCAAGAATGTGCGAAGAGTGCTATGTATAACATGTATTAGAAATAGCTACTAACGTTAGACCCAGACATAACAGCAATTCAGACACAGCTCAACAAAAATTTTCCTGGGCCAACCAAACTCAGGAACTCATCCCCATGGGACGGGATAACCGGAACTAAGGGTAAGCTTCAAAATATACAGTAGATAACTAGATATTGCATTGTTTGGACACGGAATAATGCACTTACCCACATTATCAATTGACTTTAACTGATGTCATACGGTAATGGATTAGTAGTCTCTTTGAAGCATAGTTTGGATGTAATGTATAATACAACAAATAATGAATGATCAGATATAGACAGTACACTGTCATGACAAATTTGACGTCCAGCATCGTTTATTCAACCTGATGGAGCAGGGCAGGGGGCTGGACGTTACTTTTGCAGTAACATTATACTTTTATAGTAGGTACTGTAGCACAAATATACGTTAACCAGGTATATTAGTAGTAGTTAGTAACACAATACGTTATACTTTGCATGATTAATACACATAGTACGGTCTACAAGTGAAATACAGTCAACTCTTACTGGCTCAAAGCACCATGGAAGTTAGTAAACACTGCATATAAAAACAGGAACTACATAAATTGGTTTGGTATCAACAAGGTAAAACACACTGATCAACACATCTACGTTTACATACTTACGAAATTTTGACTGCGATTGAGCGGAGCTGTCTCATCTTTTTTTAACATCTTTGCTCTCTTCTTTCTGAAGACGACGGCTTCATCCTCACTGTTATCAGATTCACTGGTGGAGACAGCGCAAGTTTCTACCCCTTTTAAAGCAGCATGAGGGTCATCAGAGCTCCCAACCAGCCTTTGGTATTTATACTCGAGGGTGCGGTTTCTTTTCCAAAATATCAACGTGGTCACCATCATGAAAACTAAAAGTGCCACGCCGGCAAGCACACCCATTTTAATATACAATTTCACATCGATGCATCCTGTTTGGGTCTGCTCAGGCAAGGAACCACCTCTACACATTTTTGGATAGGAGTGCCACAAGTAGGTTGTAGTCATTTCGCCATCTACGCAGCCGCTTTCTACTGAATAATAGTCCGTTTCTTCACACACCGGACAAGCCCCTTTGGATTCCCACAAGAAATGAAAATTGCACCCGTCACATGAGCCTTCCGGGTAATGTTTCGGCATCTTGATTACCGACTCTTTGATTGAAATATCAGGATTACAGCGAAGTCGAACAAAGGATGTTGAGCCATGCGGGCAATCATCGCTCCGAGTAGGATGTGCAAACTCGTATATAATATCGTGATACACCAAGTCTGTAGATCCAGGAAATGGCTCAAATTCACATGCACCAGACATACTATCGGTCAAATTCATATCTTCGTAAACACCGGTCAAAATTGAAGCGATCACATCCGGCTCAGATGAGCGATGGAGGTCTTTGTCATCATCACGTAAAGACGTGAACTCGGTGGAGCGGCAAATCATTCCAGTAACTTGTTCCAGATGAGCATCTGAAGCAACATTAGTTTGATTGGAGACACATGTTGCGTTGCCGAAACCGCCATTGCCACATACATCAAAATGATAATAGTGGACATATTTGTGGCCGCCACTGAAGCTTGGTGGTGAAACGCTGATCTGTTCTTTCATCAGCTCGGTAAATTCATAAGAACGATTGTTTATTGAAGAGAAATAGGTGCAATCATTATGGCAAGCTGTTTGGGCATCATTACTCTCAGTACCATTACTGCACTCGGAACAATTCTCACTTTGTATAGTTTCATGTGACATTATAGTATTTTCAGGACATTCGACGCATTTTTTGGAACTTTCATCGATTCTATGTCCTGTAGTGCAAGGTATGCAACCTGACTTACTAGATCCGAACGTACAGTCAATGCAATCGACAGCTGGTGACGTTAACGCATTATGTAATTCTAAAGAATACATGATTGCTTTATCGTTACCGTATTTATCATCTTCATAAACCTTAGTACTCGTCTTCTGATATGCCCAAGTTATCTCCATGGTTTTGTTTTGACGGAAAATGTGTTCAAAGGTTGTCTGTTCAGTATTTCTATGCCAGGATCCAAGCACTTTATTGTCGCTTCCAGCCTCACTTTTCATCAAAAACATAACACAGTCATCAACGCACTTGAGTTCAAAAACAAACTTCAGTTTGCCATATTCGACGTCGCCGGCAGCATTTACTGTTATACTGCGAAATCCCTTGATGCTTAACTTCAAAATTAAATATGCTACAGGGACCTCATTTACATTACTCTCTATCATTCCGCCGTCTGCTGTCCATCCCTGCTTTCCAAGGCAAGTTTCTTTGTGGATTGTTAAACAAGTAACAGCCATATTTGATGGTAATTTGTTCCACCAATGATACAAAAAGGCATAAACCGGATGACTTCCAACATGGCACTTCTGGCATGTTGAGTTGCCGTCTTTCGAAAATGTACCGCCGGGGCATGGTGAGCAGCCACTGGAACTCATTTGAAAGCCTGCATTGCAAGGTGGGCATTTTTGCGGCTTTCCTGATTCGGGTAACTGCATAGCATCATCCACGTCGTCACGACATATTTTTGGTTTGTTCCAAGAATATGTAACATTTGTCAATCCATTATTGCACGATGAAAGTGTGGCAATGTAGTCAGTACTAAAACATGGTGGTCTGGTAATGCACTCTGGACTGGCAGGATAGGAATAGCTTGATTTTGTATCACACGATGAGCATTCGATTGCCCCTGCTTTACTGTAGGTACCAGAAGCACATGGTTCACACCAGTCAGATCCTTGGGAATTAGAAAAATATCCTGGTTTACAAGGATGACATTTTGTGGTGAATGCAACTCCAGTAATCTCAATTTCTTTTATCAGCCCTGCTTGCAGTTGAGTTCGACTACCAAGCAGCAATCCAGTAGATTTCCAGGTTATCAGATTCCTTCCTTTATCCAAGCTCACAGTATACTCTTTCCAATTAGTACTAGTTGGATTAAGAAACGTATTCAAGGGACTAATAGAAGGTATTTGGCATTCACTATTCCTCACAAAGAAATGCAACAACAAATCTTTATCTGTATTCTGGTATTTGAATGTCAGTGTCCCTGCAGAAGAGACGTCCACCGAGTAAATCAATGAACTTGAGCAATCATCAGTCCCAGAGCTTATGTAGTCGCCTCTTGGTGTCCAACCAGACGATGAACAATTTGTAGACTTGGGTTCGTAGTTAAACTCCGGAAAAGCTGCCGGTGATGACGTCGTTACAGAAAATTCTTCTGGAATTTCGTCCCATCTGTCAAATCGAATACCGTTTCCGAGTGAGTAGGTTCCTGCAGGGCATTGACTGCAAACTTGAGCCTTCATGTCAAAAAATTCACCCCGTTTGCAAGAAATGAAACAATTTTCCTGGTACACAGGAGAATCTGGCTTGGAAATTTTGCATTCTTGTGATGATGGCACTGCTACTTTCCAACGACTATTATCTTTACATTCAGTGTACTCGTAAGATATCATATCTTTTTCACATTCTTTGGCATCAATACTAGTTATGACAACCAAAATGCATATTGTTATGCCTTCCATAAGCCACCAAGTACTGGTAAGTGCCACCATGATTCATTTACATACCCAACCTTCTGTGAAAAAGGATGTGCTGATCTTATTAAAATCTTGTATCTAGTGTATAGAGCTTGTGCATGAATTAATAAGTGTTTTGATAGCTCCCTCGCCTGCTTGTGTTCAGCAATATTCATACCAATGACACATCCACACATGATGCCGTGATATGGGTACCATGAAGTACCTGTGAACGGGAGGAGTGAGAGGCGGCGAGGCGGTAAACAGAACAGGCGGTCCTAAAACAGGTAAGCGCACCGCCGGTATCGCCGTCGCATCGGGAGAACGGGAAAGGTGGGATATGATCAAACAAGCTGGGTGAGCGATGGGAGGATAGGCGGCGTTGCAATCGCAACCGGGAGATGCTCCCACCTGCACGGCTTCTCACAGTTTATCTCGCGCGTCTGCAATGTGGTGGTGGCGTGGCGCGGTCGCGGTACCGCCAGTATTGGTATTAAATTCAGAAGTATATACCTACGGAAAACATTGCTCCGGTCCTCGCTACAACTTCTCGAATGCGTGCAACCTGGAGCAGAGTGAATAGAGATACTAAGACTGAAATGCGCAAACCCGCACGTAAGCCTACGCCGCAGGCTCAGCAAATGCGAAATCTTTATAAATCGGCTTTGCTTCGCCAATCATGCGTATTCTAATGATGACGTCGCGTCAAAACATATCTTTTATGATGAAATCTTGGTCCTGGGGTTCGCTGTACCATTTTGTTATTTATCGATGACTATCTATTTTTAAAAATTTATGGCTATCTATATATGTATATTATATTCTCACAAAACGACAAGCACTCGGCTCCATGATAGACAGAAACGAATGGAGAGTCCTGACGCCAGGTGGAGCAAGAGAGATAATGCCGGGCGACATCTATGTTAATTCTGGAACAAAGTTTCAACAGTTACCTATGACGGTAATGGGTTATTGTGAAGGCTTTAGCACTACAGAATTGAAGGCAAGCATAGTGAATATAGGCTACAGCGTAGCAGAACCCTCTTTGATGCAAACTTGAAGAGTGTGTAGCCTATAAGTGTAGGCTAACTAACTGGAATCATATCTGACTTCATGGAAGCACGTACGACACGCGTTAGAAGTACGAACAACTTGGTTTATTAACCCAGTGATATCGTAAAACGGAATTACTTGATGAAATAGCTTTATATATTTTTATCAAGAATAATGAGAACGCGCCTTAGCGACTCAACTGAATCAGTCATCACAATATTGACACCACTGCAGGTAAAACAGATGAACTTAGAAAGGTTAATGCCTTATAGAATGTGGGTGTGTATTCTGTATACAACACAAGTTGACAAGCGATTCACAAAACAGGGCATGAAAAAAGAGCATGCTTGTCACAGCACATACAGCATTGCGGCTTGAGTGGATTAATTGAGAATGATTCTCTTGCGAAGTGTGAAGTCGTCTTACTGGGCTTTATTATCGTTCTCGACTGCCGCCAATTATCATGCTGTGATGGGCGTATCACTAGTTGTATTTTGATTACTAGTTGTATTTTGATTACTAGGCCTACTCTGATTGTTGCTGCTTGTTTCAACAGTGGCTTCCGTTGTGGCGGATCCTTCGCCTGTGCTTTTAGTGGAATAGGCCTCTGTGACTAGTACGGTAGTTGATTCGGCTACCGCCATTCTCAGTGTAGAATACGATGTAGAAAACGATGTAGGAGAAAAATCATTGGGTGACGTTGAAGACGATTCAGAGGATGATGTATTTCTGCAAAAGAGGTAGAATTAAGCTGAATATATTCTGCACCGCACTAGGCAAAGAGTTGATGTCAACACCTGAGCTAATAGGAAATTAATTTCGGTCGTAATTATAGCATGTCAGAACTAATACAATGTTTGAATGGGGTAGCCTTCTAGGCTACGCTATTCTTTGCATCAACTAGACTAGAACAAGATTATCAACTCAATTGTCCATATCTTGCCAATTCCAACGTTGTAGCCGATTTGAGAAGTCGGTTCGATTCGAAAATTCGCATCCACGTTAATAATTATCGCAACCTCGCATTTTCGTATCATTTGCTCGCGTACTCACGTTGATGCAGTGGTGACATCATCTGTGGAAGATGAAGCGGAATTCCCTGCGTTTGACGTTGTTAAAACGGAGCTTTGTTGCATGTGAATAAGATTGCGTAGTCTTGTGATCTCTCCATCCTTCTCGCTAATAATATAACCTGGAAAGAGAGCAGCATTGAGCAATTTATCTGTGTATTTGTTTATAGGCCTATGCCTAAATTCTCTGAGAGTATTATCCATTAGAGGGTTATACCAAACAAGACATATAATTAACTAGCTCATATAGCACATGGAATCGATAAGTGACTTACTGTAGTAGTAACAAAATACACTCCTGCTGTTCCGATCATAACAGCAGTACCGCTAACCTCCCGCTGTTATTATTATAAAGGAGGATTTCAAGCCATGCGAAGACAATTCGCTGACATAATTTGGGATTGTTTTTCCCGTGGTCGAACCACGTGATGACATTTGGCGCCACGTTTTGAATTCGAAATCGGGATTCTGTTATTCCGACATTCAGTATCTGTTTGTCTGCCGCAACGGAGCACACATGCGCTGTAGACATGTAGTCATAGAAAATACACCATTCGACTTGTCTATTCGGCATTACTAATATTGTTTCATCGTACGAACGTGTAATCGAAGTGACTTGGAATATTGGTTCAATATAATCATCAATTCGGCATCAATTCTGTCTCAGCTAAGACTCGTGCAAGAACAGTATTTATATAGACAGACCGCTGTACGAAGAGCTCTATAGAAGCGTACGTCACTGACGTGGCGTTTATCGTGGGGTGTTTCGAACACGCAGTTTGGAGTCAGATCAGCGCGGAGTTCAACTACATTACGATATTCGCAAACTATCTCTCCCCACCAACAACCCCCGCGATAAACTATGTAGCCTATGACCTTAGTAGTTGAAAAATCCTAAATAAATCCTAAACAACAATAGCAATAAAACATTTAGAGGATGTAGATTTTCTGCCTCGATTACGATTCGAACCGGGTTCTCTAGTTTGGATTGGAATGTCAGGGAAGATCGGCTGGAGTAATCTAAGTACGAAGAACGTGGCGGGCTAATCCTAGCGCTAATGCTAACATTGAAAAATCGCAATCACATAAACTTACCTAAAACTCCGATAGTCACCGCCATTAAAATGAAGATAATAATGGCCATCACCACCGTGACGACCGTTTTGCACTCTGACTTATTGCTATACACATTTCGCTCGCGAAACTTGCGCTGTTCTTCGATACGTTTGACTCCTTTTGAAAAAGTCTGATAATAAGACTTCACGGGTGGAGCGGTTTCTTCCACAACAACAGCAATTTCAGGAACTTCTATAAAGCAAAAAATGATTGAAGGGAGCTTACCCTAGTGTTGTATATCGGTTAGGTGACATGTATTTGCTTTATGTTATTATCGTGAAGATGATTAAGCGCGGTTTTAACGTCCAGCCTTGATGGTTTATTCACAATTTTAACATTCAAAAGCTTTCGCAGGTCTTCATCAGGTGAAGATGGAATGAATTATGTCGTCATATTTTATCGTACGAGATACTAGAGCCTTTAACTCCGATAACATTTGTTCGCCGTAGCAAAATCAAGTTGAGTGCACATCTATTGGTATAGGGCGATATAGGCCTGCAGTGCCCCTGCTGCTACTCGGGTAGATGCTTGCCAGCACTTTTTATAGTAGCGCGGAGTATAGCGATTTGCCAAAATATCATCAATTTTTTATGAGCCATAGCAATTGCGCTTTATCTATAATAATAATAGTTTCAAATTATGAATTTTCCAATGTACCTTGCGGAATGCTCTGTATATTGACACCTAAGCGCCGGAAGGATCTATCGCTAAATAACGCCTGTGCAAAATGCTTCGTCCTGGAGTAATTTATTATAAGCGCAGAGTAACGTTAATTGGTTATGTAGCCTACGCTGGGTCGTGCGCAAACTTATCAACTTACCTTCCGTTAATGTTGGTATAGTGGTAGGATTCTTGAATTCTCCGTTGTTCTTAGTCGATCCTGACATGCTACGGGGTGATCTAGAAAGATAAAATAGATGAGCAACAATATCGCATAAAATGTCTCCATGCTCATATATTGATACGAGATATTCGCGCAACGCAGTGGATGTGCAGGCGTATGCTGTCCCATGTGTCAAATGACACACATATACATCTAGTCACCTGGCACCTACAGCCAACTATCACAACGAATGATCCACATATTGTACAGATGCATAACTTTTTTAGTAGCCTATTCATAATTGGTCACAAGTAGGCCTGTGACATAGGACAATGCCATTGGCGGAGATACAACTGAAGGTTAAATCTAACATCAAGCCTCCATCCAATAATATATTTACAATCTGTGGTTCCTACCATCAGGTGAAATGATGTAGTTGGCGCAAGATCGATCGCCTTTGGTATTATAGGACCTACTGATGAGGGATCAATGCCCATAGATCCGTGTGTAAATTTATTTGTCTAGTAAACCGAGGCTGGATAAGTTATATATGTGGTGGTGGCGTTATATGCATCATAAGTCTATGGTGTTATCTGCAATTTTGCGACGACTGCTCCTTCACGTATAGGCGTAGGCTACATCATTCTATCGCATCGTGCATTTACACCAAATAAGTTGCATGAGCTTAGTAGCCTCTATTGTCCGAATGACTGCGCAATACATTTCGTAATGTGCATCGTCTTTTTTTCACTTCTCATATGCATTATCTAAACCTGTATGAAATATATCTAAGACGTCAAACCGAAGGACATAAGCAGAACGTTGTAGCCAGGCTACCTGCGCGACCAGAAGTGACGAAATTGTTCCGCTAGATGGCAGAAGTGATCCAAAAAGTTCTTCTCTCATTTCTGCGTAGCGAAAGGTGGAAGTAGAAGCATTGGGCGATGTATAACCTATGGAAATAACATGCTGGAAGCGCTGAAAAACCACCTGGTCGCACGCATAATGTCCGTCTCTACATCCCTGTAAAATCTTAGGGCGATAGCTTCCGTAATAAAGAAGTTGATTCGTGTACAGACAGACAGACACACATAATACATATACAGACAGACAGACACACAAATAGGCTTTTATTTATATAGAAGAATTGTTGGCGCCGTTTGAGCACTTGCCTGGATACTTTGTCGCTGCCGATCCTTCTGACGCCTATTTCGTCCTCAGCTGTTGAACAAAATAATTTTGCGTTCACTGGCTTTCGATTCAACCATTCAACAACACGGGTGTACTGTACCTGTTGACGTAAGATTGCTTCTTACGCTCCAAGTCCTTGACGCCACGGTAGCGCTTTTGGATCTCGGGCTGGGCATGTCTTTCAGAGGAGATATCCCATCCGTAGTATCTACTCTACCGCCATCGAATGCTGTAAAACAAATTCTAAACATGTATACGGCGCAGCTGATTCAGAAAAACCTGAAAGACGGCAATTGTATATAGTTCTTACGTAACGTCCATTTCCGACTGGGCAAAGTGGGTTGAATGAACCGCATATTGGATAGTTGCCTGAATGCATTAATAAATTGCTGCAATGGTTTATACCCAGCGAGCTTCCTGCGAGATGCAAAGAGCTGCGTACCTGTTTCCGCCGGGACGCGAGACTCGCTTTGTGATCTTTCTTTGTGTGATGTTCTTAGCGTTCTGCGTAACATGTCCATCTTCGCAGGACTGTTTTGATGGCCCGTCATATCCGCGTAGTCATCTTCAACTTGCAATAATACAACGGAGTTTAGAATGATATATTAAATGTCCTGTGTAGGCCTATACGTATAACACTGGACGACCCGACGATATGCTTCATGCATTTAATTAATTTAGGGGGAGTTGGTGATACATACCGAATGGATTCTTCGGTTGTCGTAAGGTCATAACAGATCTTGTCTCGACATATTCTCCTTCCTCGAACATGTTTTTTCCTGAACAAGTACACAATTTATGTAACGGATTACCCGATTTTCAAACGGCGCGCAGCAATGTGTACCGTCGTAAACAACAATGCACTATGTCGTAGAGGCCTAGACGAATGCTATCGCCCGAGAAGATGTCACAATGTGACAAATTTGATCGTAATATTATTATTAGTCTCAAGCGTGTAAACCTTTTGGCGTCTACAGTGTTGTGATATATATATACGTGACACTTAGCTCATTCGGGTGAGCATGGCCGGATAGCGCCACCGGAAATATGAGACGGGGTGACGCTCGATCCACGACTTGTTGGCGAACTCGTTCCCTATAGTCGGGACTCGGGAGTATCGCGCCAACACATCCGATGACGTCATTACTCTTGGAGACGCGTGAGGGGGGCAAAATTTGCCATGCTGCCGACAATCTACTATGTAGTAGAAAAATGAAAAGATATGCCGGATAATATTTCTTCTAATCTTCATCATTTAAAAATCGGTTGGCTGTAGGTCATGCAGGTGACCGGTAGGGGATTCATATTAGCGGACGGCGTACCCTTATCGCCCCCTCTTTTAATAAAAATTTCACTGCAACCTTTCCCCGAAGTAGAAATATAGTTCATTCTAAATTCACCTAAGACTCCGTCGCAAACACAGCTCAGGACGCGCTGTCTACTTGTGTCGGGTAAACATCGCCTCACCTATCTGTTAGAGACGGTATCTCACGAAATCGCTCCGGATATGTACTGTAGATTATAACCGGCTTGTTTCCACTCGATGTAGTGTAGCCTGAGTGGAGTCTGCGCTACACGATAGATGTTGGAGGCAAGTACAAACACCAACGTACAAGGAAGTGATCTATATTGTAAACGCCTACTCTTAGTCAACAGGTACTTTAAATGGATTCATTATACTTGACTGAGTCATGCAAATCGCAAGAGATCAAAGCAAAAAGAGACAATATCCTGAAACCGATAGGCTTATCTGCTGATTCAACGTCACATGGAACTTACTATAAGCGCACCTTTTACACAGTATAACCACCAAGTATCAAATCAATATTAATATTACAAAATATTTTAATGTACCAGGCATATTCGGTGGTAGAGAGTGAGAGTGATTTGATACCTAAGCACATACAATATTTTTGGGCGCAAACTCAGCGACACCCCTGTGCACCAACTCATACTTAAGCTTTTGTAGTTTTAGTTGTTGTCAGCCTGTATGCACTAAACTCAAAACTTCCGTTCTAAGTACGTTCCAAGCTTTACTGTTCTGGCTGAGGACAATCCAACTATAGACATAGAAACAAATAAAAATTTACTAGTCAAGCAAATTATGCGTTAAAATCCCAGCCCATGACAGTTTGCGAAATAATGATATTTCATCTCGTCACGCACCTCGCATTTACATTATTTAGGAAAGATTCCGGGTTACGCATCGTTGTCATCAGCCTCATCATAATCAAACCCTCTGCATAATAATTGCGGTCGGTGCCTGCCTATCTTTACGCAGTAATTTCAGCTATTTAAAGACAAATTTTGCAGTTTACACGTTCCATGTGAAGGAATTCGAATTATCGAACGCTACAATGTTGTAGGCTAACTGCTGAGATCGTGATATGCATTTCTCCTCGCCGAATATGTAGATTGATTGACCCCAATTACAGGTAAGAACTACTGTAGTAACGTTCTATTTCCTAGCCAAACCATTTTCTACTATTTCTGCTTGAAGTATAAATTGTAACCTTTTTAAATTTTGCTAGGCGTCCAACTCTTCTCTGTCGTCATTTGTGAGTGATGCAGCTCGAATGTGGCGTCGACCGTAAACAAGCCAATCGCGATTCTGTTTCCAGATCGCCTGCCATTGTCTGTACAGTAATAGGCCTTCTCAAATATTTTGTTCACTTTCGTGAATGCATATCAATCGTTTGGCCCGGGGAAGAACGCACACTTGGAAGCATTGCCAAACTGATGTAACGACTCGGTGTGGATTTAATCAACAAGTCACTGCATGATGCGTGCGTGATCTTCATAGCAACTTGTTGCTCAGTCCTCAGTATGGAAACGTTTGGGGTTACAAACAATACAAATCTTTGAGCCATAACAACGCCACCATATACCAAAAGAACTACAAAAACGTCATCAATACTTTTAAGTAACATATTTGAGAAATTTGTCTGAGGTTTGGATGGTCCGACGTATCAATGTATGGGACTATGTACGCCAGTACAACTACAAGAATGCAGTTTGGCCGGTAAATTCATGGAGATGGGACTTTATGGACTTAAGTGGACGGAAACCTACGCATGATCAAGTCAGTTTCCGTAGTCTACCCAACATTCAGTCTATGCTCGGGACCGGATATAGAGCTTAATAGTCCCGCGTGCCCACCCATTATCATCTATATGTTCTATTCTGGACTCGGAAGAATTTACAATATAGTGCTCTTTTTTTGACTCTGCGTAAATAGAAATCTAAACATTTCGAGGGGCCCGCCCAAGACTATAAGACCATTAGGCCTCATCATTCTTATTGCCCAATGGAAAATAAGGCACTGATTATCCTATATGCATGCAGCATAAAGTGGCCAATACACTCTGGCACATATGACCACTGACTGAACTAGCTGTGAGACTAGGAAGGCCGCCACTTGTCCTACTCCACGCTTATTTACTTCAAAGCTGGCGACTTTGTGCAAAGGGATTGGGTAAGTCCGCTACCGCTCATTTGATCATAATGTTGCAGCAATCGTGCCAGACTTGATGGGGCGGCTATAGGAAGTTCAAAGTCAGAGGGGCTAGAGAATGTTATTCTTCTAATCAGGGAGTGTAGGGTTAAACATAGCAAGCGAAGAGGCGGCGGATTGGTCGAATCCGAGTAATCACCAATCAGAAAATATTTGACCCTGTACGCCCTGCCAATCGTACGTGCTTGTACATCCGTAGCGAGCTGATTACCACCGGATAATTTAAATTTTCTGTTCACATAATATTCGATTTGCTGATAAGCTGAGCCGCTATAAAGATCGTATGGCACGAACGTGGCTAGGTTATATTCGAACACGAACAGAACGCATCAGGCGAAGTTCGTTCCCGGATCAAACTCAATTAAGTTCTAACCGGTACCATATTTTAAAGCGAGAGGTTTGTTGGTTTGGGTCACTGAGCAAAATAAGCACTTTCTGCAACACTGTAGCCTAATGTTGTGGCAGGAAATTGAACTTTTAATTAAATTGGTAAGCTTATAAGGAATGAACTCATAATATGTCTCATATACATTCAGACGTGCTACACATAGTCATGTACGCAGCTACAGTATGTGTAGGTTAACTCACCATTTGGATTAGACTGATAAATTCTGGCAGTAGGCGAATGTCGCGCGGCGGGCAATCGCGTCATCGGTATTTCTCTTCGATCAGAAGCGATCGTCTTCGAACGTGATATCCGGACATTCCGCACTTCTCGTGATTTCGGATGGGAATCATCCATTTAGCAGTTAGTTGTCCCACCGATCGACGGATCATCAAAACGTTAAATAAATTAGTGGTTAGTGTTTTACTGCTTATAGTGTTACAGATTCAGCCCTAAAAGTAGGCTACAACAGAAGAATAAGCAGGGGGCTTTATCAGCCGCTATTAAATTACAAATTCGATCCAATCGAGCCCTGATCATGCATTATACAGCAGGCTACTGGCTACGCGTCTCCCTCCCCTACCTGCCAATCATCGACACCTGTACTTTGAAGAAATTTCGCTTTATAGACCAGTGACCCACACACACTGATCTGTTTTGCTTGTCATATACTTTGATGAAATTTACGGTGTGTCCACATACCATCTGATCTATACTCCTGTTACTAGCATACATTTAAAAATACTATCTGCAGAAAAGGATCCCTGATATTGACAACTTAGGTCATATACACCATCAGTATCAGTATCCAAAGAAAACTCAGGCATTGCTTATTCCGAGCAGCGGGTTAGGCTACGAGTCCCTACGCAGCACTCCGCTAAAGCGTCATTGCCAAAGATTCTAAATGTTTTTATCAATTTCCTGCACTTCAAGCTATATCTTCACTCATAGCCGTGTGGCTTCTGTCAGCTTTTCACTACCAACTGATCACCAACCTTGCTCCGTGAAAATAATGAACGATTAGGTCTCACCTTTTGTAGTTTCCGGTGATCGCAGTAGCTTCACAGGATTAATCATAAAAGATATATGGTAACAACTGTGTCGTGTGAAGACGTATTCGCAGTGGATGACTCGCGGGTTTAATAATATGCGGTAGATATCAGCCTACCTCTTCCTGTTACAGATGCGACCAATATACTCTGTTATTAAACTCATGTGCTTCGTGGGTCGTGGGAGTTTTCTATCGTCCCAACCAAGCGTTTAATGCTGTACAGGTTAAGTAACTGCAAACGGCAACGCAGTTACGCTAGAATCTTGACAGTCTAACCACGATATTATACAACCTGTATTCATGATTTGTTGATACTATGATCTGCTGTAGGCCTATAGTTTATTTACATGTCACAGGTACAGTGTAAGCATTCAATGGTTGTGATTCGACGTGAGCAAACCTGCAGAGCGCTGAGTGATAGGTTATTTAATTACGTCATTGCATGCACCATCTGATGCGTCACTTCTCACCTCAAGGTTGCTTTACGGTGCGTTCTGGGTTTAAGCAAATTACCGTTATTAACAGAAATAGCTGATATCAATAGGTCTGAGGTAACCATATTTCGAAAACCCCATGGGAGGGGCTACATATTCCGGTAACTTATACAACTGGTCCACAAACCGCTTATAATACGTTATTACGCCGGGGTTGTCATAATGATGATATCTTGTGACCATGTCGCGTTGGTATTGGTACCTCAATTCGAGATTTCGATCTATTTACTCTATGCCAAATATAGCTTAGTCTGTCTCGTGCGAAAGACAGAGGTGACAATTGTAACGATGACATGTGGTTGCTATGAAGATATTTATTCATGGGAATCATGTGCAAATGAAGTAAGGTCAGTTATTCTTCATCCCACGAACCACGTCAAATCAACTACTAACCTGTAGTAATAGAGACGACATATAGCACGTCTACTTGGGAAATGTTGCAATAACGATGCACATTAGACCTGTTGTCGCGCGAGCATTCCCTCTCGACGATTGGGGATTTAATTTGGTGCTTAGCAGGTTGGCCGTTGCGTTTAGTGGTTCGTAGGCCTATATTGTTGATTGGTTATTTCACCTCGCTCTGAATTTAATCATTGTTTTTACTCTTTTTTCACACGAAGAAGTCTTCCTCGCAACGAATTTAGATACTTCCTTCATTCGCTCATTTTTCTTTGAGCCGTACACCACGATTTGCTGTGACCTATTCTTGCTCGTCTTTAACGATCGCTCACTAATTATTTGATTCGGGTCTTCGTTGGATTAAATACGTTAACTTGATACGCACAAATTGTTGGTTACTCGAAAGTCTCACCATAGTCAGGATTCTGCGTCTGAGAAGTCGGCGTTCGTACGCATTGAGATCGCCGCGCAGAAACCACAACCTTTTGTTCCTAACGACGGCGATGCCTTTTTCTCAATGCAACCTTTTCCTGATACCTAAGTTAGCCTTTTCAAGTCCTGTTAATTCTTATACGTGAGATTCTGGTGTTTTCTGTGGCGATCACACTGGCCTGTAACATTGAATGCAAAATTTTCGTACCGTTATAAGGCCTATATACCATGATGACAGTCGACCTGATATGGTGCGTACATTATTCACTGGTAAGATATCATCATTGTGTCTGTAGCGTCACCTACCGGTGTGTCCTGTTTTTCAATGTTTACCGCTTGATGGTGATATGCCTTCTATCTATCTCAATTTTTTATTCGCGCCCGAGATTTCTGTATTTGACAATGTAGGCATACACGACGTGAGTGCAACGTGAAATTTTATTTAGAAACAAATTAAGGCATAAAAAATAGGCGACATGTAAATGTTATGACATAGATTTTCCCCCCTTTGAAATATTACAAGGGAGACAGGTTATAAGTATTTCAACGAGCGAAAGAGTGACTCCAGTTTTGCGAAATACTCTCTTCCCAGACGACTCACTACCTAACTGCAGTCACGAAGCAAAAGGTTTAGCACGCCATTGTAACCATGATACCTGTTGCATATATTACTTAATATACAGTGATTACAGAGATCTTGTAATATTTCTGAACCTCATAAATTCTAAACATACGGCATAAGTATATGGTGCCGGCCTGTCTGATGACGTCACTTCCGCAAATGTTCTTGTATGAGGAAAGGAAATAGTGAACAACCTTTGCGGCGCACATTAACCAGCGTGTTCAAACGCTAAACGGCAAGCCACTGCACGCTTTTCGCTCTTTGAGTTACGGTATATGCAGTTGCGAAAGCACCCCGCACAACAAACTGACACTAAACCATAAAGCAGACTATTTGTAGCAGTGAGACATGGGATACCGTATCACTACCAATCAAGAAGTTGACAACAACATAGGTTTACGAGCACGGGGAGACAAAAGTATCGCCACAGTTTTACCTCCCAACTAAATTTATTGGAAAATTATTAGGCCTACCTCATAATTATAAAATATTGGCGTTCTGTTCCTTCATCACGTGGAAAAGGATCCGGACATTTAAACTGTAGTGACACTCTCTATCGTAAGTGGTCGCCCCCCATCGGCTAATAGTCTGAGGTATAGGACCAATGAGTGGCGGTTGCAGATTTCTCCCTGACATGCCAACAGTGTACAGTAGTTATCGATATATAATACGAAAAATAGAATGAAAATCTTGGTCGCAGATATTAAAGCAATTATCTTCTTTATAACGGGCCGAGAGGTACTGAGCTTTGAGTTATATAGGCCTAATTGAATCGTTGAATAGCCTATTTGTATATTGCCGGTAGCATTCCCGAAATCAGCGCTAACTGATAACTCGGATCCCAGCCGAAAAATTGCCACCGTCCATGTGGCTCACAAGTGCATGTGCAATTGCCAATACCTTTCCGTTATATATATGGCCCAGTGCCCTTACAAGGCTCGTCCAAGGTCTATTCGTTGAACTGCGGCGTTCGACTCATGTCTGGCCTGAAAGTGGCCGAAATCGTGGCAGACAGCGCTACATGTACACTAATCGATGTTGCGTTTGCATACTTTCAGCGACACATAACCCCATAGGGACGTGTCATAGTTTGGCCGAGAATATAAATTTCTGACGGTAGGAGTGCGTAACATTAGACTGATAATACGGAAAAAAGCACGATAATAAAAACGAAAATAGAAATAATTTAAGATGCATCTTGTAGGTGCTAGCAATTAAGTAAAGAATGCCAAGCCTCCCTTCAACACTTTACCAATTAAACTGGATTAATGCGGAACGCCCGGGTGCCAGGTTGCGTCGCTGATATCAGGTCGCACCTTATTCCGTCTTGGTTCAACAAACCTTGTCTTAGCCTGCATTTGCGCCAACTGTTATAGCGAGCTAAAGAGGCCTCACCTACTCTGTATATGCAATTGGCTGCATGTAGATGGTGAGGTGCGGGGAGTGAGCTGATCAGAAACTGGAATGGCGTTTTTACGTAGGTAGGTATAGTAGTTTGCAAAATTTGTAACACTCTGCGTCTCTCGGGTTAGTGCGGGAATACTGATAATGTAAAAAGAGCGCGATACAAGGTTTTGCGCATCAGACCTCGATGTATACAAGTACACTGCATATACTTTTGAACTTGAAAGTCTTCCCTGTGAGTACCACTGGAGCAGAACCAAGTGGCTGCTGAGAAATGAGGGCTTCGTTTCGACGTCGCCCTTATGTAATGTCATCAGCAGTTCATTAGATAATGTTCAGTCATTTACGAGACTAGCGCAGGTTTTGAGGAGGAGTGTGTCATGAAGTCAGTCCATACCCGAAATATTATGTGTCATGTATAGTTCTGTTCAAATTGGGCGGTGGTTAAGGCAGTCTGGAGTCGAAATGTAATGGAATTCTTTCCTGTCAATGTATTGAAAACGATCAAGAAGAACACCTAGGAGACTTCAGTCTTGATAACGTTCGCCGTAAAACTTTCGTCACTCAATAGAATGTTCTCGAAATGGCTACCGTGACTGAGCACACTTTTGGAAGATTGACTCTTTGCTATAGACTTACCCCGTGACTATCGAGGGGTCTGCTCGTATTCGTCAATCATATATGAACCATGGCCTAGTTTAGTTCCTAGAGTAGGCCATGTATGAACACTCAATTCGCATCACTGACACCTTTGACGCATGGATGAGTGCAACGGGTCTATTTAAGGAAAATTGCCACTATAAATAGTTTTCACTTCTGTGTTTAACACTATATCTTTAGCTCTTGGTGACGTGTATATTCAGCGATGGTTTCTTATCGTTCAGTGACTCTTCTTGTCTGTACTTCCTCTTGAGACCTAGGTCTCGGGTGAGATTTACGACCGGGGAAAATATTTCTGAATATAGTCCTTGGGTTTCTCCTAATAGAAGTTTGACACGCCTCGAAATGTTTGGAATGGACAAATCTCACGAATGAGTCATTCTCAATGATGTTGAAAATGTACTTTTGTGCTCCGACGAATAAATCACGTGATGTCCCACCGTCTGAGGCAAGGTCTCTGCTGATATTTCCACGGTTATAATGATCCAGGTTAATCTGCAATATGAAAATAAACTGTTAAGACCAGGATTAGCCCAGATTATCGCTAGACAATCAGTACAGTAGAGATAGTGTGGAGCGTGACCGCTATGCACACATATGTGGTTGGACATTTTCATATGGGCGTTGCAAAAGCCCTGTTATACTAATTTTTGTTCAGTTCAGTTGATGTAGGCTATGTAAAACTACATGCTAGTGTTGAAAGTTGATCACCGGGATGAACACTGCACAGTAGCTTGGACGCATCGCTTACCCTGCTAAACGTACGTCTGGTGGTGCAACGACGCCGTGTATACATTACTATATATAAAACGCCATCGCCAAATGTTTCGTATTTCGATTGGGTGTTTTTCACGCACATTAAAAACGTTTACGGTGACTGTAATATATATAGTGAAATACAAGCTGTAAAAAAGTTACTGAAATGTTATAGGTCTACTGTATTTATTAGTTATGTTTATCTTTTGCTTATAATTATAGACATCACATCACGATAGGCATGCCAATTTATTTATTTTTAAATGGCCAAGATTCTTGTTCAGACTTTTGATGTAAGGTGGGCGACTAGGTTTCTGAAAGCAATGTCCCGTGGTTGTAAGAGACTATAATTCAACCCGGATGACACTATGGGCTGCAAAAATATGACCGATTGCGCGTTCGTGTTGCGAAATGTAGGACAAGCATTTTCTTGACTCAGATATCGATCAACGCCCGGATGCGGAAAAACTGAAAACATTGCTATTTTAGTACTATTTGACGTACAGGTTGAACGTACACGGGATGTGCTGTGAGTAACAGACTAGCAATAGAATATCCAAACTGTACCAATCACGCTGTATCGATATAGATATATATACGAGAAATCATTGACAGTGAACTAAACACCACAAGCCACCACACGCGGTTGTTGCCGCGACTTCGTAATGTAATGAAACGTCGTCATAAAATAGAACAGAGCGGTGAGTGCGTTGCCAAGAGTTTGAGGTCACAATCGCGTGAACGCCCGAAACATTTCGTGATTATTAGGGGAACCACAATCGTTTGCACGAGTGGAGGAAGGCGTGAAGTCGGAATGGTGCACTATATACACAGGTGCAGACGTGGCGCATTTTTGACACCATCTAAACGTGTAAGCGGTGGTAAGCGATCCCTGTTGGCGCAGGTGAGTGCTGTGAAGCAATCACAATCCCATTTCTTGTGAAGTTATGATGTGGAGACTTAGCCTATGCTATAGATGTAGTGTAGGTAGTGTATGGATGTATGTATTTGTAGTTTAAAAGAAATACAAGCTATCGCGTCGCACGGTGACAATCACAACAACAGCGCCATGATATACGGACTCGATCTCGATAGTGCACTGACCTATACACGCATACCCTATCCAAATCAAATGATTACTAATTACGTGCAGTGATTTTCATCCGCATGACGTAAACGAATCTGGCGCCTACGCTATGATACACTATTTTCAACACTCGGCCATGACAGCATATCACTGACAAAGAATGGTGTAATTATACAGCGTGTTGTGCACGTAACCTAAGCTTACGCAGCAGCTGGTGAATTGTAATGTAGTAATAGGTGAATTCTTAGGAACGTTGATTAGTGACGTTGCCGCCTTTCGATGATATCGGCCAAATAGAAACTTGTTGTGATGTTATGTGGTGTGTGATCACTGATCACTAATTTTCTGATGCCTCTTAATGAGACTGCCCTATCATTTTCAGAGAAGAATGGCGTCACCACAAAGCTTACGTCATGCCAGAGTTGGCGCTTTTGTTGACAAGCTTTCAGATCTTTGCTCCTACGTCTGGTGAAATAGGAAAGAATTTTTATCAACATTCACTCTATCTTCAAAGAGCTTCATGCTCATGTCAGACCGTCAATCATTGACCTTAGGCAGGATCCGAAGAAAACGGGACAGGGGCGAATATTTCGAGACATTGCGACATCGCCATCGACCAAGGCGATCGCCTTGCCATCAACCCATATCCAATTCTACAAATAGTGGCATGATCGCATGGCCTATAAGCAATACCATATGCCCAAATCTGTGTGAGACACGAAAATTTAAAAACCTCTAGTCATACAGTACAAATGTATTGGAATTCTTGCATGCATTCATCATGCTCCATTCGCTTTTTAGGTTTACAAAGAATATATTGAAGAAGATATTGTTGAGTTTTAAATTATCAATGGATGGATAGTCTAGTCAATCGTAATTTGTAGAATATGTACGGTACGCTACAGTCGGACCACCCTCGTGCTCGAAAATGAAATATGATCGATCATAAAAAGTACTGCGGTCTAAATACAACGACGGTTAAAACTAAATATAACCACATCGAAATCGTTTTGAAAGCAGTTTTATGTCAGTATTCTTACGATACTCCTGAACGAAGTCGAATTGTAATTAACCATTTCTCTGAACTTTCCTTTCCCGCGACTGGCGAGTTATATCTTGACAAGACGAGTCTGTTCTATCGTGAAAACATCACGACATACGTCATCTTCCGCTCAATATACAGTTGTTTTGCATGTGAAAGCATGGTGTTGCGGTTTTCATGAATTGTCACTACGTTAGACATAACGCCAGTGCAGTTTCAACGTCCAAACATGTGTACCGAAAAATGTAGTTCACCCAATCGGAAATTGACGATCAGACCATGTACGTCACGACGCCAGGAAGCGTAGAATTGAGTGGACCGTGTGTCGCTAAATGTATGCAAACTCTAAATCAGCCCGTGTACATGTATACCAATATCTGGAACAATTTAGGTCGTACCAAGCCATGAGTGAGTGCGAAGGGTCATAAGACAAGTGTGGCAATTTGAATACATGGACCAAGTAAAGGCCATATGTGTGTCATATAGGCCTAACGTGTAGCGTTCCATGCGTAGGGTTTGGCAATTCCCCATGTAAGGTACGTATGGAACCTCCCATTTTTCGACAGGGACAAGCGCTCCTTGACGTTCCTTCGCTTGAGTTTGTAATAAATTTGGCTGCCAGTTAAAACTCCTGTAACTATTGTAAGCGATCGACTGATCGTCCACCATCAGCTACTATAAATAAATATATTACCAGGAATTGTGTGTAATTGTTCTAAATTTGGCCTCACTTCATTGGCTAACGATATGGTTGAGCTGTATTCATTAAATTTGCCAAAATCAGAGTCCTCATAAACATATAGGTAATATAATATAGGTTCGAAAGCACACGTACAAAACCCAGGCCAAATCCCTTAACGGTTGAAAATGTGTCCCTCACGCACGTTTATGCATTAGGCTACCCAGCTAATGTATTTGACTCGTACTCGTAGACACTAGACACCCATTCTGTACCCACGTACCCAGTTTTACATACGCAAATCGTGCTCGCATTTCTGTACCCACGTGCTCGCATGATATGCATATGCACCAATTGTGTGTATGTGTGTGTGTAGCATGTGCGTGTGTATACGCAGCAAAAAACAAAAGTGGGCAAAAGTAAATACCATCCGTATTCTCATCCTAATCCGAATGTGCAATAACAAAACCATCGAAAGCGAATCATCGAAATTAGTCCCCGTCAATATAGAATTAATTGATAACTTGTGAAAATATATAATAACACGAATCAAATCTGGTGAAGAAAATGATGACACCTGCAGCAAACCTTGAATTTTATCCTGTGTGATAACCCGCGATTAACTCTTGTAGGATAAAGCACGACTTTGTGTAAAAATGTCACTAAAGCTTTAGAATATATATTAGGTTATACATATCGCACCCCCGTTCCATCAATCGACCTGTGCGCCTATTATGAGGCTGCCAAAACAAATAACATGTCAATAACATTGTTGACGGCATGCATGAGAACTGACATTTTTAACGCCTTCAAGTCACCGAAAAGAATAAATAGACGACTTGATCATTGTCAGTCACGAACAAAAAATGCCAGCTTGGATAATGCAAATTGATATCGATGGACCGCACCGTGGTATTAAGGAGTGATTGAAAACATTACAACTAACGATGAAGATTAGTATGAGCCAGATTCAACAATAAAGCCCATTATATTGAACTTGACTAGGTATGAGTGCAGTTAAGGGTGGAGATCAATAAAGTGGATTATTTTATAACTCTCGAGTTATCCGTGTTGGTGGGGTTTTTCCGGTTGCAAAAAGCCGGGTTATTTTTTAACCTACTGATTCACGGATTATTTCAGGCAGATAATCTCGCTAAAATAACCCTGCTACGGGGCAGGGTTATCTAGCAGAATTCATTTTTCGCTCGTGACGAATGGGATTATCGGGCGTTAGAAGGCGATTATGTCGAGGCAGTATAATATTTTAGAGCACTGTGATTAGTGAGAGAGAGCAATGTCTGGATTTCCATAATGACTACGTACGCCTTCTCTTTTCAACTCTCGCGTTTTGCCAATCTCAATCCGCTGCAGCGATAACCTTTCACGCGACACTTCACATGAGGTTCTGTTTTGCTTAGTCATGGTCGTTAACTCGGGAGTTACGTAATCCGCGGACCTCCAGAAAAAACCTGAGTTTTTGCAACCGCAATTAATGTGACGGATAACTCGGGATTATGTAACCCCGGAGTTATCGATAATCCAGAGGTATTTTTCCCCACCTTTTTGATCTCCACCCTATTGCGAACGTCACAGATGATGCTTAAACCGATTTGTGGGACGTTCTCACTTTGGTCTCTACCGGTTTACGTTGTTGAGGGAACCCAACCTCGAACTCAGCTTGTGTACGCCAGTGTTTCCCAACGTAGAGGTCGCCTAGCAATTTTTGTTAAGACGCTACGATGCCTATTGTAGCTTTATGCTTTCCTTACTCTTGAAACCAACTGACGTAGCTAAATTACTTTTTACTTCAATGTGGTTATTTATCGGGTTGATTGATTTAGCGTCTAGTTTGTAATCAACGTATACGTTCCTGTGCTCCTATAGCACAAGCTCGACGCTGGCCTTTCACGCGCTTGAGCTTGCTTCACGCTTCTTGTTTGTAGTAACCGCATAAGTTTTCAATACAATGCTTTTGCACTACGCTCAAGAGTGTTATACTTTACGACAGTCGTAATAGGTCGTAATAGGTTCGTTACAACCATAATTGACCATTGCACTACTGACAAGCGATACAGGTTTGGAAAAGCTCCAGCTTCTATGTAATTTGGCACAAACGAGCATTGTGAATAGCTAGTGAATAAAGGATGTGGCATTGTGGTCATATGATATATATAGATATAAGTATACTGAATATATATACAAAAACTATTGTTTGGCTCGCTGACAACACAAGAAGATCATGTTTCATTTCGATGTTAATGTTAGTTTATTCCATATGCGATATTCTCGTAGTGTTTGTAGAAAACTACAGCACGCCACTTTCAACGTGACACTCCGATGTCAGTTTATATGACACTTCATAAATGAAGAATTGACGTCGTAACTGACTATAAATATTTATATCTTACCTGTTTGGGTGCACCCATAGTGATGTATGCTTCGTAAAGTTGACTTGCGACTCGTTTCCGCTCGTTAGGGTTCTTAATTTTTCGGTACTCTTCCGCCTCCAACCAGAAATCCAAGTTTTCTATGCTGTATTCCGATTCCAGGAACATACGGAGCGCAACTTTGACCTCTGAAAAAAAATGAATTGGTTTAATACATAGACACACACAGATGATAATGGGGAGTAGGCTGTAGCGAAATTTCAATATGGGCCCAAGTACTAGGGGTCGACCGATTTATCAGCCGCCTGGTTGATTTACCGAGGCTGATATTAGTATTTTTGCAATTTTCAGCAGGTCTTTAGCGAAAACATTTGGTAGACAGTACAGTACCTCAACTATGAAATGTTATGCAAATCTATAAAATATACTGAACTCTAAGCAGTAAATGTTTACCGACCCCGATAACTTCAGGAATTATTTCAAGACCTATGTCTCCGTAATTTACTGTATTGCGTCTGTGACGTCCAAAACAGAAAACTGTTAATTACGAGAACTCGCTGTGCCCAGCGATTTGCTTTGAGCCCCCTACATCGCGGGGGTCAGTAAACTTACTATGTTCTTTCACGGAGATTGAATTTTACAGTCCAATCAGTGAATCTAATAGATCAGTGATGTACTAAAATATTTCTAACAGCGAAGTACAGTAGGTCCACTATTGCTTGTCAAGGCTCACGGAAAATGTTTATAACGTTGGCGAAACATAGATATGTTATTAGGTTATGCCTACTGTAAGCGAGACACCCAAACCTATCTTTGAATCACTACAGGTACCGGTACAACATAATCACATCGATCTCAAGGAAAAAGAATAACGTCCCGACATCACGTTGCAGTATCGACATCACGTTGCAGTAGCGTCACACTCATATATCAGAGAATACGCCAACACAAGCGACCTCGAAACACTCAAACTTAGATAAAGACGCGCACAGTAATAAATGAAAAATTTGCAGCGTACCGAATGATTGCCAAGCGCCACGATCATTAAATTAACCAAGCGTCAGGAATAGACGAGCGTGTGAAGAAAATTCATCTATCAGACGTGAAGGCTTACGTGGCCGATCACAGACGTGAGCAAGACCCAAAGATGAATGTGTCACGGTACACCAACGTCCAATGTATGTATCTAGGGCAAGGCGGTAGGATAGGTTTTAGACAAGTAACGCAATAAGAGGTATTTACATGAAGGCAACTGTTAGTTTCCTTCGGTATTGTTCCCGGAAACAAATGACAAGAAATGATCACTGTGAAAATACAAACAGCCCACAGTCCATTGAGGGTAGATATTAATATATCGAGACTGTACTCAAGCACGCTGCCCGCTCGATATCCGACTGAGCACTATCGAGTCTCAATATTGAGTGCTGCTCAATCTCCCCTAGATGGGGCGGAGCATTGAATTCAGCCCTACATTAGTAGCCTATACAGTGGCTCAGTTGGACTGGATCAAAACGTCGCACAAAATATCACGGAATCGATGAAACCTCATGTGAACTCGTCTTTCTGATTTCCTTTTTTGGAACTCAATAAACCCTGGATCAAAAGTCTGATTGGTAGTGGCGCGACATCGATGAAATATCAGCTAGAATGACGTCAGACGGCGGGCGTATTAGATTTGCGAAAAATCAAGCTCAACCAGATTTACGGTAACCTACGCATTTACGTTCCTTCCTATTGAGTTCCTACCACTAAACAAACGTTAAGTATACAACATAAACGTTAGAGACACCGCCCAAGTGACCAATGTACACAAGCATATGAATAACTAACAGTAACAGAAGATCCAGAGGGAAGAACTACTTGTATCACAGGCCTACTGCCATTGATGAAAGACTCTGAATAATCAAGAAGTAATCACATAATGACAAATGGCAACGAGATTGCAAACCCGCTGTACACGGAATCGGTGAAAGCAGTCAGTAAATACATAATAATTACCACTTACTTTTATCCTTTAGTGCATCCATAAGACTTATGCGAGTACGTGCACCCGTCCCATGATGGGAATCTTCGTGTCCAATCGCAACCATTGATTTAGGTCTAGCTCCACCAGCGTTATTTCGTGTGGTCTTCTTTCTGAAACGAACATTAGAGTTCGGACTGCTGCCTGCTGATCTGATGTGTTCGTGTTGATTCTTCGTCGATATTGCCTGAGATACGTCGGTCAAACTTGAAGAAGCCGAAGGCAATGAACTGGAGATGGCTGAATCAGAAACTGACGTCGTCATGCCTCCATCATTAACCATTAACCATTTTCCTTTTTCACTTCCTGTCGCTGAACTAAAATAGATATTTTATAGCTTAGCACACATGACATGTTTAAATGTACGTACGACTATGTTTCATAGCACTAATATCGCACTGTGCTATATATTTTCATTCCAGGCTATAACCGCATACAACGCGTTTACGTCATGGTCAATTCGAGATACACTACTGTATTTGTTGAAGACTGTTGAATCTGAGAGATTATACGTAAGGTAATGATTTACGGATGTTATTCGTTTTCTGTCAATAAGTCTGTATGCTGACGGTCTATTTTTAGTTTTGCAAGCGCGGATTCACTCGACCGTGAGAATACAGACATCAGTAAGATTCGAGGACGATTTATTGTACACAGCGGCCTATGACACACATAAAATCGCACGTACCTGCTACGCAAGAATGTCATGACGGTGCTATCCGTTCTTCATAATCTCATGCGAAATTCAAATGTACAAGCTAATGCTGTCGCAAATAAGTCAGTTAACACATAGCAATTAACAAGTAAATACAAATTTCATGATAAAATCATCGCAGAACAATGAATGGTTTGACATTATACGCAGCCTCTCTACCTACGGATCTACGATATTGAAACAATGGCTACTTACAGCAGTTAGCCTTTAGGCAAATCAAACAAAAATGAGGACAACTTGTCCTATTCTGGTGGATTGACATCGCGAGGAAGACGGATATGACGTCAACATATCTCCCACTTTAAAAACAGTTTCAGTGAGAATCTCCTGATGCCTCATATATCGTTGTGACGTAGCTCGAATACGCGAAATTATATTCTAGTGTGGTTCACGCCATGACCGTAGCAGCCTACTCGCATAAAAGTCTCGCATCCCAACTCAATATTCTTTTCTTGGATCTATCTGTTATACATTAGCCAGTTCTACGTCATTGCCGAAAGTCGACGACTTCCGTGTTAGGTGTATTATATTTTTAGTCACGGGCTATCTATACTATACATACTTAAGACTGTTTGTATAGGTGACTAATATATTAAGGTGTACTACGTACGACATTGCGGAACACACTCTTGCGGTCTGCACAATTTGCTAGTCTACGATGCCCCGATTGAATATAGAGATGTAAAGCATAAAATGGACTCACATTAGGTTAGGCGGCATCACCGATTGCTGAATTCGCAAACTTGTTACCCTGCGACTCTAAGCAACTCAACAACACGCCGCATCCGTGGAATTACTTTACAACTAATCATAAACTAACCTATTGGTCTTGGTTGACTGATTGATAGTTACGAAAGAACGCATCGTTTTCGGTAACAATCCAGCAACGGCGTTTTAACCACTGAGATAAAATTTAAACGCGTTGTTTTCAAACTCGGCCTTCATCCTTACAACCACTAAATGACCCATACTTCCGCTATCATTAGTAGAAAAGTATTTTCCGATTCCCTTCCACTTCATTGCCTGTACGCCCTTCCATAAGCCTACATTCATACTCACTACTCAGCCTGCAACTAGTGCTGTCATTTCTGTCAACTATGATGCGGCATGTGTATAAGACTTCCTTTCCATCGACGTGATACCGGCACAATGCCTCTACCGAGCATAACTATACCTACCTGAGTTCCATTTTTACTCGCCCTTAATACAACGATTAGACTAATACGTCGAGACATCCACTGTACACAGGTACACCTTAGTGAATCAAATCGCTCAATGTTTGAATAACAAATATAGACCACCAGTGATAAATCTCACAATGACTAATCAAACAATGGATATTAAAGACAAGCAAAGTTTTCACTGAAGACAATTGTAATATGATGAGTCTCATCATTACAATTGGGTCAGTCGATTATGCTATATCTTGTATCATCTGATGACGTTCCCTCCAATATACTCTTTCTGGGATTGCAGCGCCACATAGAATTTGTAAACGTCGAAAATGCAACGGTTTTTCGAGGTTTGAGGAAAAAGTTTGAAATGAGCCTACGATTGTTAAATTTCAGATTTTCATTTGATATGAACACGATTTCTGGATATGGAATTACTGTTCCTGTAGGTGCTGATTGCGCCGAAGTCATAATTTTGAGGCAACGGAGACCTGCAACTAACCCGTGTCCGAAAACAAATAACATAGTGCGACATCTAGTGATAATAATGATATTTCTCAGCGCGACATCTAGCGATAGGAATGAGTTTCGCAAACCTTGCTATCTGTTTACGAGAATCTTTTCATGACGAAGGTTGGTAGATGCATCCCCGGGGGTGATAATGCGAATCCGTTGTAAAGTGAGTTAGTGACGTTAGCATTAGCCCTCAAATGATTGGGGCCCTCGCGTGACAAACAATACATTTCGTGGCGCAACCGCCCAAAAGGTTGTCAGGTCACCTAGTAGGCTTACACATTTTAACTCGTATGGCCTAATCCGCATATGGGATCAAAAACTGCAAAAATACCAAATCAGCCACGAGCCATGGCCTACTCTAAAGTAGGCCATGCACGAGCCTAGGCTATTGCATATGCCTACAAGAAGGCGTTGCGCAACTACCGTAGTAGCAACAATTGACTGGTCTAGTACCGATCCCAGGAATCGCAAGGAACAGCTGTAGCATCCACACCCTTCCTGCCAAAGCATAACATAGGTCACACTTATCTAGTCTACACATGCGATTCCGTGGTTTCGACCAATTGCCGATAGGATATAAGCATGAACAACGATGAGCGATCTGTGAGATGTTCAGAGGTACATCCTATCAACGAAGTTTAAATTACAATCGCTTATAAGTACGCTAGATGACGCTAGCGTGTTATATACCAATATAGATAATATGTTATAACTAATGTAACCCGTAGGTTAGCTATCTATAACACCAGTGCATGCCAGTTTCTACATTTCTACAACATCCCGGAAGTGCAGAAGGGAAACGCGCAGACATACAAACATGTTGCTACAGGGCGAAACCACATTGAAACCAACAATAGGCGAAGGAAAACTTAACATTAAGCTTTCTGAGTAGCAAAACTTTCGAATACCCGCCGAGTATCTTCGTGCAAAATACCGTATACGCCAAAAAAATTGATATCATTTTAATCTTTTATGTGACCCCATCTCGTATGTACAGCGTGTGCCCCCTTAAATGGATTCCGCGCCCCAATTCTAATGCCGAATCGCTTGATACATATGCTCGCCATATCTCTGTAAAACTGGACTGTGAGAGGTTTCGAATGAGATGCAATTGATCATGATACAAAGACAGTCCAGCTTATCACTCTTCAATTGCCTAATTACGTAACCTAATTCCCGGAAGCAACCCTATTCTGTTACAAAAATATCGCCGCTATTGAGAAGTTCATATCATCGATTGCTTGGTTACGATTAGCTGCGAAAATTTGAAGTGCGCATTTCGCAAAATTTGCAATAGGCCTACTATTGACATGATATGATATGAGTTCAGTAACAGTTGGAATTGTTGTTAAACTCGTGATCATTCTCCAATCCATTACTTCCGAAAGACTGAATGTGTTGCAACCTTTGCTTTATTGCGATTTTGTTGGTGCCGTATTTGTCTACATTTGCATGTTCCCTTTACGATAGCTGCAACGTTTCGGGTGATTCTTAGTGACTCGTGGAAGACATATTATAAAAGTTTGTCACCCGCACCTAAAGGTGAAGGGATTGAAAGAGTAGCTGACCTGGGTGCAGCGAAGTGTTAAATTGTTAGATGAATGAATCACCCAGTCTAGACCCTCTTTCCTGCGCTATCACGAAAAATAATAATTTGGCAAAATTTCAAGGAATAGATAAGGCTTTGCGGGAATGAAATACGGTGGACAAACAAAGAGGTCGTCTTTGCCTTGCCGCGAAATCTTAGCGTTTTCTGTGAATTGCTAGGATTTATTGCATGCAGAACTGAGAATTGTCTTTGCACAGTCGCAAGATTTTCGATACGGGCAATTGGCAATCAAACAACCAACCGATATGGTTTGGATATCATAACGATAAGGACATATGACTGCTGAAGTGGCTTCTTTCAGCACCCAAAGTCGCCTTGAATTTTATCGCAAGGGCTATAACGCATTTCATCAGACATGTTTTGGTCATAATAGATAGTCCTGTTGACTACAGCGGACCACCCTAGAAGATTGATAAAAGTATAGTAAGCCTAAGGACTAACCCAAATCTTGCAGAGTTGCTACAGCTAGATCAAATCGTGATAACTATTTCGGTCTCATGTTTTTGATAGTCGATAGTCTAAAAACTGTAGTGTAGCATCGCGAATCCGTGATGCAAGCTCGGTTTTATACCGTTTTAGTCATAACATGGCTGATGCAACTTTCGTCCGGGCAGCGTCTAAAGGGAAGGATACGAAGCTCAACATACCGAAGAAATATGGATGAGGTGGAGCCAGGAGCGGCGACTCTAGCTTTTGTGTTTGACGTGACAGGATCTATGTGGGATGATTTGCAGCAAGTTATCGCTGGTGCTAAACAAATATTAGACACAACGTTGAACAGACAAGACAAGCCTTTGCATGATTATGTCCTCGTCCCATTTCACGATCCCGGTAAGCGATCGTCTTACTTTTATGTTTACAATCGTTCGACTTAGCGTGGTAAATATAGGCCTAGCCATAGATTTATCTGTGTTTGTTTCGTGCATGCCGACCATGACAAATCCATGGTACTCCAACTTACTCAACGAACTTCTATATAACCATACGATTAGCCATTGTATAGGCCTACAATCGTCTTTCGGTTTTCCCTTGACTGGATTATAGGGCTACTACTTACATGCCACTTTTTTTTCATTCGTTACTTCATTTTCAATTTCTTCGGCAAAGATGGTACTCCGCGTGTTTGCGTGGCAACACGCAATATGCTCTATAGACACCTATCTTGGGGACTTTCCTCGTATACTGATTCGGTGCATACCACATTTTCAACGTGTACAATATTCTTAAATTGGTAACTGTCATCATCGAACATCCCCACCTTTTCTCTAGTGGATTTCAGCTTCCGCTACAGACGTCGTCTGAATATCATTTCTGCCCCTATCTTAGTTAGCACGGGAGTATCAAAATCCAGTTAGGGTATTATAGAAATGACCAACCCAATTGTCGCAGTATATCTCCCAACTCTTTCTTAACATATTGCCAAACAACAAACCTAGTCAGTATACTTGCCTTACATCCATGGTCTAAGTCGAAGGGGATACTTATCTACTCTACAGACGTCGGTCCAATAACGGTGACAACAGATGGAGAATTATTTCAAAAAAAGCTGCGTGAGCTGTTCGTGCAAGGAGGAGGCGATTGCCCTGAGATGAGTCTCACTGCTATCAAGTAGGCCAAACTTTATCTTCGCAATCGCTCCGAAAATTGGTCATGTTATTATTTTTACGAAAACAGAGAGTCTCTTGAGATTTCGTTGCCTAGCTCGTTTATTTATGTGTTCACCGACGCCAGTGCAAAAGATTACAGCAGACTTCACGACATTTTGAAGATTATCCAGCGAAAACAAAGTCAAGTACGTCAATGCATTTCATTTCCAGGAAAAACTCCATGTTTCGATACGTTCGTTTGATCTTGGCAGGTGATATTTGTTTTGACTGGTGATTGCAACAATCGTAACACACCCGGGTACAAGGCCTACGAGAAAATTGCCGCTACTAGTTCCGGTCAAGTGTTTTTCATCACGAAAAACGACGTTTCTGAGGTAATTTGTACGTAATTAAGGGTAATCAGAAAAACGCGATCGTCTTTACATGGCTCACGTGTTGGGTTACCAAGGCTTGCTCATGGAGCGTCAAGCTTTATATGGCCAATACAAGGCCGTGGTGCGTGGTAGGGAATCACCTGTTGTGTGTATATATTTGTAACACATGACCAATGCCCATTTGCACTCATGTAGGTCAGGTATGGCCTGAATAAGTACGAAAATGGCCCTAATACGGCCATAAACACACTAGCCGATGTTGCGTTTGCAAATGTACAACCTTAACGACATACGGGTCGGGAGCCACCCAACGCCATACTCAAACGTAGCCTCGTGCCATACGTCTGCCGTGCGTATATTTGTGGTGATATGCATGACTAAGCATGATCCTTGACCCGATGCCGCTGTACCCGTGTTCGTGATCTTCGGGGGGCACTCTTGGCTTACGCTCGTATCGTAATACATATGAAAAGAAGTCTACGCCTTCTTAGCCGTATAGCTAGCCTCCTAGACAGAAGAAAGCTTCCGCTCGGCTACAAAACTACAATATTTGTAATTGGGAACGTATGTTGGACCATGGCCTACTTTAGAGTATGCCATGGTTGGACGCCTACTTGATCATGAATTGTGGTTGATGTTTCTGCCTGGCAACACGCGACATGATCTAGATTCCTATATATCGTGGGTACTTTCCGTGCATCTGATTTAGTGCATGCCACGTTTTAATTGATGAATTCAATTGATAAAAAGACTACCAACAAATATATACTTGGCAATGAACAGACGTCTTCCGCTCCCCTCCCCCTGCTACATACATTTCTTAACGGTATGCTTTCCAATATTCGTTAGCGACGCATTTTGTGTGTTCGCAGGTAGTAAAGTTTATCGAAGTATCGGTACAAGCGCATAAAGTTGTTCTTTTAGCAACTGATATGGCCGAAAGCGCACATCGAGACTGGGATATATATTTTGATCCGGAATTGAAAGAGGTCACCATGTCCTTGAGTGGGCCAGGTATGGAACTATTTAATAACGTTATCGTGTTTACATATATATTGGTCACAATAGTTGGTTGATAAAGTGTTTCCTACTCTTTAATATCGTCCAAGCCTAAGCCATCATCATGTTTTTGCAATTAACACTTTAACACAATTTTGTGATATTCGCTCCTATATATTACTTTGTGCACTCGTGCTGCCAATTTGGGGAGAAAGAGATGTCGTACAACCTTTCCGAATTGTCTCAGATTTGACTCTAAACACAAATAGAATGTTTCGGTACGTGCCATGCGCATGACCAAACCATACGGCATGGCATTTTGTTCGCTATGTTGTTTAGGCTGTCTCTCCGTATTTTCACCTTATGGCGTCACCTCGTGTTGACCAAAATATAGGTGGATTTGATGTATCTAATTAATCACCTAGTAGTGTGGGTCAAATTTTGCATGAAATATTATTATTCGCGTGTAAGCTGTTATTACATGCTATTCTTTGCTTTTGCAGACAGACAGCTCAGGATATACGATCCTTATGGAAGATCGTTCACAGAGAGAAACGGATTGGAAACCTTGTTGGATCTTGAGTCTGTACTTATAGTAAACATCAAGAACGCTACAAAAGGTTTGTCTTTCTCTATGCATAAATCCAAAAACGCAGCTCCTCGACAGATTAGGAACGAGGCGCTTGCGACACCATGTTCTGGCGGATAGTGTTAGACATAGGCATACGGAGGACTAAAAGTTTGTAGCTCGTCTACTTTTTGCGTCCCATAATAGCCAAGGCACGACTGTCAGCTTATGATATTTATATGCTCCCAAAGTAACCTAAGCAATTTCAAACCACACCAGGACGATGGAGGGTGTCGGCATACAGCAGTGGGGAACATTCGCTTCGGGTTACCGGACTGAGCACGTTGGATTTTCAAGCCAGATTTTCTCGAATACCGACAGTGATCTGGGATGACGCTGGTTATCAGCCCGTTGAAGGTATTCTTTGAAGTGGCCGTTGTCGTCGAGTGAATACCCATTTACCGCATTTCCTTCTTCTTCAACAAAAGGAGCTGAAACGTACATGCTGTTGAACGCTACTGGTTTGACTCCACCGGGTTATATTCGATCATTCAGTCTCAAAAACATATCTGGCGACAGTATTCATCAGGTAATGATACAAATCCTATTTGATATTTCAATTTAACGCAGTTGCGGAATGGCGCGGATGCGTCTTATTTCGTGTTTTATAT
This sequence comes from Botrylloides violaceus, assembly GCA_030412335.1. Taxonomy (NCBI): domain Eukaryota; kingdom Metazoa; phylum Chordata; class Ascidiacea; order Stolidobranchia; family Styelidae; genus Botrylloides; species Botrylloides violaceus. The sequence goes on from JASFYC010000424.1 coordinate 650,582, forward strand.
GCAGAGGTATGACCGGCCAGCTAATTTCCCTCCGGATCCTACTCAACCCTATCTATATGCTCCGGATCCTTATCGAACGCCGGAAGTCGATTTCTACGTGTATATTTATGGTGAGACGCAGGATGGCTCTCCTTTCCAACGAGCCACCAAAAATGCAATTCTGAACATTGAGCCAGGTAGGATCTTAGGTTGAAAGTCTCATATGTCTACATGCGTGGTATAGTTGACTTATTAAATATTTTGTATCAAGTTGCTCCGTCTGTGTATATGAAGCCGAGTCACCCAGGATATTTTGATTTTCCGGCTGACATTCCATGTCGGGTGAACAGTATAATTCCCTTTCACGTTACCTGGAGCAGACGAAAAGCAGGACAATGGATTCCGGCTGGAAAACGAACCTTGCAACAGTAGGTGGCAGTATAGGCTACGTTGCTACACTAGCCGTCTGAACTCCAGAGTTCGGACACTCTTGGGACTCTCAGTCAACGCGACTAAATTCATAACCTCATGGCTGGCAGGCTCGCGGATAGCTCCGAAATAGCACAAGCCTGCCGTAAAAAAGCTTACACTCTACCAGCCTACCTATCTAGGCCATCTGGGCTTTCTGTAACTTACACTGTACCTGTAAGGTAGTGTTGTCCGGGAATTCGAGCAATATAGGCTTGTGAAATCCAGTTTAGTCGTTTAGTTATATTGTCCGCTTGTACGGTGGCGGGGCTTCGGAAGTGATCGAGCATTTCCTAAGGTAGCTTTGGCTATCTCCTTGTGCAGGCTACACAAACGCGCCAAGAAGACCTATCAAGTGTAGTAATCAGTACAGGTATTTGTCTATCCACTGTGTGTTTCCGAGCTTTGCCATCTGTCGGGCCTGCCATTATACCATTGTATGATTTGTATGACTGTTGTATAGCGTACGACTGCACTAAGGCAATTTTAACTAAGACGCACGATCGGCTAACCAAGATTACGAAATCGAGCAGCTTTTGACCCGTGACAACTGCGTCTCATTACGGAATATCGTTGCTATTTGCTTGTAACGGTGCAGCGTACGGTGGCTAGGCTGAAAAAGAAATTTGCTGTGTGTGGGAATAATTCCAACCGTCGTTCTTTGGATTCGTAGAGAAAGCACGACCGTGTACTTGCGAATCAATGACATAACCGAAGATGCGGAAGGATTGTACCGTTGCGTAGCCAACAACTCGAAAGGCTTCGACTACGGTGACACCTACCTTGACGTTGAAGGTATTTGACATTTCTTACTGCGAGCTAGGTGACCTCGTTGCGGTACTAGTGTTCTAATCTTACGTAGAGCGTCCACCGATAGTCACCGTCAAGGAAAATGTTACAGCTGAGCCGCTGTCTGACGTGATCTTGACTTGCTATGTAACGAGCAATACAAATTTTAGTGTTTCGTGGAATCGCCAAGGCCTCCGAACGTTTGACCAAGCAAGGTAGGTGGCACTTATTTTCATACGCAAGAGTACTTGATAGTGTATATATTAATGCATTTGTACTTTGGTAGGGTTAGGATATTACCTAATAATTCGTTGGCAATATCTGCGGTGATTCCAAAAGATCAAGGGGTTTACCAATGTTCTGTTCGAAACGCTGGGGGTACTGCTGAAGGACAAGTATATCTAAAAATCCAAGGTATATATCATTTAAAATTAGCCATTCCAGAAATTGCCAGTAAGACTGCTGAGGTGTTCGTGTCGTAGGCATCTATGGTCTGGTATAGTTACTCGGCGCTGATGTCGTATTTTGTAAGTAGGCTATGCAATTCTGGCAAATATGGCAGCCTGGTATTGCTGTGCGGCGGGTAAACTGCATGTCGCTGACTATAGGCTATAGAGTCTGAAATTTCCCAAATTAGGGCCATGACTGATACGATCCCTACATTTGTAATTTGAGCACCTACGTAGTAGGTCTATGTTTAGTTGGAGCGAAGAAGCAATTTTTGCCTGCCGGTAAGCACTCGTCCACTGCTGCCCATCAAGCGACATTGTGTAATCGTAGATACTGTAGGTAGGCCTACTTCGTACGGTACAAGGGCACTGTCAAAGAACTAACAGCAACGACACCAAGTACGCTGTTGAGAATAATGTCGATCAGACATCACAGATCACAGGTGGTCAAGCTGATAAGTTTGTGTGTAACTAACTATTTTGTCTTGCGTAACACCATGCTTCTACCAAGTAATGTTTTCTTATTAGCATGAGTCTGTGATTTATAAAATTATTTCCCGGAAAGTCAAACCACATCATGATAATTAGCCTGTAGGAGCATTTTTTTGCTACAGACTGTCTACGCCGTGCAACAACAGCACTTCGCTACCATTGTGAGATTCTAAAACGTGGCAGCTTGATTTCGATTTCGATCAACAGGCTTAGGGTGCTGGCAACACTGTAGGCGTAGGCCTAACTCATTGAGTAACAGTTTGGTCTAGCTTCATTCTTCTTTTGCCCCCACTGATCATAAATGGCTGGCATTGTACCTTTTAGCTGCTCCATTTGTTTCTGTACGTCCAAGGCGTCCGGTTAAATATGTTACGGGGGATACCGTGTCTTTGCGGTGCATTGTTACTGGATATCCACGTCCAAGAATCCAATGGATTTATAACTCTCAACCAGTCACAGCAAGTAGCATTATACGGTACAATTTTTAAATCCAACACTCTACGCATAGCGTAAATGCCCTTTCAATTTTAACCAAATGTAGAATTAGAAGGAAAGGGACGGAGCTTCGCTTTGTAAGGGCTGCGCAAGAACATGAAGGTGTTTATACTTGCAAAGCTACGAATATTGCTGGGACTGCTGTTGACAACGGAAAAATTGTCTACACTGGTATGAAATGATGTTTCTTGCTAACTCACATTACAGTAGGCTATTGCCCATGTATTAAAAGGTCTGACACGCAGGGACAAAGTCTTCCCCTTCTGACTGTGTTACTCGCTAAACAGGAAATGGGTCATCCTGCAATCGACCTGCATCAATCCTTTCGCGCGTGTCGTTACTCTGGCCACTTTGGTTGGCCGCAGATCCCCACATATTAAAAGTTCCCACCTCGTCAGAGGACCGCGCACCTGATAATAATTACAGTTCATCGTGATTCGTGACGACTAATAATAAATCGAATGGTCTTTTTGGATTCAGGTTGCATGATAGTTCATGGGCTCGCCGCATGCTCCGCCAAAAATCTCGGTCCTCGTTGTCCTTGTTCGTTTCCTGCTGTATTCACATGATTACACAATCACCCTACTGTTGCATATTCCTTGCATGACATCCACAGGTTTCCAGAGCCGTGCTCCTGTTGGAAGTGGATTTCCTTTTGAGCCTCAATTGCAGGCGGCCAAGAATTAAGGAACATATTTCCTGACCAATGCACACATAGGCGCATGATCGGTTCCTTCATCAACTCTAAAAAATGCTTAGAAGCGTAAGGGACAAAGGGGCCTATGGGCGGAGGCATTCACTACCATCTAGCACCATGCGCCGATTGATACAATTTTGGGGGAAGAAGACCAGATACTGGCCTGACCACTGTGATGTGCCAGAGATGCACAACAGACCGGCATATATGCCACAGCAGGAGTGACAAACAGCTGACTAGTTCTGTCACCCTAATGTTTTTTTACCTCTTTGTTTCAGAGTTACCGACAGCCAGCGTTACAGAAAAGGAAGTATTAATCCAAGAAGGACAGACTTTCTATATCAAATGTGTCACCACCGGTGTTCCAACCCCTGAAATAAATTGGTATTTTGGAGATGTTCGACTTCGTAATGGAGAAAGACATAACATAACGGTAAGTTGATTTTTTTACAGTCCGGTATTATTTTTGAGTTCTACAGTTCTAGTGACGTCCATGCATTGTTTTAAGAACGATGGAGCACTCACTATTTCAACTGTACATTTAAACGATGGTGGAGAATATCGTTGCGAAGCAGAAAACGAAGTTGGACGTGTTAATGACTCGACGGTTTTGGTTATCGGGATACCTCCTGTGATAAACGTATACCCTCAAGATCCAGAAGTTAGCATAGGTCTGAGTATTTTGAAATTGCTGTGAAATAGCAGTAGGCCTCGTCTATAATTCTCAATGGTATGGTAATCTTATGGAACGTTTTTATAGCAACCTCGATTAATATTGCTTGTGACAGAATAATATATCTTTTTCCAATTCTGTGTAAAGAAACTCCGCTCTTGGTAAAAGTGACTAAACAATGTACCCACCTTTGAGGTGCTAGTAGTGCTTTCTAACCTTGATACAGAATGGTGGTAGGTCGCTGATGAGATACCATGCACCAAATTAAAGTTCTTTATCTACTGAGCATTTTGATACCAGAGTGGTTCAGATTGGACCTCAGTAGAAGTTCCAATAACAGTTGGGGGATTTCCCTGATATTTCAGGATGGTCTAAAGCAACTGCTGTTGACACCACCATTCCGAAATTTGGACCATTATGTCCATATATCTAAATGAACTAGCCCACTTAGTATCGTTCAAATCCATTACTTGCTGTCATAAAAGTGTATCTGCTTAGTATGGAATATCCCGTTGGCTTTATAAAAAAAGCCTGGTCACTAGTAGTGATTATTCAATACAAATACAGGTACCACATTCAAAGTGCTATGTGATGCCTCGGGTTATCCTCAACCTGAGATAACATGGTCCAAGTTGATCGATACCGTGGTTGAGGATAATGACGGCGGATCGTTTCCTGGAGGATTTGAGATTCTTATTGAGAAAGAAGAGGATGTGGTATATCACGACACAGTCACCAATAACCTCATTATAAAGTCTATGAGGATTTCAGACGTGGGAGCATATTTTTGTTCGGCCACGAACATTTTCGGAAGTGATGCGAAGGCTGTGCAAATTTCAATCACAGGCCTTGGTATGTTTGCCATTCAAATGTATATTTTTTAAAGTCAATATTTTCTATGGAGTGTATTTTCATCTAGTCAAACCAACAATTGTATCAACAAATCTATCCTTGCATGTGGTGCTTGGTCAAGATATTGACTTGCCATGTGATATTGTCTTGGGAACTCCAACTCCTACTCGAGCATGGTATCGACATGAAGCTAGTTTCGTACAATCTGAAAGATTGTCGGTCAGTCTGCAATGTAACTGCACATTATTGAAGTACTCGATTACAGATGTGCTTTAAATTCCCATTAGATCAATGATGCTGGGAGCATTAGCATCACTTCTGCACAGCTTAGTGATAAAGGAGAATATGTATGTGTAGCAACTAATGATGTTGGGATTGCTGAGGCAACCAGGCAGCTAGATGTTTGGGGTAAGTACCAGTAATGTGAATTCCTAAACTATTTTCCATTTGTCTTCACCCTTTGGACTTACATTTTTGTTACAATGCTGGACTGAATGAGACAAAGTTTGGCAGAGGATTTTAACACCTCATGACCTTCTGGCAGTCATAAATCCCCATTGACTCGGAATTGGGATCGGCTCTGGCTGGAAACCTTTTCATTTAAGCCTGTAAATCATATGTCCAGATCTGCAGACAGCGCATTGTGTGGTGCAGTCTGAGCATGCTTCTTCGTTTGTATGACTTTCTTTTCTTCGAAATTGACGTCAGGACAGCCACTACATGTTGATTGAGCAAGACGATGCTGGATTGTGACTGTTATATATTGCGTCACCCTTCCGAACGACCCCTATAATCCCAGACAGATGGCCGGGAAGCTGTGGCCCTGCGGGTCCTTTTTTTGACATTTAAGGTATGGCATGGTTGGCGACGATCTGAGCCACTGACCCTGTCGAGCATGAGCATCTGGCCACTAGTAATTGTGAAATTCTCTGCTGTGAGAATTTTAATGTACCTGCATATTTCCTTAGTATCGCCCTCCATTTCGACAACGGAAAGAAGATACGAGACTGATGAAGGAGTTATTATCATAATGGACTGTGTTGCGCATGGAAATCCTAAGCCAGCCATTGATTGGTTCAGAAAAACCACCCGGAGAATACCTGTTGCCTTCCCTGACTATGAGGTTCTGGTCAATGGTTCGCTTGTCTTAAAGAATCCAAAGAGAAGTCATTCTGGCACTTATGTATGCAGAGCACAAAATGCTGTAGCCACCACTGCAATCAACACTGTGTTGGAAGTGTACTGTAAGCTTATGTTGTAGATAGTTGTAGATTACAAATCACTACGATGCGTGCCGCATTACAGATAAACCAGAAGTAATTGATGGATATCAAAATGTCTACACCACAACGGTGGATAGTTCAATCACATTAAAATGCCCCGTTACGTCTAGCGATCCTGCAGCATCATTTGCTTGGTCTTTTGCTGGCGCTAAAATCGATGACTACAGTGGGAAATATCGGATTTTGAAAGATGGATCACTAAAAATTTTGTCAAGCAAAGTTTCCGATGATGGTAAGCAGTGCTATCGTTTTTAAATTTTAGCCCAACTTACATTTTTTTTTATATTATTTTGCATAGGCTCATACTCCTGTACTGCATTCAACAGAGCTGGCAGTGCTACGTTGGACATGCTTCTGTACGTTTATGTACCACCTAAACTGTATGGACCATTGTCTGTGAAGGTTTGAGCAAGACATTTCTCCTTTTGGATCTCATCATAATGAAGGTATTTTCTATATAATATTCTAGGTACTGGCAGGTGAAGATGTGGTTTTGAGCTGTGAAGCTAGAGGTATTCCAACGCCATCTGTCGAATGGTCTCGTAACAGTGTAGAAATCAAGAGTGAAGGAAGATTTACTGTATCCAGCGTAGATGGTGGGTGATTACTCGTTTTGTTCATCCTACATTCCAATACAGGTTACCAGTAGGGATGGGCACATCAAATCCAATATTCAGAATCAAATTGAATCTCAAATTATTTGAGCTGATTCAAGACAATTTCAAACCGGGATCTATAGTGACACCTAGTGTTTGACAATTTTGTGTTAACCTCAGTTTTAGGCACCATACACTACAACAGTTTGCTGCACAGTAAGCCAGCAATCAGGGCGACCCCAAGAGCTGCAGTCATACACATCTGTGGCTGTTATTTCACCATTTTAGCAAATGATGACATTGCGATACATTGGTCGATAACATTATGCATGACCTTTAATAGGGTAAAACTGGAGAGTCGATAATTTGATTCATATTCGGAATCACAAATGAGTCGATTTGGTCATCCCTAGTTGCCAAGTTGCCACAGCAGATAATTGATCTTAGTCAATTTTACACTGCCTTTCCTATTGCAACCGTCCTGATTTGCCCATACTGCAAACAGGCATGGACATTAAACATCGCTTCCCATAGGCTTGGACTTGGATGGTCAATTGTTATTGGATCCCAGTTCTCTTGCGTGCAATACAAACAATTTCTTTAAAATGGTTTGTCAAATACACCGCTTACTATATCAGTAGCTCCAACTGATCAAGGGATGCTTACCATCACATAATTCTGATGTTTTATCGAGGGGTGTTGTTGGGTATGCGAATATCGTAATGTAGTTGAACTGAACTCTGCGCTGATCTGACTCCAAACTGCTTGTTCGAAACACCCCGTGATAAACGCCATGTCTGGGGCGTTCGCTACTATAGAGCTTTCCACACGACAATCTGTCTATGTACTGTTCTTGCACAGTTGATGTCATGTATATACAGTACATTCAAAAATGTATACGCGACACAATGTGATGCTCAACCCGTTTTTAGTTATTAGAGCTTTTGCATACCCCCGAAATATCCATCTCTAGAAAGTGTATGGTGTTAACTTGAAATTTCCGCCACAAACAAACATGATAACATTGTTCCGACCTTTGGCAATGGCAATGTATAATCTGTTTTTCTACTCCAGTTCAGTCCACAAGCATGCTTGATATTTTGAAAAATAGCTTGATCATGGTGCCCTGCTTTTACAGGTGATGGATATTCTTCTAGCACTCTTCTACTACAACCGGCCCGTCTGCTAGATGATGGTGACTATACATGCAATGCTGCTAATATTGCTGGAAATGCAAGACATACAATCGCACTCGATGTTCAGGAAAGACCATATATTCTGAATCCTCCAACTGGTCCCCTCACACCATCTCGTGGAACTAAACAGATTTTACCATGTACAGCTCGTGGGGATCCAGCTCCCACTATAAGGTAACTGATTGCTATGTATGTCTCGATTATTGAATTTGTATGGCTGTAATATGACTCACTGGGATTAATTTGGCTGTAACCCTCTTGTAAACAATTGTAGTTGCGTCTGAATTGCTGATGTGCACAAGTAATCTATCAGTCACTTTAAGGCAGTCTTTCCTAAATTGTTGACAGGAATTGTTTTACAAAACAGGCATGTTTGTCATAATGTCCATAACTCCATATAACCAAAAGATAGTCCTAAATGAATTTCGATGAACAGCAATTTATTGTCACCATGAATGGGAGTGTAAGTACGTTCATCCTCTTGAATAAAGAGAACGGGTTAGAGTACCAGCCATACCATTCGCTTTGGCTTGATAATGTAGCCGTGCAGCCAACATAATCATTTACCATGGGTTGAGGCATTTATAGAGACATGCAATGCATTGCGATAGGCTCTACCTCAAAATGTTGGGAATAATTTCCATTTGAGGAGTGACGTCTTTGAAAGCCAGTCTGTGGAAGTGTAATAATGAATTTTCTGGTCGAGGTTGAAAACCACTCCTCTAGGCGTTGAGATTTGTGGTAGAATTTGGTTCAACATTCTACCGGGGCCCTGACTTTGCATGATAAAAATTATACGTTCATCTATGCTTGTAAGCTCATTGCGAGCATGTTATTTACAGTGCTACAGATATAGACTATGAAGTCTTCACTTGGTTTCACTAGTGATTTTTGATTACCACATTTATTTAGGTGGTTTTTCAAAGACCATGAAATTTTCGATGGCGAAGATGATTTTACTGTCGCACGGAACGGCTCTCTTATAATTGAATCGGTTGATGAAGGTCATATTGGGGTATTTACTTGTGTAGCACAAAATGACCTTGGAGAAACTAATTCTTCAACTCAAGTCATAGTTTATGGTAAGTTCTTGCTTACATATTGCAGTCAAATAGACCTACGACGGCGAAATAGTCAAGGTTTTAATGGTGGATGCACAATGGGATAGCATGACATAGCATTGCATGACCCATTCTGCGCAATCTGCCAAATTGACAAAGGAATTGGGTCTGGCCAGGCAGAGGATAATCCCTCAAATATCTACATGTATGCATGTGGCGTAACAAAGCAGATCGATCAAGCTCTGCACTATATCCCTATAGCCTTTCGCTGTCGAGACGGGAGGTTCTGATACTGTTTTAGCGTTACGGGTCTGCCGAACTTGAGATTTGATCTCGATTTGGACGTATCTGAACTAACTGTATTGCCTTGACATATGCAGATTAGCTGTATGTTTATATTTGATAGTTCAGGGAGGTCTATAACTCCAATATGTAGTCTGTACCTCCTCATTTTGGGTCTATCATAAACTTTGGACAGTGGTATTTGAATGGGCTATTCATTCCAACTTGTCTGTTTATATGTCTATATGCAATATACATGCATCCACTGTATGCTATGTAGAAAAAATGTCTGTATTTATAATATGTATGTAGCATTGAAGCGGTCGTTTCGGTTTACTGAGTACTTGAACTAAGCATTCTGTCGCGTTAATATCTCACTCACTGGACCAGCAAAGAATTTGCAAAATCGATCTCGCTCACTTAGCGACACCACTGATCACTGCCACCTTCGTCTATACCTTACATTCAAGGTTTAGGTTTGGGCACCGTTCGATGTGATATGCTTGTTCAGCTTGTTGTCTTGGCTGTGTTTCCGCTGCTACCCGGCACCAGAGTGCCGGAACTCTTTGTCTCTGTCGCCAACCACAACAGCGACAGCATTAGTATATAGTGTGACGTAACAGCCGCTATAAACAAATGCAGAGTTTGACCGAAAGTAAACCTGTGTCAGGCGATTCTTCTGTATGACGTCATAGAGCATGACGTTTTTGATGTGACCCACCGTACACCATAGCATTTAGATGTTACAAAAACAGACTAATTTTGTAATATGGTATTTTTCGTCCATTAACAGAGCCTCCTGAAATCACTGGTTCTGATGATGTCACACAATTATGGGTGCTTGAAGGAGAGTCAGTGGAAATGCTCTGCCCTGCCAAAGCAACACCAGTGCCAGTAATTGCATGGTTTAAAAGAGGACAACCCGATATCGAGGTAACTAATTAACTGTATCTATACCAAAATATTGGCTGGTTTTGTATTTTCTGGGTTTTGGTCCATTCGTGACAGTGACGGCTAAATCCAAAGTATCGTATGATTCCATCTCATTTAACATATATCGTAAAGAAGATTCATGACAGATTTTAACGTCCAGCCTTGTATTCTTTAGAATTATGATGTTATAATTGTCGGTATAAACTAAGGCTGGACATTAAATATGAAGTGAGTCTACTTTTGATCGTATGCCATCAGCTCCACTATATTCAATCTCATTTGAGAATCTTTAACTGCAGGCATCCTTGAAAGAGTGCCCCAAAACTTGGGTTTCGGTAGCAGTACAACTGCTTTATGCTTTAGATTCATCGAAACGAACCTGGCCATATACAGATTCTCAGAAAACGAAACATTTTCAATATCACCTCTGCTCGAATATCTGATACCGGACACTATTACTGCACTGCAACAAATATTGAAGGAACAACGGAAAAAGTTTGGAAATTTGAAGTCAAAATCTTTCGTCACAGTTTTATCAAATTTCCTTTGTTTTCTGCAGCATTTTGAACTGGCTGTCTATGTCAAACCCATCATTGATAGTGATGGTGACAACACATTGAATATTCCATTGGGAAATGACTTTACATTGTTATGTAACGTGCAAGGCATTCCGTTGCCCAGTATTAGGTGGTTTAAAGGTAACACAATATTTTCAGAGTCTTTAGTACTAGGAGTAGCTGACTTGGTGCAGGGGTAGTATGTTCTTCCCTCTTCAGCCATGAAATCTTTATGTATATGTCTAGCTTCTTCACACTATACTAGACGGCTTAGTTGGCCGATTGACTTGACTGTCCACCTTCTGATCCGGAGGTCCCGGATTCGAATTCCGACTAAGTGAAAGCAAAAACTTTAAAATTGTTATACTTGATAGTCACCCCTTGTCGAGTGCATTAGGATTAGTAAGGAGGGATACTTGACTGTCATAGCTACCACACCTTTTTGCCTAGCCCATGCGGCGTGTGACGCAAAGCTCATGCACACAGTTTGTTGCGTAAGGATTTAGTAAATATCAAACTATCACAGTCTTGTGTTTCTATGTGTTTTGTATAAATGCATCAAAATCCCTGCAATGACCATATTCATATATCATCTTTCTTGATTTGATGATTTCATTCAGGTCCACTAGAAATCACCCTGGAGAACGAGGGAGTCCATATCGACCGTAATGGTCAATCTTTGACCGTATATGATAGCGAGTTGCGGGATGGTGGTTCGTACACATGCACTGCAGGAAACGTTGTTGGAGAAACGTCAAATGATTTTTTCGTCAATATATTTGGTAATATGTGCGCGTAATTTGCTGCTATGCCACTGATGAGTAAAAGCTCATTGTTGATAATTTAGTACCCCCTTCTATTGTTGGAGGCAACGGGACATTTGAAATTGCTGTTGGAAGATATCTGGCAATTGAGTGCAGGTAATACCTGTTTTTTGTGTTAGGCCTGTACTCCTATGTTGTAAGATATAGTATTCATATGGTTGGGAAACTGTTACATTGTCACTCATAGTCACTATATATATAGAATGCCTAGTATATCAATGATTGGTCGGAACATCAAGGTTGGATGATCGCTTTTCTTGACCGCAAGACGACTGCAATACCCTGTTTGCCGAAAGTTGGTTGCTGGCGTCATACAATATTTGCTGATATACTGCAGACAACAGCATTAATTTTTTCTGAAGTATTGCAGTTTTTACTGATGCCTTACGTTTAGAGCAACTGGGATTCCTACACCGGTTATATCATGGTATCAGAATAATCAAGCGATTGCCATTGGCGAAGGACCGAATGTGGATGGAGGAAAAGTGCTGGAAAATGGAAGATACTTGGAATTCAGAGTGATACGTTTAGAAGATGAGGGATTGTATCACTGCAAAGCAACTAATGATGCTGGAGTTGACATGAGAACTCATACTGTGAATGTTTTAGGTAAGTAAGAGTATGGGTGAGGGATGCACAAGCAGCTCTTTTTCAGTGAAAGCGGAAGCATGAAAATTCCACCGTTTATGCACACACTAAAGCTCATAACGGTGGATGGATGTTTTGAAAAAGAAAGGATGACAGGCATATGAGTCTCCTTTATTTATTTTGACTTCAACGCAGAAGTGTTGGTAGTCAAATGCTTGCTGATGCAATCAGTCCAAAATGTCAAAGTGCCTATGAAATTTAGTTATACGGTACTAGTCACTAGGGGTCACGATCGTGTTATTTACTTGGTGAAAGCGAAAGTAGTAGACGTGAAAGCGATTGAAAAATGACCGCTACCACATCCATGGTTTGGGTATGGCTTGGGAGCTTGCCTAGGCATGCAACAATAATGGTACTGAACTATCAGTTTCCACTAATTTGTGTTGTCCATGCTTCTCCACTGTTGTACATCCTGGTTCTATTGATCACATCATTGCTGGTTATGTAATCTGCATGTGGAAGGTGTTCTTTGCAGCAATTATCTGTTTTACCTATATTGTGTTTTGCTGTTGTACTGACTGTACGTAACCTACTGGGTTTAGTTGATAAGCGCTTTCTCAATTACCGTTACTCTAAATCATGTTTTAGTTCTCAGCAAAAGCTTCACTTTGTGTTCGTAGGTTACATCATTGTACATTTAGTTTTTTGAATTCCAGGAATATTTTTCTGTTGCCATGAAGTATGAAAAATACAATTAAGCACTATTTCAATGCAGCATTTTCTTTTGTGTTTTTCAGTACCTCCAACATTTTTGGATGATGAATTTCCATCCAAAATATCTGTGGTCGAAGGAGACGATGTGGAGTTAATGTGCCGAGTATCAGGAGATCCACAACCTACAGTGGAGTGGATGAAAGACGGTGTTCTGATAAACGATGACGATACATACGATTTGTCTGAAACTGGAGATATTCTTTCCTTTTCTGGTAATGCAGCACATATTTTTAAGCTTACGATTCTTCAATTCTGACTACTTCAATCAGGTTACCATAGCTGCTTACTGTCGTTTATAATTTCCTTGACCTACTATCCGCTTTTGTCACCCCGACTTCCTTTGAATATCCTCCTTAGCAACGTGTAGCATTCTCCTACAAGGTGGGCCTCGATTCCCTCCGCCTGGGATCGGCAAGCTAAACATTTCCTGGTCAATATAGTTCTCTACTCTCCATCTCACATTCCAAAATGCTAATACATACCACTGAAGTCCATCTTTCTCTCACTTTTGATTTGAGTGGTTTGGTATGAACTGTTTTTTGAAAATATGTACCTCAGTATTTTACTTGTCTAGTTGAATGCAAGTAATTTAGGTATTCGGTAAACATATCACAGTAAATCGAGATCACCAAGCACTCATATTTTCCAGGAAGCACCTATTCTGATAGAGGAAGATATACTTGTGTGGCAACCAACACTGTTGGTACAATGAGACGAGATCAAGATTTAGATGTTTTGGTTACACCTACCATTGACGGTTCTGCAGATGGAGTTGTTAATATCTTGAAAGGCGAACGCCTTACTTTGAATTGTATTGTGGACGGGAATCCATCTCCTGTCGTGAGGTAAGATTACTTTTGCCAAGAATATTTCTTTACACTTCAGTAGTTTTCTAACAAAGTCCCTAATTTTTGTGTCATTTCAGTTGGGAACGAGACGGGATATCAGTTGCTGCGAATGATAAAATATCATTCAGCCTGAACAATCAGAGGCTGATTCTGAATAACATCGATGAGTTGGACACTGGTATCTACACATGCACCGCTAGCAATATAGTCGGCTCTGATACTAGAGATTACAGAGTCAATGTTCTTGGTAGGTTATTTTATTTATAAATGATCCAAGCATAAAAGGCAATAGCTCATATACACATCATTTTTCAGCTTGTTAACAAAATTTAGTAAAGGCCCTTTCTCCTTATCCAAATCCTCCACTGATATTACATATACATTACAAGCTCATGTTATTTCAGTCCCTCCGAAGGTATTACCATTCAGCCGGGATGTATATGATGTATTAGAGACAGAAAACATTCACATTTCATGTTCTGCTACGGGAATACCGGAGCCTCAAATACAATGGTATAGAGCTGGTGTGCCAGTTGAAAAATCACAATATTTCAAGGTAACTAGATTGTTTCTCCCAAATTGTTAAGTGTGCTTTGTTTAATCGTTTCTTTTTAAATATACACAGCACAGAGAACAAGGAAGAATGCTTGTGATTTTGAATGCAAATGTTAATGTGCATGATGGTGCTTTCACCTGTCTTGCCGGAAACATCGTCGGCTCTGACTCGAGAGATGCCACCGTTAATGTCTTAGGTATATACTTATATATGTATAATTTTTAATTTAGTAATAAATATAATAAGTCACCAGAGATTTAACGTCAAGTCCAGTTCCTTCCTTCATCTATAAAGGAGCAGAGCTCTGAAGGCTTGTGCATTATATTCCAATAAACTGGACTGGACGTTAAATCTGTGGTGACTTATTATATTTATTACTTTTTAAATCGTCCGCCATCGACTCCACTAATTTTCGTATCACTTTTTAATTTAGACATATTTCCTGAACTTGCTTGTAGTGTAATGGTTAGGTCTTCGGTGACAACGTCAGTCGTTGCAAGATCAAATCTGGTTGTGTCATACCAAAGGGCTTACAATGGTATTCTGAAGCATCCAGGCTCGATGGCCAACATTATTGCTATGGTGTGGAACTTGCCCACACCCAGTCTGCATTGTTACATGTGGTGCGCACTGTGTTAAATTGGTATCCTGACTCCTGAGCATCCGTGATTGCTGACCAGAACAAGGACGATAGTGTTGAGCTTGCCCAATGCTCATGCCTAGTCTGCATCAACATAATATCCGGTGCACACTGACAGTGCATGTGTGCGTGTGGGCGTGTGTGGGGGTAGGAGGAGAGGAATGATGTAGGGCGAAAATCTTCAGACACAACCAGTCTCTATCCCAACTAGATTGGGAAAATCATAACAACATGAATACAAATACACCCATTGAAAACCCACAGACTAGATCATTTGTGGAAAACCGCTTTGGTTCCCCAATACCAATCGCTGAGTCATAACAAACTCCTTACCACTGTATTAAAATTTTTAGTTCCACCATCAATCTATGGTCAAAATGTAACGACAGAAACGGATGTTATTGAGGGAAATGACATTTCCTTGCTATGTAGGGTATTAAGAGGGAAACCAGAGCCGCAGGTAAGAAGGAGGTTTAGAAATATATTTGTGAGAAAAGGCCAATGATGATCATGTTTTATCAATGTTTTCATCGTTTACCATACTGTTGCAGTGAATCGGGCTATGCGTGGTCAATATTTGCACCTATGTTGAATATTGAATGTTTTTCTCTTCACAATGGTAGCCAGTAATTTAGGTATTCGGTAGACACGCCTCTGAAAACTTGCCAATCTGTAATCTTGTCTGAAGTTGCTGATAAGGTTAGGGATGAAGGTGTAGTTCAGAAATAAGCCCTACTACTCCCACAATCCAAGACTCGGCAGACCAGATTTTACAGAGTATGATATCGGCAATATTCGGATAACAGTGTAATTTCTGCAAAGTGATCCACGTCCATAGGACAATCAAATGGCAAATATTGCGCTAACACCAGTGTCGAAGGTCTACCTAGAACTGCTTTTCCTGCAAATATTACTCTGATGTTTGAGTGACGACTCTACATAGTGAATACTTTAAAACAGATCGAATGGTACTACGAAGATATCAACTTGGCACCAGAACTCAACGCCAACTGGGATTTTAATTCGAAAACTGAAATTCTAACAAATTCTAGAGTGAGCACTGACAACACTGGTAGTTATTGGTGCAAAGCTACCAATCCTGCTGGAATAGCAATCAAAAAATATTCTGTTGCTGTTCAAGGTATGGAGATACCGGGAAAATTGGCTGTGAATCGTTGAATTGTGATTTTGATTACCAGTGTGTTCATATTGTCTATCTAGTGGAGCCTTTCGTGTATGGTGAGCCGTCAGAGAAGAAATACGTTATTGAAGGCAATAACATAACATTCTCGTGTCTGACTAGTGGCATCCCGACTCCGACTATCACATGGACGAAGAATAATGCTATAATATCAGATGTTGAATTTGAAAAGTATCGACAGACACAGATAGGTAAATGAAAGATGGTACGATTACAAATGGATTAGTATACTGTTTTATTTTGCTGTGGAAAAATCAAAGATAAATTTGTTAGAGCATTTTTGTTGACGTGGGTTTAAATGAGTATGAATTTCTTGGTCAGGTTGGGTAACCTTTTTTTGCTTTTCCTGTCCAAATCACCTAAATTGCTAGAACAAAATTTCCACGTGCCTACTGCTAACAAATGTTTGCAATAATGGCTTGCTTCTGTACCTCAAAGTGTGAAGGCACCTTTTATGTAGTCATTTGGTCCAGTGATACAGTATAACCTTGAACCTTGGAGTTCCATGTCA
Source organism: Botrylloides violaceus (assembly GCA_030412335.1). Lineage (NCBI taxonomy): Eukaryota > Metazoa > Chordata > Ascidiacea > Stolidobranchia > Styelidae > Botrylloides > Botrylloides violaceus. The sequence continues at coordinate 667,326 of JASFYC010000424.1, forward strand.
GCCTGCTACCTGCTATTCTTAGCGAGTTGACCGAATCTGAATCCTGGTTGACTCGGTAGCGATGTCCACGTTGTCCAGTGCCCATTCCAAGCCCAGACAAAAGACGATGATTGCAGCACAAGGATATCTGAGAAACAAATGTGTCAAATTATATGCTACACCACAATAGGGATGTAAGGCAAAGGGCACACATGTACATTTTTCCTAGTATAATCTTAATTATCTGACTCAACTCAAATATAAGAAACCAGCATCTAATTGAAAGTTAACGACATGATGGATCTGTTGAATTTATGAATTAGCGATGGTAAAGCTAAGTGGACTTACTTACTTGTACCTCCAATTTGTGACTCTGGGCAAGCTCTAAGCACACCCAAAATCAGCACACCGCTAATTACAAGCTGGTTATTTGATGAAGGGTGTAAATAAATTTAATTCCTGTACTGTAGTTGAGTCATTGAACAAGTTTGCATGTTTACTTTTGATTGCATATATCAATTTGTAGCGTTCACATATTGATTCAATTTGCATAGTTGGATTATCACATGTTTAGATCCAAATACATTTGAACTGAGTGTACTTGGAGCCGAAAGAGATGATGAAGCTATTTACTCTTGTATTGCTACAAATGAAGCTGGTGAAGATTTCAAAGAGTTTCACCTCTCCGTTTATTGTAAGTATGAGTACGTTTGTCTCACTGTAATAATGTCTACAGTAGATGAAATATTTTAAATTCCAATCTTGTGCACCTTGCATGGAGTTGGAAATTGCAGGGATTCGTATACTTTGCAAATGCCTGTGATGTCATAAAAGCCAGACAATGTCCCATGATGACAGGCAAAGTCACTCAATTCCAGGCGATGTCACAAGATGGATGTCACAGTATAGTGATTACTGCGATGCCTGTGATGTCAAACAGTGGAGTAAGGATGGATGGGGGCACAGGCACATGCATCACTTAAGATCAGTTACATTTAGGCATAGCCGCATGCCCACAAGATTAGCCAAGTACACTCATGAGCACTAGTTGACAGCTTGGCACTACCAGCATACACCTGATCTGTTTATCGTCACTGCTTTCAAGCCCTCCATGAGTTGTCACCTGTTCTGATTGGTGTTCATGATTCTACACTACAGTACCTCCTTCCTATGATGGCATTCAGCAAGAGAACAAGATTGTTTATGAAAACGAGAATACTTCATTGGTGTGCGATGTTGAGGCATATCCCCCACCTGCGATACGGTGGTACTTCAATGGAAGACCGCTTGATATTCCTGTTGACAGTGATGAATCGGGAATTGACGATAGAATATTGGAAATTAAACTCGCAAAGGTATGTAACAAAAATCGCACAACTACGGTATCCAGATTTGTTTGATTTTCTAGCCAAAGAGAGGTGAAATTTCACTTCGTTAACTCTCCGGGTGGACTTTTTTGTTCCTTATGCATTTACGTAGGAATGATTTTGACAAACTTTTTACCTAATAAGCAATTTGATAAATTCCACTCGGCCAATTTCTTAGTCAATTTTATTCCGGGTCTCGAGTCGAATATCCACTTTAATTTCATCAGTCAAGTCAGCTAATTGACCATTGTGACTTGATTCGAGTCAAGTCATTTGGAAAACGGGACTCGAGTCAAGTCATTGACTTGTGGTGTCACAATCTCTAAATTCTAGTCTTCTTGGATTTTGCCACATTCTGTTTTCATGCTGATATAGTCTGTGTTTTCTTGAAGCTTTCAGACGCCGGTCACTATAAGTGTGAAGCAGAAAACATTGCCGGGATCACAGAGAAGCATGTCAGATTGCATGTCTATTCACCTCCAAAGGTTGTTGGAAATGACACAGAGTATATCAAGAAATGTAAGTCGATCCAGAAAATTCATTATTGCAATGTTTATAAGAATACTTGCCTTTTTTTATCAGTGGTCGGGGATCGTGTTATTCTGACGTGTGAAATTCGAGGCGTTCCATTGCCAAGTCTTTCATGGTTGAAAAATGGAGAACCACTTTTAACGGATGATGAAAGATATTCTCTCATATTGGGATATAAAGCATTTACAATATCTCGTGCTGAGGTGAAAATTGAATTCAAACATATGCACACATATGCTGCTATAGGGGCCATAATACATTATGTCCTGCATCTGAAGTGTGATGTAGATCATTTCACAGCCATATTAAAAAGGCAGCAAGGCGTATTTGATGAAATGCAAAATGAAATTTTGTATGTTCTAATGCAGTTGGAACCAGAAAATTTGGCGTTCACAGACCGTATAACCGCCACCTTTCTCTGTCACTGACATGTCCATTGTACCATAATTGGGGATATGTGTGGTGGCATTACAATGACCGCGACTTGGGTGTGGAAATATTAACGGGTTGGAAAATGAAGTCTGGAATTGAAACAAGTGTCGGCTATCTCGTTAATTTTAGCAATCAGATAACAACAAAAATTAAACCAGACTGAAGTTTTAACGTTCATTTAGCATTCTCTTTTTGTTTTTTTCCAGCTTGGTGATGCTGGACAGTATTCATGTGTTGGTGAAAGTGCTGCAGGACGGGCAGTGAAATCCTTCACATTAGTTGTACATGAGCCGCCAACGATCTTATCTGAAAATGAGGTAAATAGTACTTATAACTCTCCCACGATAGCTGCTCTATGACGCTGCTAGCTGCTCTATCGGTCTGATACCGATACATTTGGCAAGCAAATGGAATTTCCATGGGATTCTATTCGATTTGATTCACCTCACCTTGCCTCTTCCTCATATAAAACTTTTCTAACTTTCTGATTTTATTCTAAACCTCTACTGAAATGTGGTAAACGTCTATTGAATTTATAAGCGGCATTTATTGTTCATTTTAGGAACGATATATCAATAGAGGAGAGAGCTATAGTCTGGAATGCTTTGCTACCGGTGTACCAGAGCCTACAATATCTTGGTATAAGGATGGACAGGAGCTACAACCAGATGCAAGGTCAGTTGTTCTTTTCGGGTCAACCTAGAGGATACACTAATTTTTGGTTTCCTGGCCACTCTAGGGTCATCAGAATTGTAAACGACCGCCATTCAATTCCATTGTCAATGTGTATATAATTTACTCGATTGTGCGATGTTTTTATATTCAATAACTACGATGCACATTACAGATTTTTCTATTGTAGCCTATGTTGTACATTGCGCAGATGTGTGCCCTTGCTAAATAGAATTAAAAACTGTGGAAGGGTCATGGTATAACAGTACGCAAAGCCAAAGCAATCCAGCTAGCCATGGAAAGCATCATCATTTCCTAGGTAGCTCGTTTTCAATTCCAGTGGCACATACTCTAATTCAGATTTGACACAGCTACACAGCATTAATGTTTGTTTGATCTTCATGCCTAAGTGCAGCATTAATTCCCATTACACAAGGCAATTTTCCTGAAATGTGCTTCAACCTTGCCTTGCCCATCCCCAGGTTCTCCAGCCATGGTACAGTACCTGTCTATATGTAATGTGTATACATAGTCCATATCGTTTGCCTATTTCAGGGGATAAATAGTATCCTAGCTGAGATTTGAATCTACATCTCTTGACTGTAATGCAAATGGGATAGTGACGAAACCATCGTGTTTCAAATTTCAGATACAATCTTCTTGAAAACAGTCAAGTGCTTGAAGTGAGTACGTCTGTCGAAAGTGATGCCGGAGAATATTACTGCAATGCATCCAATGTGGAAGCATATGATATTAAATCATTCCGTGTCAAGATTTTGAGTAAGTAGGCTGCATGATAAGACTACTGTAAAGATGACCTCTGGTGGCAATATGATAAAGACTTGAATACAAGATAAAAACATATGAAAACGTTTTGGCAGTGTTTTTATTGCGCAAAAATTTTCTGTATTTGGTTTTGGGATTTTTGAAGTTGGTGAAGTTTTTGAAGTCGGAAACTGGGATCACCGTCACTGTTGTTGTTGTGTTAGCAAATTTTACTGCGAGGTTCGATAGTTACACTGCATTTTTAGTAGATTGTGCTGTGGGAATGGGGTACACAAGGTGGTTTAGTCACGTCCAAGGATGACAACGAGCCCCCATTTATTTTTGTCATTCCAACGGAGACTCAGATATGACTCTCGTGCTATTATTGTTATGTTTAGTTCCACCGGTGATTGATAACGTCCGTGATGAACGTTGGATTGAAGTCGGCCAAAACATCAACTTGACTTGCAACGTGCTTTCGAATGCATTGTTTCAAATCCAATGGTTGCATGAGGGAAGACCTATCGCAATATCAGAATCGGCCAAAGTCTCACAAAACAGCAGAAAATTGATGCTGTATAATGTTCAGGTAGCCATTAAATTGCATTGCTTATGAGTAAAGTCTTTTGGTGTCAATCAATTTGTTTTAATAGCGAGAACGAGAGGGAAGATACACTTGTCTTGTGAGAAACTCTGCTGGATCGGACCAAAAGAACACTCTCTTGCATGTGTATATTCCACCAACGATTCGAGGTCCACCTCTTGTGTTTATCAATGTCACAAAAACTCGGTCTGTCTCATTGACTTGTGATGCAACTGGATATCCCCAACCCACCATTGAGGTATGTATTGCAAACAAAGTGGAAACATGTTCATTTTTTTGTAGTCTGCAACATCCTGCGCTATGTGGTACCGTCTGCGAATATGTGAACAGTTCACTAATTAACCATGAGCAAAAATGTAATACTCGGGCATGACCAGTGGTACGGTGTGCAGATGTATCGACAATTGACCAATTAACCATGAGCAAAAATGTAATACTCGGGCATGACCAGTGGTACGGTGTGCAGATGTATCGACAATTGACCAATTAACCATGAGTGAAAAAATGAAATTCCTCAGCCATGGCCACTTCAAGCCTGGTAGGCTGGTAGCTCTTTTAAATGAGTAGAATTGAGGCCATAGCACAACCTGCTGCAAAAACAAATTCCAAATGATGTGGGATTTACTCTGGCACTCGGCTGTTCCCAATATGGAGTGGTCAAAGGTGAAGAAATAAAAGTAGGGGAGCAATAGTTTGGATGTGTTTGACTGTGTTACATTGTGTCGCTCTGTCATTTTACATATCATTGATTGTTGTTGATCAACTGTCTCATTTTTGTCAATCGGCAGAATAAATTCTCTCTCTCTTTCTCTTGTATTTAGATATATATAGAGAAAAAAAACAGACACGCAAAAATTTGGTCCCAATGCATATAATTACGGGTCGATATTCGATCTGAAAAAATTATCCTAATCTTATTCGAACATCAAAATATTCCAAAACCCACACATCCCTCGTCTCTTGTGATATACCGTAGATAATTCTCTTCTAGTGGGCAAAAGACTTCCGGCCTATTCCGTCAAAGGACACAAGTCACGGAAAATTCAGTGTTTCAAATGATGGAAGTGTTCTCACTATTCACGCTTCGGATGTCAGTGACGTCGGATCATACATATGCACTGCTCGGAACTTTGGCGGATCTGCAGATAAAGAACATAGACTAGATGTTCTAGGTAACAATCCACTTTCTCTTAATATCGTTTCATATTTTCTCATTATCTTCATATGCATTTATAACAGTATCACCGCAAATCATGCGAAGAGGAACACCTGAAGTGACTTCTGCAAGAGAACATTCCTCTATCAAATTGGAATGTGCAGCGAGAGGTCATCCAGCACCAGAAATTGCTTGGTTGAAAGGTATGATGACTCTCGTGTCGTTCATGCCTGGAAAATATTTTTTACTAGAACGAAGAACGTTATCTGCTCATGATGAATGTGCTGTGCTAGTAATGTTCAGGGGCAAACTATATATTCATCATGTACTGTATATCATAATTGGCAGTAACCACAGTGAATGGAGAATTGGAGTTCTGGAATTGGGACATGACTCTCGACTATGTTTGCAAATCGCATTTATACATTGAATAAGTATTTGCGACATCATCAGTTCAGACTCGGCGTTCATTTATGAACTCGTGCCAAAAGTTTGCGATTGTCTGAATACGAACCTACTGCGTTGTCATATCAACCTTTGTGACTAGTCCAATATTTAATCTTTACAGATGGATCTCCACTTGATGGAATCGACGGAATAGATATCAGCAATCAATTCGGCGACTTGGTCAGCATTTTGATTATTCACAGTGTAATGGAAAAACATGCCGGAACTTACACATGCACCGCTGATAATTCTGTCGGACATGATGAATTCGATGCAGACGTTATCGTAAATGGTAGGATACCTTGAAATAGTATCAATCTCTTCAATTTCCATGTCATACTTGCCAATTTTAGTGCCACCGGTCATTCAAGGATCTGATCAGCTCATACCAGAGTCGATTGAAATCCCGATTGGAGATAACACGGAATTGGAATGCGTGATACTAAGAGGATACCCTGAACCCATGATAGAATGGAGAAAAGGATCGCGAAAGATTGTTTCAAGGTGGTTATTATGGTGATGGGGATGCGTCAGGTCGTTCCTTCACAAGTGTTGTCTCTCACCCAATGCGGCATGAGAGTGTGGTACAGAGGAGCAAACCTCTGACCATGTCATCCATTCCTGTACGATGTATAAACCACCCAATGGAGTCACCAGTCGGAGAAATGTGGGTGAGGCCGCCCTGACGTCTAGACTGAGGAAAGCGGTATTACAAAAAAAAAAGCCATTGTATTGTTTAAACAGTTATTGATTTGAAGCACATCGTCACATCTTCCTTGTCTGGTACTAGTTTATTGCAGATCAGCCCTGTCCAGCACCTCTTTGCTAAAGTGATTGAATTGGCTTTGTTGTAAATTACGATTACGTACATGGCTGTCATGTGGGTGCCAACACTTATTTGAGCAATGCAAATATACGACAGAAGTCAGGATTTTCCTTAATTTTTATTGGTCAATGTTCACAGTGATCACATGAAACTACGGAAAGGTGGACGGTTTTTGCGAATATCAGGAATGACACTTGGCGATTCTGGATTTTACACATGCATTGCAGAGAACTCCGTCGGCATTGACAGTAAAGAATTTAACACGATCGCCCTAGGTTGGTTTTTCTCTGTGTTCTTTAATGATGGAGCGGAATGCGGTAGAGATGGGCCATGCCGAGTTGCTAGGAGAGAAATGAAATGCAACAGAAGGTTATCCTGTTGATATCAGATATTTCGTAGACTAGAGCTGTATGAATATATGTGCTTTCATGGCAAGGCCATCCTTTCACAGACCTCTTGATTTTCTGCTAACATCACAGTAAAAAGGCAATTTTAGCCCAGTTCTTGTCCAGTCGTTTGACCTCAAGGAGGTGGGGTTATTCCAAGGCAACATTGTCCAAGATATTTCGTGATACAGCAAATGATTCAGATAGCAATAGGTAATAATAAATAACCACTGTAGGTTTAAAGTCTAGCCCAGTTATTGGAGTAGCCTATTATTCACAACCGGCAAGCTTTCGGAGATTCGCTCTTTCATCAGGCGAAGAAATAATTTTTCAAACAATTTTGCTAAATCTCCTCATCCTCAGCTAGGTGAAATGTTTACAATGATTTCAAAAGAAAGATTCAAATATTTTGTCTTGCAAATTCTAGTTTTTCATTTCAAATCTCCACTTATGTACAACATGTGATGCTAATTTCAGAGGCACCTGAGTTTGATAGAAAAGACAAAGGCACACTTAACATCACGGTAGGATTTCCTCTGTTCCTTACTTGTGACATCTATGCAAGACCGACACCGAAGATGACATGGAACAAGGATGCCGTTTCCATTTCATTGGATGGCAATCACCAAAATTTCTACAATGGCCGTGTGTTGCACGTAAGGAGAACGAAGTAAGTAGCTGGATCTTTTACTTGAGATCTTGCTTGGTTACTGAAAATCTGAGTCTAACGGTTGATGTGCTTTGATATGCAGAGTGACAGATGATGGAGTATACACGTGTGTTGCATCGAATAAAGCAGGTTCTGATAGTCAGACTACAAGAGTGAATATTATAGTGCCGCCAGACATTTCAGACAATGATGAAACCAATGAAATTGATGTGCTTTTGGGGAGTCCGACTTTCCTCAATGTAAGTTTAGTTTTGGTTGTTTAGGTGTAGCCAGCAAACTCAGTAATATTATAGAGAGTGTTTCATGGTGAAAGTTATCACATGACCCTAAAGTTTATCATTGGATAGTTGATCATTGTAATTTTGCTGCTGTTGTTGCATTGTGCGGGGAAATACACTGTTTCAGTGTTTGTTCTGAGACATTTTCAGGTGACAAAATTGAATAGGAATCCCATTCTAAATTCTAGATTCAAATAATGTATTCAAGAAATATTCTAGTAGATGCACTAGCCATAAAATATAGCAATATACGCCTATTTAGTTGGAGTTCACAAAATGATTTGTATGTGTTTTGCTGAAGCCTTATTTCCATGCAGCTAGCATTGTGACTAATGCGGCGTGCTCCGTTCCCTCATGGATTGGCCAAATGTAGTGACTGAAGTAACCTAAGTGATGCTATATTACATGATTCAGTTCAGTGATATTTCGCACGGTACTTGTACACTATGTACAGTATATAGGATTCTATTTCAAACATCACGATACTGTAGGTCAAGATGCTGATGTGAATTCCGGTAAACAGGCACCCAGTTTGAACCAATGAGAATAGTATGGACAGGGATACCTTATACACTGTCCAAGGGAAAGACAGGGTTATAATCTTAGGTCTAACATACATAATACATATCACATCAATTTTGTCTAGGAGTTAACCAAATGGCATTTTGTTTTTATTCAGTGCACTGATACGAAAGGCCGTCCCAAATCAGAAATATCTTGGTTTCAAAATGGAGCCAAACTTAATTTTGAAGACAATAACTTCATTACATACAACGACGGACAAGTGCTGAGTATTAGGTAACTCTCCATATAAAATATTTAGATATCCATATAATGCACATAGTTATTTTTTGCAGTTCAGCTCGACTGGATGACTCTGGTCGTTATGAATGTTATGCTAAGAACCCTGCAGGATTGGATAGAAAGGATTTTAAGATCAACGTACTCGTTCCACCGACGATATCTGGCCCTGCATATGAAGATGTGACATTACTTGAAGGAAGGCGATATCAGCTAAATTGCAAGTCTGAAGGTCTTCCAACACCAGTAAGTTGAAATTAAATCTTGCCAAGTAGCTTATGAAACCAATAGTGGACGATCGGTAGTGTCACCACAAACTTAACTCATCCGAGCATGTATAGTATATATATTCCAATATATTGCTGTTGGTAATTTTAATTTAATTCGAACAAGCAGTAGTGTCAACACAGACTGAACTCCAGTCAAGTATGTATATACAAATATAAATATAATTAAATTTAATGTGAATGTTGGAATAATTTGAAGATGACCTCAACTTATCCATTGAGTAAAGTGGTAATGTTGCTTCGCTTTATATGGGAAACTGCATCTGCTGATACTAGTACTAGACCAGACATTGCCAGCTGTCCACATACGGCCGGGTAAGCGTTTGATCCTGCCTGCTGACATTTCAAAAAATTATACGACTAAATCTTGTTAATATTGCATTTTCTTTGCCATTCTGATGTTGCTGAATTCTGTCTATTGAAGATCTAGCAGGAACATGAATCTGCATTCCAGCAAAAGGAATAGTGCTGCCGACCCTGTTCTCAATTTTAGAACCAGTGTGTTCCGTGAGCCTAAAGTTGGCCACTGCAATTGACATTATGTATAAATATATTGTAAAGAGGATTCATCACAGATTTAAAGTCTAGTCTTGGTTAGTGAGAATTAGAACATTCACAAGCTTTCTGAGCCCCGCTCCTTCATAAGGTAAATCAAGGCTGGTTGTTAAGACTGTGGTGAATCTTCTTTATGATATCCATTGATCGTTTGCCATTAGGATCTTCGATGTGGGAAAAATGGAATACATACATGTCATATTTCATGCTCATTGTGGACTGCTCTTTTATGTGTATGGCCCAAATGAACTAAATCTCAACTCTGTACGTTTACATACGGAAAGCTCCAGAACAAGTCTGCCGATATATACAGATGATTCATGTCTATCATTTATTCCAGGTGAATGAATGGTACAAGGATTCTGTTGCGATTTCTCAAGGTCGAAGATACTCCAGGATAAATAAAGGCTTACAGTTGGGAATATATGATGCTGACGAGGACGATAATGGCATCTTTGCTTGTGTGGCATCAAATATTGGAGGATCGGTAAAGTCTCACAGTTACCATTCAACGCTCATATATTCATCCACCTTCATCTTCAGGCAAGAAAAGTATTCAATGCAACGGTGTATATGATACCAAGGATCGATGACGGAGGCGCGGAACGAGATGTTACGGTTATAGAAGGCGCTGATGCCACGTTACAATGCCACTCGAGTACTTTTCCAACACCAAAGGTCACATGGATGTATAGGGGAGTGGATATCAATGTATGCAATCTAATTTCATTTCAATGTATAGATTATATGTATATTTTTCAGACTTGTTTTGTGATTTTAGAGGGATGGTGGCAAATTTGAGATTTCAAATGATGGCTTTCAATTGAAGATTAAGGGGTCTGTTCTAGAAGACGCTGGCGAATATATGTGTGAATTACACAATGCTGCCGGTGTCACATCCAGGTTGGTTAAGGGTTGTATCATGTGTTAGGGCTTCTTTGACATGCTATCTGCTGAATTTTCTGGAATCGTTGTCATAATAAATGAGCCCTTGGGTGTAGATATGATGATTACTAGGGCGTTTTTTTGGACACGTCAAAACAAAGTCAAAATTTGTTTACCATGCGTTGGACAGTAGCCACCTTGCTTTATATCTAAGCTTCTCAACATGTACGTTTTTTTCCAAATATAATCAGGCTGCATATCATTAAATCTGTAGAGATGCAACAATCTGCCATAGCCTGCATTCTCTGCTGACCTTTCCCGGTGTGTTGAAATTTATAATGCAACAATAAGCCCAGCATAATTTCATTAGGTCAAAAATATTGTCAAAATTCCAGAGTTTTAGGTCAAAAACTGTCAAAATTCCAATTTGTTAGGTCAAAATTCATCGTGTTTAGGTAAAGAAAAACGCCCTAATGATTACAATGGTAACCAGCAGTTTGAACCAAGTTCGGGAATTGGCACTTGCTTACCTCCAGAATGCCTATGACAGACCTGTGTAAACTGCGATTGACAGTCCTCATCTAGTCATTTGGATGCCTCTTGACTTAGGTAGCCATCTGGCTCCAGTGGCAACCTACTTTCCAACTTGTATATGCTGATCATGCACACGTGATATGCATGATAGTGTGCTGGTCCAGTAGTGTATATGTGTACGTGTATGATGTGAGTCATTGTAATTGCAGGAAAAACATAAACATTGTTCTATTCCCGTTCCTATGTCCAATGTCTACAGACATGTCACTCTCATTACATATATCGAAGACTAGTAGTGGAGCTGATGGTGGATGGTTAATACAATATAGCAAGCCCATTCTGCCTTCACATGATGAAGGAGCGGAGCTCCGAAAGCTTGCGAATTTAGTTTTACAATAAAAATTAAATAATATAAATTCGTTCATGTCCTCTTTTAGCACATTTCAATATGTATTATGTTTGGGTATGGTATTTTTCGAGGTATATCAAGACTTACCCCGCCTCTTTGTTATTATAGAAAAACCAATGTCATAGTTCACCAACCCCCAGAAATATCTGGTGAGGAGGTTGAGTATATTGAAAAGAATGTAAAAAGCACAGTACTGTTGCAATGTTACGCACAAGGATACCCGAAACCTGAAATTACATGGCTCAAAGACGGAGCTCCTGTTGATTTCTCACAACGAGTTCGATTTCTGTCACGGCTACAATCTCTCATTATAGGTAAGTTAATCTGGTTTCTACAGCATCAGCCTGAACTATGTAACATGTGTTGATATACAGAACGGTCTACTGAACAGGACGCGGGAAATTATTCGTGTATTGCTCACAATGTTGCTGGACAAAAAAAGAAAGACTTCATATTGGATATTTTAGGTAAACTGATTAGGCCTAATGTTACTTCTTTGTCATATTGGCACTAAATTTGTTATGGCGGATGCCTTTCCTGCCACAACCCTCTCCATTTGACCCAGTTTGGGATATCGGGGGAGGTTGGGTAACTTCAAGCTTTTCCCGCTATCTTACATCTACTGATTGCACCGTGCATGGCCTGAGCATGTAGGCTTTGACAAGGAGGTGCTTAGCATTGCTCTGTTGCACTAGCCCTCCACATTGGTCGTATGATACTTGAACCTGACAGGAAAGCTGCGAATACCTATTTTTTTAAATCTTAAGTTTGACGTGGTTGTGGGTGAATTGAACTACTACCCAATGAGATAGTGCTGGGCTCACATCCAACTGAGCTAACTGAGCAGTGTGAACTGATTAGCATTGTATCAAATTAATAAATAATTAAATAAGTCATCACAGATTTAACATCCAGTCCAGAGTATTCGACTATAATTCACAAGCTTTCCACCATCTTCACCTGATGTTGGTGATGAAGGCTTGTGAATTATATTCCAATTAACTGGTCTGGTCATTAAATCAGTAATGATGACTTATTATATCTATTCCTCTTCGGGATCGCCATCGGCTTCACTATTTTTTGTAATTTGATTTAAATATATCTGTCTATCATTATGATGGTGTGTTTTATATTCAGTTCCACCTCATATTGACCAAACGATTGGAGAAAGTAACATTGTAGCCATCAGAGGCGACGATATCGCTTTGGCATGTGCTGTAGATGCTGGTAACCCCATGCCAACTATCGAATGGTTTAAAGACGGACAGACTCTCCCTGAGAAGATACAAGTTCTGGAATTAGGAAGCTTACTTTTGCTGTCGGATGTTCAAGTGAGTAGAAGCATCGTTAAAAATTTACGAATAGTTTTTGTGAACGTGTGGACTGTTCAGGTATCTGATGAAGGCATATATAAATGCATAGCGTCAAATAAAGTTGGACAAAGCCATCGGGATATGAGTCTTACTGTTTTGGTGCCGCCTGAAGTTGATGCTGTTGGTTTTCCTGACCATGTTGAGGTAAGGTAATCTAATCAGATCTAGTACATATTCAGATTCAAATTCAAATGTTATTGAATATGAGTGGTAGTTCGTATCTAACATGTGGTGTATTTATATATCCTTAGTTTTGGACTATTCGCCTCTGGCTAGTTTTTATTTGGTGGCCACAGCAGATCGACCACATATGATATACTGTAGATGTACAATATTTGAATCAGTAAACCCTTTCTCCATTGTTTTGAAGACCTACATTCTAAGATTCATGTACATTGTATATTTACAAGTGACGGTGCACAGTTGCACACGCACACCATTGTCACATTCACAACCACATGTATGTTTGCAATGTAGATGTCTCACTTGCACTGTATATTTGCAGGTGAATGTAAACTCGACTGCCACCCTACATTGTGACGTTTCTGGTGGAATTCCACCTCCAGATATCGTTTGGTTCCACGACGGACAGCCATTGCAAGTTTCACAAAGAATCAGGACATTTTCTGACGGGAGCCGCTTGGAAATCTACCATGCTGCGGTAACAACAACTTTTACCGAGCAAATCATAGATATATTTTGATTATGAAAATATTTAGGTCAGTGATACAGGGAACTACACATGCATTGCGTCCAATACTGCCGGCTCAGTTACAGACAATGTTCGACTAGATGTTTATGGTATGGAATATATTTTGTTTCTTGGACTAATACGATAAGGGATGGGCGTTTCGAATAGAGTATTTAGATTGATATGAATATTGGCTGATTCGAACTGATCTGAATCATTAGATATTTGATAACCGGTCCAATCATCCTGCAAGCTGAGAGTCTCTTACTTGATTCTATTTGGTTACAAATTTATCTGCCGAATATTGTGCAGATCTCTATCGCCCTCTTATTGACAAGATATGACTAAGCTTTTGTGGTATTGGTATCAGTGGTATAATGCAAGGCATCTATTTCCACCTGTAAATTACAAAATTCCTCACGTTAAGGTCATGAAGTGGCAGTCTGCCGTGGGTACTGTGACCTCATTGGAAAACGTGAATGAGCGGTTTTTCGTTGGTAATTTTGATGAAGTATTTCATTCTATTTATTCTGAATCATGCTGAAAATTATCTAGATACACAGTTATTCGATGCGAATGCATAAAATTACTACTCAGTATTCAAAATGATTCGAAAAAACTATATGAATCATAATCGAACATGGAAATATTCGAAAATGTCCATCCCTTATCTGTAATCACGATGCAGAAATTTTGGTATTGGTCCTGTCTCTTACATTATTGTGTTTTATTGCAGTTCCGCCTATGTTTGTTAGTCCAGGCGACAAGGATATCTTCCTTCCGCAAGGTGAATCTGTGACTCTGGATTGCAGTGTCACTGGACGTCCGAATCCTACTGTCGATTGGACATACGTGAGAAAAGCAATATTTGTTGTTTTAGTTGTTATGTTGTTAAATTTGTGACTTCTGCCTTACTATATTATTTTGATGGTCTCCCGGCAACTCTTCTGCTATTCTGATGGCTATGTTTGTAAAGCCTGGTGCTAATCATTCATAACTCTTGATGGAGCTAATGTTGAATTCCGCTATGGCCTGCCAATAAAAATGTTGTCGTTGACCGAAATCTCCCCCTTGATCATCCATGCTATTGACACACTGAAAGTACTCTGGTTATAAAAAATGCATGCAGTAAATATCACCCTATATAATACTTCACCATCAAAGAACTTGGACATTAGGAAAATATGATAATTTTCAATTCGGTTCAATCCGGTTAGTGCTGGTAAACTTCACTGTATTGCAACTAACCAACCTGTTATTTGATTTCAGAAAGAAGAAGGAAGTAGAAGCAGATCATTAGATCAACATGATCGATTAGACATGAGCAGCAATGGAAAAGTAATAACTCTTCGTGATGCCCACGTTAGTGATACTGGATTGTACTCATGCATTGCGTCTTCTATCTCTGGATCTGCACA
The DNA here is from genome assembly GCA_030412335.1 of Botrylloides violaceus. NCBI lineage: Eukaryota > Metazoa > Chordata > Ascidiacea > Stolidobranchia > Styelidae > Botrylloides > Botrylloides violaceus. Next base: position 682,392 of record JASFYC010000424.1, read on the forward strand.
AAAATCTTTCAACATATTTGTGATGGGTACGTGGTTTTTTAGCTCACTATCTATAGCAGTGTTTCACAACCTTTTCAGGTTCGGGACCCATTTTTAATTTTCCTTTCTACAGCGCGATCCCAACGCAAATTGTCTAAACTAAGCCTATCGTGCCTCTGGAGAGTGATCGTGGAGTTGTGACTTCGTTTCTCAAACCAGTTTGCGTTTTTGCATGATTGATTCTCGTTTATGCAGAGTTGCACTGAAACTGCTGCTTTCGCTAAGTGTAAGGCGGGGCATCGCAACGACCTCACAAATAATACTAGGCAACCCCATTTGGGACCACAATCCCTAGGTTGGTCTATAGTATAGTACAAGAGTGCGCCCTGCACGTGGTCAGTGTACAGGCCATGGTCACAGGTCACTCACCTTCTCATCGCAAGATTAATATGTGCCACTGTGGCCTGCTAAATATAGTAGCCCATAGTGCCCCTTGTTTTTGTGATGACTTTTAGCCCAGCACACATTATTTCTATTCAGTTCCTCCTGAAATAGTTGGTGGCAATGATGATGAAAATCGGCAGGTGATCGAGCATGATGAGTTTGCCCTGGACTGTGTGAGTCGGGGCACACCGCAGCCAACAGTTACATGGTTTAAAGATGGTGAATCCATGCCAATGTTCGGTGATTCCAGGATTCAAAACAACGGTCAGCGTTTGGTCATAGAAGACTCACAGGTATGAATATTTATGGGTTTTTACAGAATTTTGGTCAAAATCAGATACATGCACTGCACACTTACACAGTGAATACTCCAATTGTTGCAAGTACAATACAATATATCTTCAGCTTTTCTATTTGGGTAGATGGGGATTGGATATGGAGCAGTACTATGGTTTAATGGATAATATCCGGACTCAATTTAGCTGTTGTTTTCACTCTGAAAGCCGCAACCTTGGCAATTGCCAGGGTTTGTGAACTTCTCTGGTACGCCGACTGCATTTGCATATCTACATAGTGCACATGATGGTGTGAGAATGCAGCCTGTGAATGTGGGAAAGCTCTACTTACGCACTTACAGAGTGGAGAAGATGCAGAAACCATGGATGTGGTCACCTGGTTCTGTTACTGGTTTCATGGTCGACGTCAGTAGCGTTTATGTCACACAGCCGGCTTGTAGGGTGATACCTTTTGCTGGATTCCATAAAGCCACACAATGAAAGAGAACTTTGCTTATCTACCTGCTCTGGTAGTTGTAGAGATTAATTTCTTGTGTGCCCATTATTGATTCTAGCAATGTTTCAGTTGGATGACTCTGGCGCGTACGAGTGTCGTGTTACATCGGATGCTGGATTTGCAAAGAAACTTTTCAATGTGGACGTAATAGTTCCTCCTACATCCGGAAATGCTTTCAATATAACTGCTGTGGTTGGTGGGGATGTAGAGCTGGATTGTATGTCCGATGCAGTGCCTCCGCCTGAGTTCTTCTGGTTCAAAGATAATTCTCCAGTGAGTAGAAAATCTTCTGCTACTCTCGGCTGTTTTGTTAGTGGATGGCCCCGTAAATTGAACCTCACATGATTTGGTTGTGGTTTTTACGACGGACGCCCTGCCTGGTGCTGAATATGTGTCCACATTGGCCAGGTCTTTCGACTCGCCTTGGCTAGGGAATTTTTTCATTTTTGCCAGTGGATATCGGCACATTGCACACCTTACGAAGTAAAGAACATATGCAATTGTGCATAAAGATTTGGAAAATACTTGAAAATGCCATGTTTCACCATCTTACTATCACTTGCTGTGGGACTGGAAAGAAAGACTGGTAGGCTTATGTGATTCAAACCATCATCCTTGCGGGCGAACTAACGGCAGGGTCCTTTTCCCTACTGATTAAGTCAATTCGCAGCTCATCTCAACAAGCTGACATTATATTGATTGTGGATTAAATTCACTTATTTTTGCATTGCAGTTGTCTGAAGATGATTCTGTGATTTCTCTGACTAATGTGCAATTATTAGATGCAGGAATTTACGAATGTGATGCCGTCAACGATGCAGGTTGGTATAATAATTGTGTTATGGTTAATTTATTCTTGTTAAAGAATATAGTGGAACCGATAGAGGACGATCAATAGATATCATAAAGAAGATCGGCACAGATTTAACGCCCAGCCTTGGTTTATTGAGAATTTAATTTTCAATTTAATTTGAATTTCCATAAACGAAAGGCTGGATGTTAAATCCGTAGTAATTGTCTTTACCATATCGATTTTTGTTGAGATTCATTCGTTGTTTTACCAGGAACATCTACCCGAGTGATTGGGTTGAATGTTTATCAGAAACCTACTATTGCCCCGGGACCTGAAAAGATTACCGCACATGTTCATGAGACTGTCAAGATTACTTGCGAAGCAGATGGTGTTCCAGCACCAAAGGTTTGCACAGCACATTGCCTATCATTCTCATGTAGATAGTATCCGAGAGCTGTAAGCTTTTGAATTGTCACTAGTGGCCTATGTCGAGACCAGACACCCCTCCCCAAAGATAGGTGGGTGGCACAATGCAGTCCTCGTTGCCTAGCCTCATCCTCTTTCTCCCCCCCTCTCTCTCTCTCTCTCTCTCCGGCCATGCCCAGTTTGTTGAGTGGCCACGGTGGTTGAAGCTGCTCCTGATATGACCGTGATTTTTATGCTGGATGCCCTTCCCATCGCAACCCTTGCTAATTGTCCGGACTTGGGACTGGCTGTGGCAATTGAATTTTGCCCCTCACTTGCACAATCTGCATGCCCAAAATGTTTATTTACGACCTTCAGATGTGCATTGAGTCCGGTGGTACACTGAAAAGTCAGCGGCCACAGCTGGTCTCAATTTAGCTGTGGTTTTTACACTGGACCCCTTTCCTATCACAACGTAAACTATTTGCCCATGGTTGAAGATAGGCAGGAAGGTGCTGGATTGAGACATGTTGATTGACTGTTCTGCACTATCCCTATATTGCCGGCGGCCTGGCAGAGAAGGGATGCTGGTTTTTATGTCTTTGCTTTGAGAGGGGTGATGTGGTTTGATAAGCCAACTACAGATGAGCGGACCCTGTTGCCGATTGCGCCTACCCCTGTCCCCTACACCCTGTTTATATAATATCTCATCTCAATGGATTTATCATTCACACGTGAGATCATAATTATATTCCTCTTAATGTTTATAGATTTCATGGTGGAAAGACTCACGCAAATTGTCGTCTGGTGACCCAAGGATCGTGTTCACTTCAAACTCTGTGACGATAGACAACATGCAACTCGGTGACCACGGAGAATATACTTGTGTAGCAACAAACAATGCTGGATCTGCATACAGGAATACTGTGATTGTTGTTCAAGGTATGCCACTTGAGTTGCTGTCGCTTAATTGGCCGAGTGGCTTGAATCTTTGCCTGATCGGGAGGTCCCGGGTTCGATTCCCAACCAAGCCGATTCAAAGACTTAAGAATTGGTAGCTCTTCCTCCTCCCTACTTAGCAGCGAGTATTGGAATGGTGCAGAGTGTTGTGGTAGTGATAGTGGTCCGGGATATTAACTGGAAGTTTTGACATGCGTGCCTGTGATATTCTGTAATCATTATATTGTATCACCGCGGAGCAGGATAATTGACGTCTCGTTATTATTAGTTATTTGCGTTACTCGTCACACTTTTGTAATCAGTTAAATCGTTGTCGCGTGGTACGTGAATCTAATAAAGCGCTCTTAAAAATGTGTAGCTAACGAGTGGATGCTACAGTGTCATAAGCGTTGACCAGGAGTACATGACGTCATAAATTCGTCATAACGTCATAAATTCGAAAACAACAGCAACTTGAGTTACCCTTCAATATTGATGCAATCTCTCTTTCTCTTTTTTTCTAGATCCTCCTGTAATTGCATCGGGACCAACTAATATAACAGCGATTGCTAATTCTCCTGTAACTCTTCAATGCAATGCAAGTGGAACTCCGATGCCAACTGTGTCTTGGTCTAAAGATTATAAACCATTTGATGTTGACAACAAAATTGGAGGCAGGCAAGTGTTATATTTTCAACTGCATTGGGGGCTCCTCTGTAGTATTGAGTCTAGATATGTTACAAAGAGAGGGGTATTTCTATAATTGGAAAACTTGTAGATTTGCTGTAGATTTTGAAGTTTTAGTTGTAAATGTCTATAATATAATGCTTATTGTGTCGGATGTATGGTGACTTGATGAGTCTTTATTAGCTGAGCCAAGCCTTTGAGGTTGGGAGGTTATGTGATCATGTTGGTTTGGTTTGTTTGTGAACACGATAACTCGAAAACCTTCGTGCATTCTGTGGTGAAATGTTCGAAGTGATTTTATTTTATTTTGTTAGTGATCCCTTTGGTAGATTGTACGTTTAGCCGACATTCTGTATATTTGCAAGGTTTAGCGGCCCTGCTTCTTCACCCTGAGAATTAAAAAATGTATCCTATGTGACATTTTCAGACTGGATGAAACCGGTTCTCTCCACATCGGATCGGTTACGGTCGATGATACAGCGATTTACTCATGTCTGGCTGAAAACGTCGCAGGTTCTGCCTCCAGAGACATCAACTTATTCGTGCAAGGTTGAGCAATTCTCATTTACCTCGCTTTGTAGAAATTTGTGATATTTATATCTCATGTTGATTGCAGTTCCTCCAAGCATTTTGAGTACAGCTACACTCTATGTAGCAGAACCTTTCTCAAGAGTGACGATACCTTGTAAAGCGTATGGTGTTCCAAAACCAACTGTCAACTGGAATAGAGAGGGTGTCCCTCTAGATCAGTACGATACCTTATATGGAAGCACAGGCTATGTATAGATCATTAAAATATCCTATTTCTTCATCTCAGAATTGATGGTACTTTCATCAATGGATTCGACAATTCATTAGATATTCCTTCTATTGCAAATATGCATGTTGGACGGTACACATGTGTTGCTGAGAACACAGCAGGTGAGCTTGAATGTATTTGAGTCAGATTTGTATGCCCTAATTATTAGGGTTAGGAAGTCAGTGCTCAAATTTTGTCTAATTCATTCTATCTGCGTATGGAGCGAATGCTCACTATGTTCATATCTGGGACCTTGCCCATCCCTACCCATAGGGGATGTGGATTTTGATTAAGTGGTCTAAGTTGTCTAAGTGGTAGCATCAATTGTCTCATGCCCTTCTAACGATGAAGGATATATCTTATATATCCCCAGATTTGTACAGTGTGTTTAGCATAAGCCAGTATTGTTTCTTTGTACAGGGACAAAAGTTCCAGGTATAAATTTAGCGAGGGTTTGTTATAAACACAAAGTGAACGAATTAGACAAAGTTCCCTCTTGAATTGAACTCGATCACTGAGTTTGTAGTTGTGCCATGCAATGTGGATTATTGTTTTCATGAAGTTGTGGTAGTGATTGGATTTAGGTTTGGAATTTTAGATTTTGCATTTCTATATAGTCCACATATTCCTTTATTGTTAATTGACATTCCTTAAGGTCGCGCCGAGCACACAGTTGAAATAAAAGTCCAAAAGGCACCAAGGATAGTGGAAACTGTGGGAGATCTATCTGCTCTGGAAGGCTCGACAACTACATTGTATTGCATTGCTGAAGGCACTCCCTCACCATCCATTACTTGGAAGAAAGGATCGCAAGTTATCGAAGACGACGAGCGACACAATTCTGACGGCGATGGCATGCTCACAATCTCAGAATTAGAGGTTACAAAATATTAATCGATAATAGCCGATCACATTTGGATTGAATTCAAACCAATCTGTCATATTGATATACAATTTCAGGTTACAGATACAGATCAATACACTTGTGTAGCCCAGAATGCTGCAGGATATGACTTTGCCAGTGTCAAGCTTGATGTGTATGTTCTACCCAAAGTACTGGCAGATTTTGAAGAAAACACCATAGCTGTTGCAGGCGAGGTGAAAGAAGCATTTCTTGCTTGTCAGAATGTATTTATATTTACGGTGCATTGTACAGTACTTGTGCACTGTACAAATTGTAAACTATACACTAGTAGTTCTCAACCTTATTGATACAGCGGACCAGGATATTCTTGTATCTGCTCTTGCTGACCATCGTTGGAAGACATCGTTCATGAAGTGCTAATTAATGCCACCATTATGGTATATAGCCAAAGTTGACATTTGCACACCTTGAAATACCACAATGACAATTAATCATGAATGTTACGCTACTTTGGCCCTGCAGTTACGGTACAAAGCCAACGCGATCTGGCCTCACTCGTACACCCCGCCCTTGCTGTTTGGCGAAGAGAGCTTCCGGACTCTAAAAAACCATTTTGTGAACTAGTGGTTGAGAACCACTGCTCTACGCCGTTACAACAATTATCGGATCTGTGTTTTTCTGTTTGCGAGGTGGTTGGATTGAATCATATCAACTTCGTCCCAGCTTCACACTGTGTAGTGTTTATGCTGTATGAACTACGGATGTATGATTATATTGATCATAGGCACAAAAATGAGCATTCCAGGTGCTCCTGGTCCTGGACATGGGTAAATTGGAGGATTATAGTGGGAGGAGTGTCTAGTGTGAAAGATAGAGCCTAAGCATATATAATCAGTTCAATCTGATGTGGCTAGAGAATAATGAAAGGGCCAAATGATGAAGGTAGTAGCAATCGATTGTAGGCCCCACTGTCACCACCCGTAATATGGCCCCATTGCCATCCATGACTGTATGGTCCCCCATAGGCATCTTGTGTATCATTAGTTATGTTAGTAAAGAAATATTATAATTTACCTATGAACTGTAATTTCAGCCATTCCAACTAGTGATATCCCCATCTGGCATCCCTGATCCACAAATATTCTGGACGAAAGACAAATCGCACATTGATTTTGATACCAACGATCACTACTTGACTGATGATGACGGTTCACTTATTATACCGATTGTGGTGCCGTCAGATGAAGGTGAAACGTTTTTAAATATTTAATAATTGCTACGCCGTTATCGAGCAGAGCTTGCTGTGGAGCGGACAACATCTTATATCGAAATTTACATATGTGACTTACTTTGATATTGTAAAGAAGATAACCACAGATTTAACGTCCAGCCTTAGTTTATTGAGAATTACAACATTCACAAGCTTTCGGAGCTCCGCTCCTTGATTAGATGAAGATGAATTAATAAATCGTAATAGCACAATTTGAATTAAAAACAGAATCATAGATATTGTGACATTATAGATTGGGTTGATAAACGAGCCAATTACAGTATATCACAGCTAAGGTGAACCTAGGAGACAGAGCGGGAGAATAGGTGGTGATGAAAGCTTGTGGACAGGAGCCACTGGATGTTGAAATCTGGTTGCATAAACGTATCCGGGACGTTTGATACGTCACAGTATCCAACCTGGTTCATTTACTGAAGCGTTAAAAGTATTAGATATTAGATGCCTTCATGGTGTGATAGTACTGTAAAGTCTTTTGTCACAAGACTGGTTGGGTGTAGTTTCACACCATGACCATCATATACGCACGTCTCACATGCTGCTATCTGACTAGACAGCCAGCACAATGGGAATAGTGTGGAGGTTGTATAGTTCTCACCATAAAGAGATAGATATGTGCTTATGTGGTGGGGTATGTATGTTTGTAGAAGAAATGCTCATTGTTGCGACCTGTTACAATCCTGGTCATGTGCGAAAATGAGGAGAGTTGCAACAAGGAAGGCAGAACGAAATTATGTTTAGATATTCCAAAAATAATGAAATAACAGCCACTGAGGTGTATGACATTAGTTCTGTCATCTGTTGCTGTCCCCCTGATTGCTGCTCTGGTGTGTAGTGGATTGTTGCAGTGGAAGTTTCACTAACCAATTGACCATACTCTCTTAGAAGCTAATCCTTTTAATCATAATTACAGGAATTTACAATGTATCGGCGATCAATCCTGCCGGTGTCGATTTTGCATTTACCAAGTTGACAGTCTTGATACCCCCAGATATCCGAACGGCTGCTTCTGATATTAATGTAAAACAGGGAGAACGGGCACTACTAGACATCACAGTGAGCGGTAAACCAGTACCTAACATATCCTGGTCAAAATCCGGAGAGACGGTAAGTTAAATATCCATTTCATGTCATTATTCTATGTGTAAACAATCATTATTTTTCAGATATCACCAGAGCATGAGAGAATTCACCAATTGCTCGATGGTAGTTTGGAAATTGTGAATGCGCAATCGTTTGACGGCGGGCTGTATACTGTGACTGCGACAAGTGATGCAGGACGAAGTTCTGCGCAAATATCGGTGAGCTGGTATTTTTTGAGACCACTTTGTGTTGGAACATTGTTCCTGGTGATGTTTGATATAATTGTCAGATATGTATCCATTCTCATTACAGTCTGACTTGTCAGACTCTCTTTAACTTAATGTGCTACAATTCTACAGTTTTCATCTGGTAATAGGGCATTGAGTTGGCAAAATATGTATAAGGCTATAAGGGTGGTGCTCATTCGTGAGGCTGAATGGTGGTTCGAATCAATCGCATTAAACTTGAGATTTGTAACCAGGTGTCCATTTCGACAGTCTGCTCTTTACCTGCCTAGCTCCTTGTATTGTATTAGTAATGTGTAAAAGTGCAATACGACTTCATTCAACACCTTCTTGCACAACTTGCATGTTCAACGATCACACCGTACTGGATTCTAGCCCTCTGCTAATGCAGCACTATTGGAGCTCCGAAAGCTAGTGAATATTCTATTCTCAATAAACTAAGGCTGAACGCTAAATCTGTGGTGATCTTCTTTACAATATCTATTGGAAAAAAGAAATTCATTTTCTGTGAGTGAGGCCCGAGTTCCAAGACAACGTAATTGAGGGACGGTTGCCCAGGAATGCATTCGACATAAAAACTACAGCCAAATCATATGCGTTTAAATCCGTTGTAACCTCCCAATAAGCGAAGTGTCAAAGGGAGAAGATAGGGAAAATACCTAGGAATACTAGCATATATTGTCCTACAGCTGAAATCTATTTGTAAGTGAATAATTGTGTTTCCATCTAGGTTACCGTCTTGATACCTCCTACATTCGTTGAAACTCCGCAAGATCAAAAAAAAGTCAGCGAAAGTGATATGTCTCTGATCTGCTCAGCGGTTGGCTATCCGATACCTGAAATCAGTTGGGAATTCAATGACAAACCGATCCATGGAGTACAGATAGTCACAAACTCGTCCGGATCTAGCGTGTATGTCAATTTATTCATGCGTGCTATTGTCAGGGAGAGTCTCGCTATTTTTCAACAGCAATTGCTTTGCATCAACGGAACGTTTGATTGTTACATATATGCTCTCACAATTATGTGGTATTTGAGTCTCATCTGATCTGGAAATAAGCCTCGAAAAAAGCTTCGATGAGAAGTATGGCTTTGCAGTATGAGCTCAGGTCATCAACTGGTGCATGCGTACTTGCGGACACGTCTAATTGGCGAGAGCTATGCCTTTCAAGGATAATTCCTCGTGGTTTTGTATTTATATGGAATCCGAAATAGGATTTTTAGCGCTTCGCATATTCTTGGAAAGGATTCAAATCAGACCCAAGTCTCAAATTTGTACAATCGTAAACGAGATGTTTGTGGGAGAGCATATACTTAACGTTCGATTAACGCATAACAATCGTGTTTACGGAACAGCGGCACTCCTACTAATAGTTGCTTTGACTTTGGGACATTGGTTAATTTATTTAGTAATAAATTTGTGATTAACCATGCTGAAATGTTGAATTTTTTTATTATGTAGATTGTTCATTGAAAATTTAAGCGAAGACGATGCTGGAACTTACGTTTGTGAAGCTAGCAATGTGGCGGGAATGATATCCAGCGCAGCTCTCGTTACGGTTGATTTACCACCTGTGTTGACGGGGGATTATGAAACGGAGATTATAACAAATGTTGGAGAAACTAGAAGGCTTGACTGCTTAGTCACGTCAAATCCACTACCTGTAATATCTTGGAGTTACAATGGTCAAGTAAGATTTACCAGTTGTTCGGTGTAGGTGCTGCAACCAAGTTACTGTTTCTAACTTAGACTTCTAATCCAAGTCGAGTCTGAGTCTATGAATATTTTCATCCCAAGAACTGGACTAGACTTTAAACATGGGGTGACACATGCACGATAGGATACAGCAGCCGCTTTATGTTTATATTGTGCACTACATATCTATGCTTTGTGTAAAATGAATCAAATATTTTAGGATATAACACTTGGTGATCGCTTCACAATGTTCCCGAACGGATCTTTGCTGATACAAGATGTCCAGCTTGCTGATGCGGGTGACTACAAATGTTCAGCGTCTAACAAAGCTGGCTATGTAAGGGATTCTTTCATTGTGGTTAGAAAACTTGTGTTACCGCCTCATGATTTGTTGCAGGTGGAAGCGAAAACAAAACTCATTCTGCGACTTGCGCCAATGTTTACTCTCAGACCTACTGATATCGTAGCAGATGCTGGTACAACTGTAATGTTTGATTGTCAAGCATCGGCAAGGCCGGAAGCTAAAATACGTGAGTCTACATACCTTGACATCACTAATTCACTAGAAGGGTTACCAGTGGATTATTCTCCTCTATAAGTCTTTAAGCATAATGACTTCGGTTAGTCCAATATACGTGATCGTCCTGATGACTTCTTTTCTCTTTCTCTTTTACAGCACTCAATAACTCCAACATTGTCTTCCCTTTTGTCTTCTACTTGCTATCGACATGCAAGCATACTTCACATCCCTCAATGCTGACAATGCTCTGCGTTAGCCGACTTGTCGATAATTTAGATCCTGTTGACGAATGTTTCTCCCTCTCTCTCAACGTGCAATGATAGACCGTATGCATATCTACGAATAAACACAGCACCGTATAACTGGTTTTGTTTCTGTTCCTGAATTTATGGTGTTTCACCCTCTCAGCCCATTTATGCCTTGTCAATGATTATTATGATATGTGTTGTTATATCGATGTTATCAGTTTATAATCATGATTGCTATCACAATCAATCACAATCATCCTCAATACTGTCTGCCAAGCAGGAGGGCAGGTACCCATTTTCTAGTTTTTGGTTTGACTTGGTTGGGAGTCGAACCTGTGACCTCCCGATCAGAAAGCAGACAGCCAAACGATTTTGTATTTTATTGAAGAAAATGTCTTGACTTTTTAGGCTGGAGGAAAATGAACAGGAGGCTGCCTCGTAATGGACATTTCAATTTCCTTCGTAATGGCTCGTTGCAGATTCTGAACGTTCAGTTGAAAGATACGGGACAGTTTCAATGCTTTGCTACAAATGAAATTGGTTCCAGAATGGCTACTGCTTCATTGACTGTAAAGGTACGGTGGAGAAAATTGCATCAAATTATTGTAGTTTTTTTCCACGTTTTTCTATGTGCAATGTCCATCGTGCCGCAACCTGTCCCGTTTGTGTGGTCATGGGACTGATCTGACCGGGTCGCTTTTATTTTATTCATTTCATCCCTGCTACATCTGCTACTTTATAAGTTCCATCAGAATGGTATTAGTAGATGACTAAAATCTTTGCCTGCTGAACCTCAATTTATCTGGGTACTACTGTGTGTATAAAGTATACTTCCAATTGTGGTGTGTTCAAGTAGGCTTCTATCATTAACATTCTGACCAAATGATATTTGATATCAAATGATTCAAATTATTGTCCTTACCACCAATTTCTCTTTCTCAGGTACATGGCCAGTTTGGAGAATGGGGTCAATTTGGCCCTTGTTCCGTGTCTTGTGGCAGAGGAAGTCAGGCTCGGAGTCGCTTGTGTGATTCTCCACCTCCAGCAAACGGTGGTAGATCATGTCAAGGTGAAAGTGTCAACACAAGAAATTGTCAGCAAAGTGGATGCCCAAGTAAGATAGAGTTTCTCAGCAAGGGAATAAAACGATAAAAAAATGCACTTACCGGTATATCCTCTGCAGTTCATGGAAACTGGGGAGAATTCGGTCCATGGGAAGGATGTTCTGCGTCGTGCGGTCGAGGAACAGAAGCTCGTACAAGAGAATGTAACAACCCTACTCCTGAGTTTGGTGGGAACGCATGTAAAGGAGACGGTGTGGAATTGAGAAGATGCTCTGCAGCCGCATGCCCTGGTAAGTATTTGAGACAATTGCGATTTTGTCGGGTTCTTTTTGGTATGCTGTGTGTTGTCTAACAGCTGTCTGTTCTTCAACTTTTGTCACCTCTAATCTGGTTGCCACTACGGATCACCCTCGTAGTTATCTGCATCATGATTTTGTAGTTGTTGTAAACTCGATTGGGATCAGCACCGTTTAGCAACAGACATTGCTGCCAATGCTTCACTTGTGATGTGTTATTTTATAGTTGATGGAGCGTGGTCATCATGGGAGTCATGGCGACCATGTAGCGTGAGTTGCGGAGAAGGTGTTTCGACTCGTACTAGATCCTGCACTAACCCTTCTCCACTCCGTGGAGGCAAGGAATGCCCAGGATCTGATACAGACACTAAAGTATGTCTTTTGAGAAACTGTTCCGGTACGTTTCCGTTGTTTTAGTAACGTGAATTTTGCGTGATCGGCAAAGTGTTTTCTTAGTCAATGGAAACTGGGGTCAGTGGGCGTCTTTTGGCATATGTTCTGTGTCTTGTGGAGGAGGAACCAAAACTCGAGTCAGAACTTGTACCGATCCACCTCCAAGCAATGGAGGAGAGATTTGTCCAGGTTCTAATGTACAAGCGGAGAACTGCTACATCGACGGATGCCCTGGTAAGATTTTTTGTTGTGTATAGATCAGCGCATTTTGATGTTTGAGGCCTGTAGTGTAAACATCACGATAGCGTAAATAAACAGTTAAAGTATCGAAACACTTTTGGCACTCAATATATTTCACAAAAAGTATTAATTCTTAATAAAAAAAGGCTGGACATTAAATCTGTGGTGATCTTTACGATATCTATTGATCGTCTGCCGTCGGCTCCCCTATATTCTACAAAAGGGTTTTAGAACTCGTGATGTGAAATTACCGTCATATCTGGAAATAGAGAGCCCATAATAAACTATTGTTGCCACCAGCAACCGAACCTTCCGGTGCTTCTGGACTCTTGCACTGTATGAATCGTCATCGTGAAATTTCCACACCAGGCCCCACATCGAAAGTTTCTGTGGCATGTCTTTAACGGTATCATTTCGATTTTAGTTAATGGTGAGTGGGCAGATTGGGAACCATGGAAACCATGCTCTGTCACTTGCGGCCATGGACAACGACACAGATACCGATCATGCACCAATCCGCGTCCTAAATACGGTGGCAGGTACTGTCCAGGGTCAGATGTTAATGTTCAACGGTGCGGAACAAGAAATTGCCCCGGTGAGTTCACGTCACTGTGGCCTTTTAGAAAGACATTTACTCAAGCTATATTACAGAGGATGGTGCTTGGAGTGTGTGGAGTGAGTGGACTACATGTTCTGCTACTTGTGGTAATGGAATTACATTGCGTCGAAGAACTTGTGATGATCCGCCGCCGCGAAATAATGGAAAGTACTGTGATGGAAATGCAACTCAAATCACAACTTGTACAGAAAAACCGTGCCAGAGTAAGTAGACATGAAAATATTGCATCAATAGAAATGCCTTGTGAAATTTTTTCCTTGTCGTAAGTGAAGTAGGGATTTATAATGTGTTGTGTATTTCTGACGCATTTAGAAATGGGGAGTCTACAGGCACGATGGGTAGCTAGCCTGCCTGTCACCCTCAGGGTCAATTATTATTCGATTTCCACCAACTGTATCAAACCTATGACCTGCAAAAGGGCATCGACTGCTTTCCAGTCAGGCTCTCAGTATTTTATGCACATAGATAGAGTAGTGTGACAGGTCCACATGTCCCTGATCATTCTCAAAGTGTACTTGTACAATGTACATGTCTTCTTCTTTCTTTTAACATTTTTGTTCTTGCTTCGGCCAAGACGTCAGGGCATCCGCATACCAGTCACTCCTTGGTGGCCTCGTCCAGGATTTTCTGACAAGTCACTTTGCATTTCATTGCAATGTATAAGACACCCAATGGAGTGACTTGTCTGAAAAACCTGGACGAGGCCACCAAGGAGTGACTGGTATGCGGATGCCCTGACGTCTTGGCCGAAGCAAGAACAAAAATGCCAAACGAAAGAAGACATGTACATTGTATCAATCATGGTCTGCGGTCTTCTCCTCTGCACCACAGTCGCATACCACACTGGGCGCCCAGACCCCACTTATGAAGGAACGACCTGAATCATCCCACCCCTGTTCTAAGGTGATTAAGACGCCCCCATGCTATATATCATAGTTGTACTGCAGCTTGTATTATGTTTAGATAAGCCTACGTCAGCATCTGGTGTGCTTCATGGAAACGTCAATGGCGTACCTATAATTGATTCGGCAATTTTATCAACCTCAATAGAGGGCGATGATAAAGTTACGATCATATCGGTGATTAAGGATATTCCTCCAGAAATTGGTGAGTTGCATTGATATCCCTCGCATATGATCTGGCGTGGGGTTGGCATTTCACTTCAAAACTCATTAGCACCCTGTTCCCATGCTTTAAACCAGGAGTTCCCAATCTTTTTCTTGCCGTGTACCACTTATTGAATTGATGTGTAGCTTCATATCGCCACTGTTTCAATAGTAGAGTTTGTGTAAGTTGCCCCGAAACATTTGCTTGGTTGATGTCGCAAAAGAGTCCCTTCTTTTTTCGTATGGCTTTCTTTGCTTACTTTGGGCTACACGTCAGGGCAGCTACACAGCAGTTACCCGGAAAATGTGATCTTATGCAACTTACACGCAGACCGCCTTATTAAAACTCAAAAGCAAACATTTTTGTGTGGAATCTCTGTAAAAACTATTATTTACTGCATTTTTTGAAAACATTTTGTGTACTATACTGCTTCAAAAGGCTCCGCATACCACCAGTGATTTGTGTAGCTCAGTTTGGAAACCCCATGTTTGCACGGTATAATTAGGTGGTTGCCTTTTTCAGGTGATGAGTTGAGAAATCAGGTTTCGATTCTCACACCAATATACTGGACGTTTGCCAAAGAAATCAATGGAGCGTACAATGGTCATACTTTAACAACTGGACAGTTTTTGAGACAAGTTAACGTGAGATTCTTTTATGGTAATTCATAAAATAGGTCGCCACGGATTTTACGTCCAGCTGATTTATAGGAATATAATTCACATGCTTTCGGAGCAACGCTCCTTCGTGGATAACATAGAGCATGATTTTCACTGTTCTGTTACAGTATATTATACTTCAAGAATATTCTCAATCTCTCAAAGTCTCTCTCGATGGCTTTGGTTCTTAGCACTTGCTTATCGGAACTCATCTTTTTAGAAGCAACTAGTGTCCTGCCCTTAACATGAATTCGTATCTAGGTTGAGTTCCCTAGTGGAGAAATCGTCGAAATGTTTCACAACGCGAAAGGTGTCAATAAAAACGGAAAATTGGATATCGAAATTGAAATCAACGGCGATGTGCCTACATTCCCGGCCGATATCCAACTAAACATCAAGGTTGGTTGTTAAGTTATAACACAATTCTCCCTCATTCATTGTTTTATTTATTCTGTTGAAGGATTATGTTGAAGATTACGTGCAAACTGGTCTGGATTCTATTTATGCTCATTCGGATAGGTTTTTTACTGTTAATGGTGAAATTATGCTGTATACGTGGAGCCATATTATCCATTACGATGAATCGTGGGGAGTCGTAAGCATCAGATTGAATTATTCTTTTCTGAATTGTCACTAAACACTATCTACACACCAACAAACAGATGCCGTATTTGGTGGAACAGTTGTATGGGAGCAATATCAATGCTGAGTATGATAAGAAAACAAAAGAACTCCGCTTCCAAATCGATGTATCGATAACGAAAGGAGACACAGGCGATGAGTGTCCAGAAGGATTCGAGATTGATGATACACGAAGTTTTTGCAATGGTGATTTTGATTTATGCTTCGTGATGTAATGGTAGCTTGTCAGCCATGAAACCGGTCGGTTACAGGTTCAAATCTCGAGATTGCATCATAACAAAGATGTTAAAAAGGTGTCTGTCCTCGGTGGAAGTCCAGCGCATGAGGATAGAGTCTGGAGGGGTGGTGCTTGACTTCGATAGTCTACCCACTCCTTCAGTGCCTCTTTGCTAGCATGCTTTGCTTATGCACACCAGTAGTGTTGTGTGTGTATATCTGGATTTATCTGGTGTGGTAACCCTCAAAATGCAATGAGTCAACAAAAGTGGGAAATGAGACGTAACGTCATGTTTTCTATTTAGATATTGACGAATGTGATTTGCTTCAACCATGTTCACACAATTGTCTAAATTCTGTTGGCTCATACTTGTGCGAATGCCCAGAAGGATTTCATTTGGGAATGAACGGAGATACTTGTGAAGGTCTGTTGCTACGATTCTACTAATACCACAATTTTAAATTTATCCATTAATTTGTAGGGCATACACCTATATTTGACTTGACATTTCCAGCCATGCCTATTGTAATTATAACCTAGGCAGGAAGATTTGTGACCAATTTCAAAAGCAATTTATATCATGTAGTTCACTGAGTACTTTGACTGTTTGCCTTGAAGATTAGGAGATTGGTAGGTTTGATTCCTGACCGAGTCAAACCCAATACTTTAAAATTGGCTTGGCGTTTAGTATCAGAGCAGCTCAGAGGGTTGCAGTTGTGATAGAGATCCGGGTTTTCTACAATTACTATTGACAAGTGTGATATAAGCATTGAAGCATCGACCTGGTGTAGGTCTACATGACATTAGTAGTTGGAAACACCATAAATCCACAACAACAAAAGCAATTTATACTATCCAATGGCTTCGAGTCAATTCAGGATGAATGAAACGAGTCATAGATGATGTTGAGGCACAATACTTCTAGTTTATCTAGTGTAACGAACATCTTGCTGTCCTCTAAGTTCTCTCTCTTGAACTAAGAGATGGAAGATGTGACCGTGGCACGTTACAAGACAGTATGTGAAGTCCAGACTTCCTTGTCATTGGATAACACATTTTCACCACGTCCTTACACCCAGGAACAAAATCGCTCAGTTAAATCTTGCTTGCTCAAGTCTGTTGTCTTTACAGACATTGATGAATGCTCTGAAAGTCTTTATGAATGTGAAGCTCCATTTGTTTGTGAAAACGAACGGGGATCATACCGATGCATCTTGCTTTGCGGTCCTGGACTTCATACATCAACAGATGGAAGATCGTGCATCGGTGATTATTCATGAATTATTACAATTTGTATTTCTTGTTAGAAACAGTCGGGTTTTCACTTCCACCATTGTGATATTCTACGGTACGGATATTATTCTCTACGCAATGCAGCTTGTAGTTGTGCAGATAATCTGATATAGATAATGGTATAATTTCAATTTCATGTCAAATTTAACATTCGATCCCAGTTTTTGTCATTAATGGGTTCACAACTTCCTAAACATACTAAACCGAGGCTGTATTAAATTTATGCTAACATTTAAATATTGTACATGTATATCTGATTCAATGTCATCAGCACCATTATTCGCCATCGATCTGAAAAGACAATCATCAAGCCGTAGATTATCCCATTGTTAGCTGTAAGCTGTGTCTATCAACAGACGCATTGCAGTGAATCATGTAATGGCTGTCATATTAGCCTTTTTGTTCAGATATCGATGAATGTGAAACAGCTACTGAACGAATTTGTGAGCATATCTGCCAAAACACCCAAGGCTCATTCAGCTGCCAATGCCGAAACGGCTATCTGCCAGTCAATACAACAAAGTGTGAAGGTGAGTACCAGATTTCTGCAATATCTTGCATATTGCTCCCACCTCGCTCGCTCATATATTCGCCAGATAGCAACTGATGGTAAAGCCTTGAGGGCCCCCCATTGTCACCTAGTCCATATGAAAATATCTAACGTTCTTTGTTAGATGAAATAATTTATCTGTCTGTCTGTCTATTGTATAAATTCATTAATAAGGGTTGTGCAATGTGCATGAACAGCTTGCTGTTCAAGCCAATAAAAATGATAAACCATCGAAGCCAAATGAAATACCGGTACGTTGATGTAGACTATGTTGTCAATAGTCAGTTGGCTTTATAGCTATTGCATTGCATGCCAATTTCATTTGATTTCGTGAGGCCCCAATTCATTTTTCAATTTCTTAGGCAGAGGTATTGTCCGTGTGTCTGCAACATGCTTTAGATTGCTATTGTGAATCCCTTCCTTGCATAGGAATTCTGGGCATGCCACATTTTCAACGCGTTAAATATTAGTAAATTTATTAGTTGAATTGACATCATGTAATTTTTTTTTGATTTTGTTATATTTGTTCTACCAGAAACCATAAACGTGTAGTAACCTTCTTTATCGGCTATACCTTAATAGTGATGCCTCCTGTAATGACATTTGTTACACCAGGCCACCCAGTTTGTATTGGAACATATTCTTCTTGTTACACAGATGGCTCCGGTTAAATTGCATTTTCCTAGTGTACAAAGTAAACTACTCCCCCTATCAACCTCCTCTCTCGTTGCCAAAAATCCTTTCTTAGATCACACCTTGTAGTGCAAACTAACTAGAAACCCTGGTCTTTTTTAACAGACATTGATGAATGCGCTCGCGGTGCGTGTTATGGAGATATCACGAGGTGCCGCAACACCCCTGGCTCCTACACGTGTGTCAGCAGCTGCCCATCTGGTTTCAGAAGAGACTTTGGATCAAATTCCTGCGTTGGTTAGTATCACTGCAAACTGTTGTGTGAAATCAGATTAATTAAGGGAAATAAAATTGATATGAAACAGATACCGACGAGTGTTCTGATCCGAGGTTGAATCGTTGTGAACAAATATGTGAAAATGTTCGAGGGTCTTACAAATGCTCATGTAATACTGGATTCATATTGAATTCAACAACAGGTCTTTGTCAAGGTATATGCATGCCATTATTCTTATATGCTCAGAACTGTATGTAGTGACATTCAATTTCGTTTAGATCTTGATGAATGCCGTAACGGCCAGGGCCCATGTCAGTATGGATGTCTCAATATAGAAGGGAGCTACATATGTTATTGTCCGACTGGGTATAGACTCACAACGAACGAACATTCGTGTGAAGGTGAGCTCGTGATTGCATGTTGTTTTCGTGGCATAGGATACAGTTAACAATTGTCTGATGCCTGAAAATATCACTAGTCTTCTTCATTGCCATTCGGCTATGTTATGTTTCTGCGGGACGGCAACGGATCGATCTGACCGTAGTGTCACGCAGGATTCTGCGTACTTCCAGTTGAAACCCTCCGCATTGCCTGTAGGCTACTTGAGACCGCCCATGGTTGGATCCATTTTATTGACAGTGCAGCATGAAGTGTAATGATGACTATTTCTTTTTAATTTTGCGTTGAAACCCTTTTCTACGCATTATTTCATGGTTGTGTTACTACCAACTCGCTTCCTTCATCTGCTGTAATCTCTCTGATTTGCCAGAACTTGTGATGAGGTACATCTGTGGAACGTGTGGTTTCTCCTCTATGATCAAATGATAGTGATCAGTCATACAGCTCAAGAAGCTTTTAAAACTTGGAGCAGCACCACACTTAGTAGGGTGC
This sequence comes from Botrylloides violaceus, assembly GCA_030412335.1. NCBI lineage: Eukaryota > Metazoa > Chordata > Ascidiacea > Stolidobranchia > Styelidae > Botrylloides > Botrylloides violaceus. The sequence goes on from JASFYC010000424.1 coordinate 702,056, forward strand.
CTGTTGCAATGCAGTTACTGATCAATAGCAGTATGAGGAAAGTGGAAGCTTCTGGACATGCGCGCGCAACAATGCAGACCAAGAATACCTGAATACTTGAACATGAGCATTGAACTGTTGCAGGAACCCTATGTAGTTTGTGCCCTTGCATTTCAACAATCAAATTCAAAACTTTTGTATACATAGATATAAACGAGTGCTTGGAAGGAGAACCCAAGTGCGTAGGAAGCAACCAGATGTGTGCGAACATGCTCGGCGACTACAACTGTGTCAATATCGCTTGTCCACCTGGATACAAAATGGACAACGGGTTTGTGATAATCCATATTGTAAATTGTACTTTACATAATAAAGTTTTTTATATTACAGTTTATGCATCCGGAACTGCATTGGTACTGAGTGTGGGGATGTGGTTAAGAGCGTTATACGATTCAACTCTACGTTCCTTCGAGTAGGTGTTCCACAAAATCAGGACCTCATAGCTCTGGCAGTTTCCTACTCTGATGCAAATGGACAGCAACTGATACATGAAAACACCGTGTAAGTTTGAAGTAGTCAGTGCATATGGGCGGGGAGGACAAGGTCTCGTGATTATATGTCACCTGACATAACAGGGGTAGGGGTGAAGAACACACAGGATCAATACTGTATCAAGAAAAGGGCCTGTTTCGCTGTAGCTCATTAAGAAGTGGTCCGGACCCAAGTAGCCTATTTCCAAAGTGTGTGGCCTACTTGATTGTCCGGTCCGTTTTGGGACTCTCTGTGTTCAATGAACACCGTCCATGCTGCTGTGAGGCTGTCCTGATGCAAGAAGAAGACTATCCATGTCCAAGGTCCATGTGGGCAGACATGCAGGCCGAATGGGGCTTCAAGCCAGGGTTAATTACAATAGCAGGTATAATACAATGTGTGTGGGGTACAGCCATGGGAATTCTCCATCAGACTTTTCTATATCGATTCTGAATCTCAAGTGACTCAATTTTGCACATTCCTCATGGAGGTCAATGAACCGGCTGTTTACCATGGAGGTTCCGTTTTGCCTACCTTTTGACAATTGACTTGTGAAAAAATGGCATGTTATGTACAGGTTTCGCCTCTTGACTCCATTAACTGACAAATCCAGAACACTATTTGCCCTGCGTGTGGTTGGAGATCGCGGCATTATATACACGAAAATCGAGATCGGACCTCAACACGTCGACTGGTACAGACTGAAAGTCGCAGCTCATTCTGAAGGAGAGGACGGATCCAATCACTTTGAGACAATTTTCAGCTTATTCATCAACGTAGCACCTAACCCTTTTTATTGAACTTTTAAAACAGCCCCTTGTACAGACTGAAACGGCCTATTACTCAAAATCTTTTCGATTCAGGAACTGTAGCAAAATATTTGTGACAATGAATTGATTGGCCTACTAAATGCATTTATAATACATGATCATTGTTGATGAATATAGGTGCAGGACCTAGTGTCCCCTATGGTGTGTGCGCATTCAATCCCCCAGAGGTGTGTGGACTCGTGTGTTTATATGCTCCGTATCGAAACGTGTATAACGATAAGGGTATCAAAGCATGCAACGGATGAGCCTAAAACATTCTTCAAGTGGCCCGGTGTAGTTTATTAAGATGTGCGTTCAAAAGCTTCAATGTTTAAAACAGTTAAAGGACCAAACCGACAGCACACTTTGAGAACCCACTCGCTCACACGGTTCCGACGAACTCTCCGTCTTGCCCTGAGGTCTCGGCGTGGCTTATCATACACATGAATAGTGGCGGTGTGCACGGCGCACAGGGAACGTCACCACACCTGGCAATGGGCTGCTGACTATCTTTAAGTTCATGACTTTAATTTGTACGGGTTGAGGTCGTCCGCCACTGAAAATCTTCAAAATAATAATAATAATATCGCCTGTCGAAAATCTCTACCCCTACGGCTAAAAACATAGCTGTAGCTGAGCGCACCTGCGAACCATTGAGATAAGAATGACGTCACTGAAAGAGGGGTTGCCAGATATACCAAGAGAACCTAGACGGTCATCAAGGGGAATGACGAATTAACGAGAAGGCCAGGGAGGTGGACGGCAATGCTTGACCCATGCGGACCGAGATGCCTTTGGTACCATCTATCATCACCCTCCGGCTATGCATCGCAGTACGGTTCTAGTCGGAGGCGCATGTCTTGGCGGCCGAATGGGGTCTGGCCGACCCCGCTTCGCTCCATAAGCATTTGGTATGCCTTAGGTCACACATGAATACTGCTTCACGATACGTACCTAGGATTTAAACGATTATAATCTCCGTGGAAACTCTGCTGATGTTTCGAAGTTGACAATAAGATGATTGCAGATAACTTTATTGTACGTTTGGGATACACGCATGATATCAAGGTGTTCCAAAATAATACACAAAACAAAGACATCTTTAATAACAATATCAATAAAAGATTAACACTCTATCGACAAAATTTCATCGGCACTATAACATGCAATAATTCGATAGCGACATCTCGTAGCCTATATACATTTATGCGCATAATTAATCTTCAGGTGTAGCTCAAAAAACTATTCTAATGTTAAAGTTTTCTCAACAATCATTCTAAGGGAACTTAAAGAGGATTCGGAATGAACAAACTAAGAAAGTGCACAGTACAAAAAGAAGATTTTCTTATAGATACAACTGTGAAATTTTGGAGACTGGAAGGTCCTTGTTGAATTGTGGTTGGTGTAACACCAAGGCGATCTTAATCTTGAGATCGTCTTGTGTAACACTGATGCAACTACAGCGATCAACAATTTTGGGGAGCAGCGTAGGCAGTCATCAGAGCGTGGCAGCGGCGGTTGTCGATGAAGAAGCACCACAGATCGGCTTAAAGCGAAGTCATGGTCTCTATGGAGTTCTCATCCTGCTGTTAACTCAAAATGTAAACAGAGATGTGCATGTGCATTCTCAGACATAATGTCCTCTGCTCAAAAGGCGAGAACCTGGTTGGTATTGACCCCTTGTCCAATCGGCGCCACAGTGGGTGGCGATGCACATCATGTATTGGGCAGATGTAATGTAGTGATGAGCCATATCCGGGTTGACTCTGTAACGAGTAGCCGAACGAGGACCAGGAGGACGCACTCTCTTATTTTCTGATGTCTGCTCCAGCTTGTTTACGAATAGCGTATAATATTGTAGTAGGTGTAATCGAATGTGTTATTGTGTTTCAACGACGTATATAAGGAAAGCGTGGATACAACAGTAGAGCTATTCCGTCGGTGTCGCAACGTCTCTCATTCGGCCGGGCTTTTGACAGACATCCAGCATTGCAGTCTACAGGTTCTGCGCAGTGCGCAGTGAACACGCAAACACGATACAGAGGGATTTCATATAGCAGTCTTGAACAGTTCAGTTGGCCGAGTGGTTAGACTGTCCGCCTTCTGAACGGGAGGTTCCGGGTTCGATTCCCGACCGAGTCAAATCGAAGACTTTAAAATTGATATCCGTTCCTTCCCCGCCTGGCAGTCGGTATCGGGGAAGTGCGGAGAGCCGTGGTTGTAATAGTGATCCGGGCTATAAGCCGGAGGTATTGACACGATTACTATATTCACTATTACTGTAATCATTTATCCTGTTTCACGATTACTCTATTCATGTATCCGCTCCAGCCTGTCTTGTTCGTGGTGCAAAACGCCCACCCGGTGATATGCGCCACTGAAAATCTTCTATATATATATATATAATAATATCGCAGTAGGCCTATAATGTGCATCGTATGCAGCTGCGTTCTGTTCGCGATATTCAGTTTCTACCCGTTGATGCGTGACATCCATTTCATTCAGGTATGCGGGCAACGGGAGTGCTGGTCGGGTCTTCATTTGAATGGATTAGATCTCTTTCTCATCGATAGATGCGTCTTCTATCATAAGTGGGTTCTCTCCCAAAAGCCAGTAAGTTGTTGTTTTGCCTTTCCCCTTCAACTCGATCTCTCCCCGCAGCTCGAGATGAAACGATTTGAATTTATCCAACAATGACTTTGTTGATTGAGAAACATGAACGAGAAGAGCTGTAATGAAATAATCAAGAATATAATGGAGCCGATGGCGGGCGATCTATAGTTATCGTAAAGAATATTCACTACAGATTTGCGTCCAGCATTTGTTGCCTGCATGCAACAGTCGCACTCTTTCACAACTCAGCTCCTTCCTCAGGTCATGGCAATATCTAGTGCCGCCGACGACGCACGTTAGGCCTATCGTTAAAAAGATTCGCCACGGATTTAACGCTCAGCCTTGTTTGATTTAATATATCGCATGGCAGTCACATGCTTTCGGAGCACCGCTCAATGAGAATATAACCATGTGAGTATAATCCAACTACAATTGGGTGTAGGATTGTAGGCCTACGTCCCATGCAAAGATAGCCGGTGAGGATAGCTAGATTTGCAAAATGTCTCTATAGGATATATAGCGGCATCTTTATTCAGATTTGGCTCAACGTAAAAAGTTAAAAATGTGATGACCGGAAACACTAGTGCATGGTTATTCTAACGCGGTCATTAGCCGTAAAAGATATAGAATACTATGCATATTTGCAAGGGCTGACTTAAAATTTTAGTAGTTGCATCGCGACGAATAAACACTGAACAGGTAAACTAGAATAGAGTACATATGCGTACACTATCGCTAATGATCGATCAGAGATTACCCCCTTGCACTATTTTACCGGGTCATAAAAAATCTTGATAGATTCAACAGTGATCTATAAACAGTATGGGTATGAATTATTGTCATGAATTATTACTGTTATTATTGCGGTGATAGAGGTCTCGCGTCTGCGGAAGACAGATCGTTATCATCCTGTTCCGACTGATGATCGATTGATTCATTCTTTAATTTCACATCGATTGCCTTCTGATAGGGATAAGTTGTGATACTTACGTAAGCCAGCGGATTCCATTCTCGACGCCGTGTTTACAGTGTCCCCAAAAAGGCAATATCGCGGCATTTTCAAACCCACAACACCGGCACAACAAGGACCTTCAAACAAACAGTTTGATTTAGATCAAAGAGTGCGTAGGACTTTGTTTACATTGTAGCCTACCTGAGTGGATCCCGATTCTTAATTTCAACTGTTCGCCTTGTCTGTGGCGAATTTTGAAATTGCTGACAGCTCGTAATAACGCGAGGGAAGTCCGTGCAATCTCAGCTGCATGCCGAATGCCGTTACGCTCTGGCAGACCCGACACCAACATGTACGCGTCACCGATGGTTTCAACCTGTTTCGAAGAAATGTTGAGTGATTACCAAGGCTACTATCCATAACTTCTGTCTGGTAAGCTTAGAGAATGAGAAAATTCACAGGTGCGATCCAATAGACCCTCCTACTTCTTTGAAGCTGTTGTAATTGGGATTAGTAAGCCTAGTGGTCTTGAGCGTGATAGGTGCCCTGTCGACAAGCTTACAGCTGTTCTACGGAACCTATCGCATACAACATATGTGACTGAGAGGAACGGTGAATACTGATCAGTGATTAGGACAAGAAAATATTGTGTAGGCCTGATGTGTCGGATGGTTAGGACGGTGGTAACCTTGTGGCGAACTCCTTTCCATAAGGTAATCCGCTAGTGAGCGCGAACCACCTTCATGAGATACATCGCTCTCATGACATTTCCTCTTTTGGGTTCAGCAAGCGATGGCGAGTGGAGACAATATCATCCTAAGACTTTTCACTGTATAAACACATGACTCACAAACTACTTGCACGCAGATTCTTATCAGGCGCCGTCTGACTATTATAGGCTTATACAAAGCTACGCAGGCAAGCTGATGCCGTAGGAGCTGGCGTGCTTTCTAAGCCATGCGTTGCTCTCTGATCACTATTCCATTAGTCCGAAGGTCTAAGCAGGGAAGCCAAAGCTAATTTGATACCTTCGGTATGACTGAAGTACTGCAGTATGTTGTAAGCCTACCTTGTATACATCGAAACTGTCGATTGTAGCGTCAAAGCAAGTGTACAGATCATTGAGCATATCGACGACTTGCATTGGCGTGGAGGTTGCTGATAATGTAGTGAATCCAACAATGTCAGAGAAAAATATCGTTACACTCTCGTAAGCTTCTGCAGGCACGGAGTCACCCAGCTTCAGTCTTTGTACGACCGGTCTGTCAATAGGATTTTCGTTAATGGTAGGCTACTTCTAGTAACGGCCGTACGACATTACGCAAAGACTTCAGTACATCGCCGCGTGATTTTACCGGTACAGTATTAGTTGTGGGACCGACAAGGATTATATCATTACGCATGGTACGGTGCAAATAATGTTCGTACGACATTACGAGAATATGAAAGATTTCATTACAGCACCGCATGCATACAGCCGTATTGGTCATGTATGTGTGTAATTTTCCCAGATGTGGCACCATGGCCTACTCTATGCCATGGTGGCACTCTGCCTGTCTGAGTGGCACGCTTTGCATACGTTGGTACAGTAGGCCTACTATCCTCGCATTCTGATTGTGTGATTATGACATTAGCACTTCCATTTTGCATAAAGACGCCACTTGAACACAGTGACTGCTAATGTACATAGTCCAGGTCTACTACTACTGTAGAAAACTGGCATGCTTATCGTGGTGTCCATATAAGCGAGGAATTTGCGGGCCTGCAGTAATTCAGTTGCATTTGTCCGCACAAAATATTCCGACAATGTAGCCTAAGACGCAAGCAACCGAATTTCGACGAACATTGAAGTCACCGTAAACGTTAGTAAATATACGAATGCAGAGACAAGTCCTGTCCGTCCGACCGTCTGTCATCGAGGCACTCGGTGATCAGACGGTTTAAATCAATTGATTCTGATTCAGTACCACTTCGATGCGCGTTCGATCGATTGCACGGCCGAAACAGTGCGGCCCTTCGCGAAATCATCGAACTTGTGCAAGCTTCTAACTCGATGTATGGTTGCCAATGGGTTTTCCAATGATACTAATCAGCGGATATGACCACCGACGGATAGAGGATGTCGCTACAGAAACAAAACCTCGTGGTAAAGTCACTACAGTTATGGTCATACCTACATTACAAGAATTCGGATGCCTCCTAAATCGGAGCAAAACGAATCGGCTTTTTTGTGAATTAACATTACGTTAAGTTTGGGAGGATGATAAAACTGTATTGACGCGCATAATACCTAATGCGAATGCAATTCATATAAAAGGGAATGATAATCTGTAATGCATCAGGCTTTCAGAGCATCCTAAAATCTCGAATTTTCGAGTACATATCCATGCTTAGAGGCCATCAAACATGCCGCGATTACAATATGCAATTCATTGAAAAACATTCATTCTCTGACATTGTATATTTAATTGTTGATCTGCCTTAGGGCTATCTTTAGCTTATGAAACTGTGGGTATTCAAACACACGGCATTTTTAGACATTTGCCGCGCCGTTACCAATAGCTATACTTGATAAGTCTATACAGGGCTACAGGAGTCATGCTCACATGGTATGCGTACACCAGTAGTGTATGTGTGTATCATGTGAGTCTGTGTAAATGCAGCAAAAATCAAATATGGACAAAAACTAAACAATGTCCCTCCTTTGCCCTGTGTTATGTTAGCGAGGGTAAGGCTACTTACACTGGTAGCATTTGATAAAGTAGGTCGTCAGCTTTTTTCTTTTCCTCCAAATAAGCAGCCGTTCTTTCTTCAACAAGACCTTCTAAATTACTCGCGTACTGTTCCATTCTGGAGAGAAGACTGTCGAGAAGATTTCCAGGGTTGCCTCTGAAATCGCAAAATAAACATGGATGTTAATTATCGGCTAAGATAGCGCTAATAAATTCCAATACTTTTCATAGTAAAAAGGAACAAATGGATCGTCGTCATTACGTTAAAATTGTCCAACGTTGCCCACATTTCCATACCTATCGCAACACACCCCATTCCCCACCGCTTCTGCTGATTAACGTAAATAATAAAAATGCCCCGTGCTTCTGTCAATTGGTGTAAATTATAGAAATGTTCCGCGTGTAGATCAAGTTCAACCGGCACTGTGACGTTCATACAGAAGCTATTGGCATAAAGAATGGACGTAAGCGGAGGAGTAATGGAGTAATGTGTGAGAAGCCTGAATTGGTTCATAAGGTATGTATGTATAGTCTATGAATTATTGTATAGGCCTACACAAGTATCTTTCAATATGTATTCGCCTTCAGCCCTTTTGCTGCGATTATCATGAGTAGGCCTATATTGTTGCACAGTGATATAGCGAGTCCAATAGACTATTGCATGAAGTCCCGGCACATTGGTGAGAATAGGTGCGAGCTTCTCATATGTGTTTGTGTTGGCTCAACAAATACAGTGACATCTGATTTGAAGCAATATTTCATTCATTCAACAACACCTAAGCGTAGTCTGGCGGTGTTGAAACAGTTAAATGTCAGACTGTGTACAGTACCTTTCCCATCGGGGTACAAGTTTAGGCAACCATACATATACATCATGGGTGCCTGGGTTGGTGGTTCGTGTGACGACCAGATTCTAATGTGCCTCCGCGTATGCTACTGTCGGGTCATCGTGGTTGCAGCCAGGCTGCAACATTTTTCATACATAATCCAGCGTGGCATTTATTGTTCATCAGCTAAATACATTCTTTGTGTGCGTTTAACCTACATATTGTCCTTATCGCAAATGTCGTCTCTCACTGCGCTATATTGCGGTTTCTTGTTACGACGAAATTCACAGTATACATCACTGACACGAGACAAGGATGCAAGGTACTATTCGCCCGTAGCTGATGTGCAAAACCACAAACGGGAGCCAATCACGATTACATACTCATCATGCCACAGATTACGCGGAATTATGGCACGTACGTAAGTGTTTAACCAAGGCGATCTTAATTAGGATTAATTAAGATCGCCTTGTGTTTATCGCATACGACACCACGACTCCTGTGCGTTCCTTGAGTTCCGCAGCAATAGTCGATGCATCCGTTCCTTTTATATTCACTCAGTGATAATAGTAGCTTTTAGTCGGCATCAAATACGTAGACGGTGTGAAAGCAGATAAAACCTAGGCCTACCACAAATAACAAGAAGCAGTGCGATTGACTAGACGTGGTGGCTCTCCGCGAAACTCTCGGCACGCTATAAAAGGGACCCAGCCCATTTCCTATAGCCTACTGCAGACGCTTGCCACGCGTAATAATCAGTGCTTGATTGGAACGTTGTCACTGAACCGTTAACGGCCATAGAATGCTTCAGTGGCTTGTGTGTAATGTGTTCACCTAAGTGTTGCATTGGAATGATTGGATACTCAGATACACTCAAACCCCGCTCGGTAAGGCCAATGGATTAAATATTGAGAGCACCGTTGGAAAGACTATAGCTAGAGAGTAGAGGCCAAGATCAAAGGAAAACAATGCCGTATCCTGCATTTGAAATGTAATCAAATCCGCACATGTAAAACCCATCCGCTCCCAACACCCCCGCTTTCGTAATGGCGAGTGACGACTCGACTCATGACTGTCGATGTATCCGAATGGGGGGTCAGTCATGAGCCAATCATTAGCACCTCACATGTGTATGACTATACAGAGTGTCGCAAAAGGCTCAATGAGGTGAACAAGTCCCCATTTCCCGAAGATGGTGTTACAGACAGCCAAGCAATCATGAACCAATGATTAGTACAACCGCAGTAGTGTGTGACTGTTGCCTCACAAAAAGGATCATTGGACGTGACTACGTCCCACTTGTGCGAAGCTGGAAATTTCAGACAGCTATATAGCGCGAGTACCAAAACTTTTTTAGCCTTTAAATTCACACTTACTTATTAAATCTTTTAATAATATCCTTCAGCTCATTGAAATCAGGTCGTTCGGATGGATCTTCGCTCCAACATCGCTGTAGCAAGTGACAGAAGCCGTCGCTCAGGGAATCTCGGTCCATAAACGGTCGAAAGTATGGAAAGTAGCCTTTGCGGACTTTGTCACAGATTTCTGATTGACGAGACAAATCAAAAGAGTAGTTCTAGACTTCTCGGTTAGCTTCGGATGAATTCCGTTACCTTTCGCACACATTTGAGTGCCGTCCACGTAGAATGTTCCTTTACGAAGAGCGATTTCATGCAGTATCACGCCAAAGCTGTACACATCGCCTTGTTGAGTTCCTTTTGGTGGCGGTGTTGCGCAACGTTGTAACTCTGGCGCTGTCCAAAGCTTCTCTGTTAAACAAAGTGCTAGCATTGAAAGGAAGCTCAGGCGGAGGTACTACGACAAGAGAACTTGAAGGAATCGGCAGGTTATCGAGTGTTTCGGGTAGGGGAATCCCCGTTATTTTGATTAGAGATGTTTAACCTCGAAGGGCATAACGATTTAGCTGTAGAAGTTCCAAAATATCGATTTCTTTGTTGGTTTACACACGTGAGTATGGGAAAATTCACAGTATACGGTAACGATTTCAAAACTTTTGTGTGTACGACCTTATCTTCCCACTATTCTTTAAAGTTGGCTTCGTAGGTGTGTCTACAGACTGAACACGCCGGTGGTGGAATGAGACATTTTGCACCAACCCAATTATAGCAACCTGTTGAGCAAACTGCGGGGGTCGATCACAACATGTTAGTTTTGATGAAGATCATGCTGCGTGGATCAAGATGGCGATCTTGCAGGCGGGCGAAGGGACACCTGCCGATTATGCGTGCCACCTCACCGCTTGTGGAAAGGGTCGTCATCACTACGGTCAAAAACGACAATGTTTAGAGGCATATGAAAATGTCCATTACTAATACATACTCGCATAATATGAATCAAAATCGTCGTACGATGTCGTAGATCGAAAGGCGTCAAGTCCATAGTCCGTAATTTTTAACACAAATCTCGAATCCACGACACAATTGGTCGACTTCAAGTTTCCGTGTGAATGTATCGCGCTTCCATGCAAAAAGCTCATACCTTTAGTAAAAAGAAAGTTTCATGTCGACACGATACAATCCCGCAAGCAAGCAGATAGCACACTAAGTATGCCCAAGGGGTATGAAGAATATGGAGACACGCTATACAGCACACAAAAAACATCTTGACGATTCCGTAAGCCGCATTCTGCTTATTACCTGAATAATCCGGTCTTGACTGGATAAATGTGGGTTACTACGATAGAGCATACTCAATATATTTTCATATCTACGTCAATATATTATTTACATCTATTTAGTATATTAAATTTCATTTGGAATATTGTTATGTTTGTTATTATTACTGTATCTATTTTTTGCCTCGGAGGGAGAAATGTACATACTACAGTCTGTATGACACATTACGAAGGCATGGCGTCACTTCCATATCAAATTAACCAGATATTATATTTCTTGGCAATATGATGATAAAGACTTGGCTAGCTCGAGATATCAAGGTGATTATATTGCTAAGAATTTTAACCCGTCTGTAAATCCTTGTACCTTTTACTACATCATTCATTAATGAATACTTGAACATCCACGCTAATTGTATTTCCTCGTTGAGTAGAATGTCGCGTAAACTTCCTTTAGGACAAAACTCTGTTAAAATCCCGATCCGCGGCGGGTCGACGCAAGCACCTTCAAATCGTGTAAGATGATCGTGTGTGATGTCTCTCATCTGGAACACAACAAAGTGTAACCGTCTTGGAATTTCGGAAAGATCAAAGGGGAGACAGCGAAGAAAATATGACGGCCTATTGAAAAAATATCGCATGGAAATATTTTTGGTAGTGGTGATATTAGGATTAGAAAATATAATAGTCGCCAATGGCGGACGATCTCTTGAGACGTTGAGAGTTTCACCAAGTGTCACCACAGTTTTTACGAAGGCTTGTGAACTAGGGTAAATTTCCAATATATTTGGGCTAGACTTAAGTTATGGTGACACCATAAAAAGCGTTGTTACTCGAAGCTTTGGCCGAGTGAACATTTTTCATAGTCCCCTAGTTGGGAAACGCGTTCCACCCTCACATTACTTCTCGTTGGTGATATTTGTTGCGAGTCTATACAGTCATGCCCCTTGCGTTGATCGACACGCAATTTGCTTTAATACGCCGAAAATGCAGAGCAAGCGTCGAGAATCACCGCAAGGTTTGCCGGCAACAGTAAGTTACGAGGGTGAATCTCCATGGCTTACGCGCAATTTCAAATAGCCAGATCATTCGTGAGTAGAATACTGAAACTTAAGTCTTTCACTCATGAGAAGAATACTCGAGCTTAGTTATTATACTCTTGAGTAGAATACTAAAATTTAAGTATTTGTCAAATATAACCATTGCAAAGATTGTTGTCTAATCTTTTATCACATATACAGAGCATCACATTTTCACCGCAGACCAAGAGATCATGCTTTACGTATCATACATGCTTGAGTTCCATCTGAAGATTCCGTGTGAGGTCCAACTTCTTTTTGTTTGTTATTTTTACTGTGACCAATTTGCCCTGATAAAAGTACAGGACGTGTGAAAGAAGGAAATAAATTAAGTCACCAAGGCGAAGCAAAGACTAATTTTATGCGTTGTTGGTAAACTGTCCGTCATTTTCAATCATTTCGTCAGTTGGTAATTGCAAACATCCCATAATTGAACAATGTCGTAATATGCCGATGGCACACAATATTTTCAATGAGCTTTATAGACGATTCGTGTATATATAAGTGATTGTATACTCTTCCGGTTTCATGCGTAGATTATCGCTCAAACCGGAAGTGTCCGGAAGGATTCTCCTCATTAGAAACTCAAGATTCAAGCTAAAAAAATCGCATGTCACGATTTCATCGACAATCCGTCACTAAAGTATCATTATCGGAATGCATACTAAGTGATAAAATTGACTTTACAAAGCAGGCACGTTCGTTATGATGCCTATAAAAGAAAGATAGGGTTGCAATAGATTGCAGAGGCTGTATTGGGGACCAAACTCAAAATTTTTTCAACTCATTTGGTGCTAATCGAGGAAGAATTATAGCAAATGTACTGTAACCTCGACGTTTCCTATAGTAACCTGGCCATTGGCGAAGTGCTACGGACGGTGGATAATGAAATTGGTTCTATTCCGATGCCTCTGTGAACGTGTGAACACTACCAATGTTTTCGGGAATTGCGAATAACAAACAATTGGTTAAGTCGTAAGTTCTATGGGCGTGTAATTATGGTGGGACTACGAGTGACGAGAGGGAAGTGCCGATAATTTACATTAGCTAACTTTATACAGTGATATACGGAAACGGTAAAGTTCCGTTACGTTACACCGGCCTGCAATAGATAGCGAGTGGGTTGGGGTCGAATTCAAATTGGTAGGCAGCAGGCAGGTACGGGAAAGTCACAGCGACACGAAGTTTGCACAGGCCAAGCGAAACGAAATATCATAATCAAGTATATCTGTCAATAAGCGGGTAAGGTGAGCATGGGGCATATAATGTGGGTTCCCGTCAGGTTTGTTTTACCCCGTATACAAAGCCTATACAGCTGTGTAGTAAGCCAACAAGTAATGTACAACGTCAACAACCGATCATTTTCGATGAATAGCATATCGCAGCCATTGGAAAATGGCGTTAAAGGTCTGCATAACAACATGAGGAAGTCGTCGTTGATTGATGCTCTTAGCGATTTACCATACTCGGATACACATTCACTCGAAACAGCCATCACAGACGTGACACAGCAACAGTAGTTCAATTGACGTATGTCAAACATTACACATTATTAGAATACAGATTATGTGCGTTGTCAAATAACATACTAGGTTTACCTTGTACATTCCTAACACAGTGCAAGATCCACCATTTTTTTCACTGATGAGTGACCCGCAACTTGTTTTGTGCTGTGAATTAAAAACGGATTGCTATCAATAAATCGTAACCATTGAGGCCACAAAATTTACTTTTTATGAACGCTCTTGTATGATCAGATGATGTGAGCGTGTGTAATTGAGGTATGTGAAACTGATCGGCGGAAATTTTTAGCGTTTTGCGTGTTTGTTAGTATTGTGACCTTTTCGAATGATATCTTATGTCACCAGTAGTAACAAGAGTCATCCGATTAGAAAATTACCCTCGCATTTGATAGTACTGCATAGCTCACCACATGCATATAGTGCTATCGTAACGTGGGATTCATATTCAGAGTAGGCCTAACAGTGTGTGGGCAGCTTGGCTGTGTCCGGGGCGGATAGCGCAAGGGCACATTGTCAGGCGATCAAGCATTTTCACATTATTGCTCAATTTTTCACGAAATGTGGGCGGAATATCTTTACTTTATCGAGTAGGTTTTACATTGTAACGCGGAGATCGCTTGGAAATGCCCGATAAACAAACTTCAATCAGTTTCAAGGTCCATATCCAACTTGGAAATACGTTCACGTTCAAGTTCTATTTCGAGTCAAAGTTTGTATGCTTGTAAAGTACAGTACTATGGTTCCAGATCCCACTTAAGTAGAAGAGAAAGTACGCCCAACAGAAAATACTTTAGTAAGTACCATAGAAGTAGTCTAAGTAATAAGATTGGAGTATAGTTTAGTATAGTATAGTCAGTACAGTTTATCGGTGTGAATTAAGGCCTAGGCGTTTGTGGTTTAGTTGATCGATAAGGCATCGACATTGGCATGTACTAACGTGCAAACGTCTGTTTATTTCACTTCCATAATCGCTTTACACAGGCTCGGAAAACAAAGCTCTGTGTGAAGTGTGACTGAAATCACTATCATCTCAAATCGCCTTCCGTTTCATCAGACATTTCGTAAAATTAAAACTAACCACGGGATGATCCGAACGTGTTTTGTAGACACGGAGCATGGCAGCATTTGTGATCATGGTGACGTGATATTTACATTTTACTGACAGGGACATCTCTTATCTAAACCCGTGACTTGTTTTCATGCAAAAACGCCGTGCGCAGCGAAGCATGAAATTAAAAAGGCACGGTTTGCCAAGTTGGTTTCGCCCATGGTCAACGTAGATTTGTCTTCGAGACGTGGTCATGTACAATTGTGCCCTCTATCTATACTCCATCCAATGGACATCTGTAACCTACAGTAATTTAAATGAAGGTATAACGAAAGACTCTACCACTGGTTTGGAAATACTGTGATACCTGCTACTAAAGAAATCCTTGGCGATTCCCGAATATGTTCAATATGATTTAGAGCATACTTTCTTGAGTAGGGACAGGTGATGTGTATCATGCTGCTATAGGCTAATACATGCGTGACTAAATATCACTTGCGTTAAGCGCATGCACCGACACCTCGCTTCGCAAGTGCTGAACGTGTCGTGTCTTCTTCCCCTGTAGCTTCGACATTACTGAGTGAAGCACAGCGGATTGCACCGCATGTTCAGTATCGTGGTGGCGGTCTATAATGCGGGATGCCCTACGGCAGATACAATATTGATTGGCCGCAGTGGATTGAACCGCGCATATTTTGGCGGTAGTTTATGCGAGATGCCTTTCGGCACTTCCAATATAAGGTAGCTACAGCGGATACAGCGGATACCGCGAAACTTTCATTACATGGTAGCCAAAACGGATTGAACCGATGCGGGATGCTTTACAGCACTTCTATCATAAGGTAGCCACAGCCGTTTGCGTCGCATACAATTTGGCTGTCGTTTTCACACCAAATGACTTTTCACTGCAACGCCCCATTCCCCCAGTTTGATACCGGGCCTTACCTGAGAAATCTCACATTTTGGCTGTGGTCGATGCCGCAGCAGATCATAAGCTACAGCGTGAGCATGCAAGGGCAATGGCAGGTCATTATTGGACTTAGCCGTGCCGCACCAATCTAAATTATTACACCGACACCCTTTAGCTAAAAAGTATGTGCTAATAATATGCACCACATTCCGTTCTGCCACCCACAAGCGCCTCAATCATGCGAGATGCAGTGTAGCGTTACCGTTCTACCTCAGCATCGTCAACTCGATTGCTCCATTTTCGTGAGCGGAATATCTTTGAACGCTTTGACCGTTTCATTGGGATCGTGGGCGTCATGGGAGGTATCGGTAGAGACATCACCTCAGCAATGGACAGATCGCTTCTGCCTAAATCCAATATATTTTTCCTTGAGCATTGCGGCGTTTCGACGTAATCCGTAGATCCTCCGAATACTCCGGGTATTGGACCATTGCCAAGATTTTGTGTTGCGTCACTCAACCACGTGATATCGCACCAGAGGACTCTCCACAGTTGGCTTTGCAATTCCTTTGTCAGTTTGTATCGCCTGATACAAAATATTGGTATTTTATATATGCCATTTACAAGAAGCGTTACACTGTGTCATACCTGTAGGCCGTGATAGAAACTATAGTAACAATAACAGCGAACGACACAATCGATATCACCACAGCTTCTGTCACTGTAATTCCTGGAAGAGGTAGATAGTGAATCGTTTTTGGCCATGTCTGTTCTCGGTTGTCAATATGAACTACTAATAACGTGGAGTGAAGTTTAGTTGGAGATGGCACATTCCTATTGTGTGTAATCTGTGTACAGGGACAGGGAGTGAGACTCTATCTATAGTCTAATCTATAGTGACTGTAGTCTGACGTAGAAACCTACGCGAGGAGAATACTAAGTAGAAAACGAGACCGCAATATATTGACTGGTTCTGATACCTTTACAGTGTTAGCCTATCACAAAAGCCTTGAGGTCCTTTTCTGTAAATACCTAAACAGTAGGAGACACTTGCCCGTAAGTGTGATGCGATAAAAGTGGAAGATATCATCATTCGTGCACATAGGGTAATTACAATCGCGTTTTATGCTCTCATGCACTCGCCAAACAACGGTACGATTCTTATCCGATATACTGCATTGGCACAAGGACAAGGCGTTTGGGCTTTGGATATGTTAGGGTAACATGGAGGTCCGGTACAAATCAAATTCGCGGCCGAAGTCCTAGCATGATAGCATTTTGCCTTCATTGTTTACCCTGCAGCGTACTCCCGAAGTGCAAGGGACAAATGACGACAGTGGCAGGAAATTTATCCGCTGAACAAGCTATTCTAAATCACCGCGAGGATCAGATCACACTCAGCGTGGCTTTACCACAACCGGGATGTAAGCTGGAGTGAACACTCGCCAGTCCCAATACTACAACATACAGGAAGAGTCAATTCGAAAGAAGAAAGTGTTACATCACAAGCAGTCTCACATAACGAATTTTGCACATTATTCTCCAATCACCGGATCATTCCCCTCACAATCATCAGTCTGCCTGGCTTTCACGAAGATATTACGTTGCAATATAATACTTTGTATGACATGATGGATCGAGTTAGAAGATATAGAATCGACGATCGATAGATGCATGATTAGATCAAGTGTAGAAAGATAAGCAAAACATTTAAACGTACCGCTTGAACTTATGGCATTTGCAAAGCTTAATGAGAAGAAAATTTAGCAGAGCGGGAATGCTAAACATGCGGAAAGATGAACTCTACCGGAACACCCACTGCGCAATTGTTCAATTGCCTCTTAGATCTTACGGTCGGCATTATAAAAGTCAGCGATTAAAAGCAATATATTAAAAGGGTCAAAATGGAATTAAACTTCCCAAGGGAAGTTTTAATTCCGGATTGAAAAAATAACGAAGGCATGAAAGAATTTTAGGCAACAGTTACTGTAAACTGAGACTTACGCGAAGGATTAGTGACAAAACATGGTTAAGACCTAGGCGGGATTTGCAACTCGACGCCTGAACAAGTGAACATCTCAAACAGCAGAAGCATCAACACCAAAACGTATATGCAATGTCACCACTGCTACCGCCACTGGCTTCTCAGAAGGCCCCCTCATGCGACAGATCGATAGCATACGCACGCGGCCATAATTTTTCAATCCCGAACATATGAATTTCCATCCTAAAACCCACTTCCCCTGTTAAGGTTTGATGTGGAATATCAGCAAACCGGCATTCAATGACTACCTAATTTGTGATTAAAAAGCCACCCTTCTCAAATTCCTGCTTTCCAACGCCCTACAAATAAAACAACCACATCTCGCATTTATGGTTTGACCTCGATTATTTTCTGCGTGTCATAAATGATTCCATCTTCACCTTATGAAGGAATTGGGAACTCCGAAAGCTTGTGAATTATATTCCAATAAACTTGAACTGGACCGTGGTGACTTATTCTATCCATTAATACATGATTGTGTGAAATGTTTGATGAGGCATCTATACATTTCTTTAAAGCTTACTTTGTTTCGGACATCGCCTCCCAGCAAATCCACATTTCGGTACATCAGGCGGAGGCGAACCAGAGGGCCAGAACGATTTCTTTCCATGAAGTTCCTGATACTTGTTCGTAAGGGCATCGAACTCTCCAACAACCTCGAATTCATCTGATAAAAAATAAGCGATGCAAATTTCAACATCAACCAATAAGACATGGTACATTAGTCACTGCGCTTCACAGTGATCCTATCGTGTCAGTATCGCCGGATGAGTTTTAAATTTCATGTTTTTAAAACTTTCCAGCAATAGAGAGACCTTTTTGGTTAACTGTTTATAAGAGAATACAATCAGAAATCAGAACCAGATCTCGAAACACAAACCAGGCATTGCAAATATGCTTTTACGTTAAATAATAAAAACTTACCGCCTCTATTTTCTACATATCAGGTTCAATTACCATAAAAGAATTCGTGCGTTGTTGTTAAGTGTGGTGTAGAATATCGTTACGTAGTTCTGACACGAATATCATGAATTCCCCGTATGGTAGGCAATATAAGGAAGCAGGATCGCCGTGCAACCAGCAATAGGGGGGAGGTTGTTGTTGTTTTGGATTTATAGCGTTTTCAACTGCTAAGGTCATGTACGTCAAGTCAGTACCATGGCCTACTTTAGAGTAGGCCATGTCAGTACTTACGGTACATGTGTCAATACTTCCGGTATATAGCACAGGGAGGGCAACAGGATAAATATTGCGTTCCACGCAACCTGTGATGCCACAGTGTCTGTTTCGACCTTTAATGCGCCACATTTGACTGTACAGGCCAATAGTTTAGTGATTTAGAGAGCCTCCGTAGCGCCTGAGGCCAGGGCACCTGTGTCACTATGACACTGAATATGAGTCCTTTATTGTGAAGATACCAAACAATGGGAAGACGAACCACTGCAGTACGATAGAAACTCGACTGCTAAAGAGAGCGAATAAACATGCAGGGGCAACGGAGTATGAACCATTACAGTATGCCAGGAAATAATTAGATGGTTAGTTGATTACGTCACGTAATGCAGGATTAACACAAAGACAATCAACAAAAGGAATATGAAAATACACAACTCTTGCGCCATGCCATTGGTACGCTGGGAACGACAATGACTCCAACTTCATCAGTGTCTTTCCATAATGATCACCACAAGGGAGTGAAGGGACCCACAAGATGAGTCCTGAGTTTACAGTACAAATATTCAATGACAGAGCGAGGTGCAAAAGCGCACTCTGAAAAAAGTTGCAAACCTACGCAGACGCAGCTACTATAAAATTTACATACCAGTTTCCGGATTTAGATCCAAAACTTCGAAATCGGTTTTTCTGTCACATTCTTTGTCCATCGTTATTGGCCCAGTGATGCCTACATTGATATGCGTACATGATTACAGGGCAATTCCAAAGCAACAAATCCGACGGCTTCGTTGGGCAACAACGATAAGGTTGTCGGCCAAGAAAACCGTAAACGAGAATGTGAGGGAGAGAGAGAGAGGGAGGGGTAGATTTAATCGTGAACATAATACATATTTACACATATGATGCATAAATATCTTCAGTTACGTAACACCGGAATTTATCGAGTGTAACAGGGCTCGCGTAATCATTTCTGTATTCACGCTTAGGCCTACAATCGTCTCTTGGTATTCCCTTAGACCTTAAACTGATTACTGGGTTACAGATTTGGACAATTGGCCCTAACTTCTGCTTGGTTTATCCCACTGTTATTTGATTTCATTAGGCCCTCCTTCGTTTTCCTATTTCTTAGGCCGAAACATTACTGTGGGTGTGTTGTGAAGTCTGACCGTGTTCTATAGATTCCTATCGTGCGTAGTGCGTACTGTCCTCGCATATTGACTCTGTTCATGCCACATATTCGATTGGTGAGATACTGATAAATTGATTGATTGCCGAAGCATGTGCAGGTAGTAGATTTTTACTGCAAATTCACCTTCGAAGCTATGTCCGCAAATGTACTCATCCATTAGTTTTTTCCCATCCAAAGCCTCCCGAAGTATATCATTAACAGCCGCGTCTGAGTGGTTCCGCTCGTCATACCTTTCCAACAGGTGCTGTTCTATGCTTTTGTTTACGACAGTAGCAGCCATTAACAATGTATCGTACAGTAAAGCTGGATATATGTTATCCTAAAACATAAGAAAAATATCCCATAAGTAATCTTTGCCAAGGATTATCCCTCACCACTTCAATACAGAGCATTGAAGATGGAGTGATAAAACAATATTTAAGTAATGTAATTGTGATATGATATTGTTTGTAAGATTTACGTTAAGCCATGATATCAAGGAGCAAATCTTTGACCTGAAAGTATTTCTTCATTTCCAAATTTTCTACTTTGCTTGCACGTCGCGCGATCTTTTCAATGGTCGTTCTGACGTCAGTGGTATTGTGCTTTGTTGTTAGGTTGCTAAAAAAGTAATCAATCAATCAGTGCATGTTTACGTTGTCATGCGGGATGGTTTAGATATGAAAATGATTGCAAAGCATTGCATGGATCAACAGCAATTACGAGGGTAAGGGCATCAAGATCATCAGGAGCATTTTCGTATGAATGCAATGAAAACGAAGTGTCGACGATATCAGATGAATGTCGCAGTAGTCAAGGCAGCAGATAAATGTATGTGAGATCAAACTTACGCCCCAAATCGCTAGTTTATTGAATGACTGCAATTACCGGCCTCATGGGGCAATCGTAAGGCCGTCGGCCGCAAACTAGTAGTGCGGTATACCCTACTAATGGCAAGATCTACCAAGGTCATTTACGCCAGGTAACTGCTTACTACTTTTTTTGATACTTCCGGTTTATAGCCCGGATCACAACCACAACTACAACCCTCCGCATCTCCCCAATTCTGATTGCCACATAGAGATGTAACGGATACCAATTTTAAGGTCTTTTGGTTGAATCGGTCGGGAATCGAACCCGGGACCTCCCGATTAAAAAGCGGGCAGTCAAATCACTCGGCCTACTGTTCAGTAATGCAATCATACGCATCATCCTACCTTCCATACTCCGCAACCATACTCTCGACATATCGCTCGAACTCTTCGTTGTTGTGTCTTTTTGCTCTTACTATCAATGCAGACTCTAATTGGCGCTTCATAGCCGAACTCTGTGTAGAAATATATTTACAGATATATACACAGACACCAGTCATCGTTTGGTCGTCGATCCCTACAAATTACGTTAGCCTGCTCGTGTCGACTTTGGGTATGGTGAATATTGCAAATGATTCCTATGGCGCTACAACTTTCTTTACTTTCATTTATGTGTTCTTTTCACAATTGCACAGTTTCGTTCCAATTCCATACAATTGTTATTTTACTTTAATTTTAGCAGTAACTCCTCTGTGGACTGGAGACATATAGAGTTCTGACGATCCCCGATCATCTATGGCGGTTGTGGGTACAATATTGCCTTGCCAATTCTCCCGCCGCACGTCCAGCTGATTTCCTGCTATCTTGTTCTCCCGATATCCGTCCGTATTTTACAGTAGGATTGCGCTTTTCCAGCTCCTCCCATACTTTCGGGATACCCGTGCTCAGCTGTCTGCGTCACCACACGCCACATTCTTCTCATTAAGATTTTTTGTGTCTACCAGGTTTCAATTTCAAATGGAGAAAGATCAATAAAATTGAAATATATCATACATTCACTCTTGCTTCGTCAAGTTTAGATAATGTTGCATTTTGCATATAAGAATTCCATACGTGATATGGATTTAGGCCTACACTGTGCTTTTATACGCCACGGTGAACACTGTACCGGAAATCTCCACCTTCATTATTACATACTTTGGCTACTTCATCAGAAGCTACATTATCCCTATTGATGCATTAAATCATTAACAGTTCGTTTCTAGAGGAATATATAGTTTGTATCAACAGTTATAAGTCACTTACATTGCGATTATGTTCATCAGGTGCCTCAGGCCAGATCCAAGGTTTTTTACCGAGCTTATTATCAACGTCGATGACGATGTAGGCGAATTCTTTGTTGTCGTAGTTCAAAGAATCTGCGTTTATCATGAATTTCCGTATAACATCAGCAATCCCGCTCAGAATAATCACTGCAATAAACATACAAACGATTGTCTCAATAACAACAACTATATATATGTTTTAATAACAGCTATAATGTTTTAAGCGAAAAAATCGACAGGAACATTTTTGATGGACCGTTCGTGGACGAGCGAGTGTCATTTTGCGTAAATTACTAATGTTTATGGTGACTGCAAGGCCCCACCACGGTTGGACGATCGCCATTGAAGCCCGGGTGTGCGTGCGTGCGCATCTACTGGCGTTTATGGTGACTACAATATACCGTCACGGTTGGATGATCCCTATTCTTGACCACAGGATATATATCGACTGGGTAGAACTGCAACGTAATCAGGTATAGGCAGCTTCCTCATTACGAACTTCAAGAGTCGTGGTAACAAGCCAGTAACACAGGTAAAGAATTGGTTGAATGCCATTCTATTACAGAAATTAGACAGACCAATGCATTACGGTGGCCGCAATGTTTTTACCTCTGTACATCGGGAGATAATGTAGGGTATTACGGTTTGAGACTGGGCTAGGAAAGGCTACACTAAGCTGTGCTACGCCAACATTCATTCAATTCATTCATTCATTCAGCCATTCAAAATATCCATACAGTGTTTAGAGAAATCATCAAGCCACACAGCATGCCGAATTGCACGATAAGCTGAATGTCCTATTTTGTCAAGGCTGCGGATTACATTGATATGTTTCTCAGAAAAGCGTATTAATTCATGACATATAGACCGTAACGTAGAGTTTAAAACGGCTCGGAAACGTAATCAACAAAATAATTATTGGATTATCCGTTTCATGGATAATATGTGACACTTTATGTCAAATTGGATGCAGATAAAAATATCTTTAATAGATGGTCGTACGTCTACGGTTTTGCCCAGTGACTCAATTTTCACCTTGGCGTGACACACAAACACTTTACAATAGGAATAATAGCCTCAGAAAACATACAGTATATGCATGAACTGTGATGGCTGGCGTAAAATGTTTGAACACCGCAGGGTGGCCGTGATTCGTCTCCTATTTTGTACGTGATCTCCTGTTCATTCTGGACGCCTAACAAGGGGGTGTGGATCCCCTTACATAGTTTATTGACTTCTGGGTGATTACCGTTTCTTAAAATCAATTATCACTTTAGGGGGCTACAATTAACAACCCGGGGATCTGACTCACTTACAAAATCTAGCCTGAGAACCCTCCTAATTATAGACTGTAGGCATAATTTACACCTATAATCAGTACATGTTTTCGCGTCTGAAAATTTTGTCTTTAGCAATTGTAATCCGTTAAAAATAGATAGTTGACTCGTGATACCTTTAACGAGCCTATTTATAATTGGAATAAATTCCATTATTTTTCACCTTTGACCAGATGAAGGTTTGTTTGTTTATTTATTTTGAATTTATGGCGTTTTCAACTACTAAGATCATTTACGCCAGGTCAATGCTTACCGTATACGTGCCAATACTTCCGGCTTATAGCCCGGATCACTATTACAACCACGACTCCCCGCATTTCCCCGGAACCGACTGCCAAGTAGGGAAGGAACGGATACCAATTTTAAAGTCTTCGATTTAACTCGGTCGGGAATCGAACCTGGAAGCTCCCGATCAGAAGGTGGACAGTCTAAACCACTCGGCCAACTGAACGGTTGACCAGATGAAGGTGTTGAGCTTCGAAAGCTTATTGTGATTAGTGTTTCAATAGAACAAATTGGGCTATAAATCTGTGGTGACTCAGCAATTAAATTAGCGCAGGCCTGCTTCTAAGGAAGGACCGCATTTAACTAAACTAAATATACACCATTGTCATGGCAACCGAGACTCATTTGTGCGATGACGCAATAATGGCAATCGAATGTCCTGGAGTCAAGTGTGTGGCCATGTAAATTCTCGCGTATGTCCATAGTAGCAGTGGCATATAGTATACTGCAAGCTAACAAAATTTCACAAACCCAGCTGCAGTCGACTCCCTTTATATGTGGAGAACAGGCTTATACCTAGTGACTAGATTCTAGCCTATTTCATAATATACAATATGGCCTACATTTATTCAGCAATAGGAATACAAGGTATAGGTATTTGTTGGAAAGCCGTATTATTGTTTAGTGTAGAAGTATGGGTCGATTGGGTTACAGAAGTCACTTTCTATGGTTTCCCTAAAAGGTTCAACAGGCGCTCATGCGTGACACTCAAGCTCAACATCCGGACAAGTGTCGAGGTCATGGCTCAAGGCAAGTGAAGTGCGGTCTGCTCTAAATGATTCATATCGAGAAACGTTCGCACATTCCACAGAGGTTATATTCATGTTACTAACGTCTTCAAAAGTCTTCTCTTGATTTTTGTCAAAATAAACACCAGGGGCTTTCTCGAGTTAGACGCAAGCTCGTCGTATTCCATCGGCCAATTTGATATATATGAACAACAAATACAACCTTAGAAATTCACTACCACCAATGATTTATATTTCTCTTATAATTTTTATTACCAAAAAATTGCTGTCTGAAATGGGAAAGATAATTCCCCTTGATATCAACTCATTTGAATTTCCGTGCATTAGCATTGCCGCATTTTTTTCTGCTGGCGTTTCAAATTTCTTTTTCTAGATCTATAATGCTTTCGACTGTAAGCCTAAAAATGGCCATTTACTACCGGCTTGATAATAATGTGCCCACCCAAGGAATATCTTCGAGTTCAAAAGTGTAATTTGTGATATATAATTTTTTCTACAAAAAATCGTTGCTCGGTAGAATTCTTTGCTATAGCAACCGGGTGGACAATTAATAGGATACAGCGAGAATTGTCACCCATACTGACTAAGTGTCGGTATTAAGCCAATTTTACAGCAATCAACTGCTTTTTTCATAAATGCACTCATGAGCACTTCTATTGCTTACGGGCAATTGACTGAAAGGCAAAATGCGAAAATGCTAGACCCCCATTTGAGGGACAAGCAGGCAAGATTGAAGTTTCTAATAGCCAACGCACAAATATCAGACCTTTCATATATATATATATATATCATACCGTTTCACCACGATCTCAGCATGGTTTGGTACCCTGGAAAACGCAACCCCACAGTCGTACTGGAAGGCGCTTTTCTTATAGCAGAGTTGTAGCACGAGAGGTCGAGAGCCTTCAACAGCTATAATAGCCTACTGATTTTCATGAATATGGTTTAACTTGACATAATACGAACATGAGTATAGTATAGCCAAAATAGACCTGGTGACGAACGGCCAACAGCATATCGCCTACCGATCTGCGGCAATAACAAACTGCTCTAGACCGTCCACTCACATGCGGGCAGAATTTATTCACATATTCAAGGCCTACTTTAGAGCAAGCCATGACATATTTAAGGGTCAGCGCAGTTGTCCCATCCAATTTATTGGAGACTCTATTCACAAGCTTCGTCTCTTTAAGATGATAGATAGGCTATACGTGACGTTATATTTTAGCGATACTTGTGTCTCATGCTACAGCCTACTGTAGAGTGGCGATCAAATATCATCCTTTAGCTTTGATTTTGTCCTCATGCGTGAGAATCAAACCAACTCCAAGGCATACATACACTGAACTCATATGGCACCGAGGCGGTTTGAATGTCACGCACGAGCGCGACATCATAACTAAGAGATATTTGATCTCTATACCCTTGATATATACCCTTGCGGTTGCCATTTCGCACGATACGGGATGGATCATACTTATGAATTACAAGTAGGTATGCATCGTATAGTTTTATGATATGTGGCGTTCCAGCCTCGCGTTGTATACATGGCCAGAGCGATAGGGATATGGTGGCGCCTGCCTTTACACAGCATGCGTGAATGCCTGGTTTGCATTCACAATTCATCAATAAGCATGCACTGTATGACGTGACGTATGTACAAGGTCAAGAGTACAAATCTCCAAGTACGCCAGCGCAAAAAGCCAAGAGTAATAGGGATAGTTACGACTTCTAGTATGAAAACAACAGTCAACCGTGTGTGTGACACTGCGGGTCTACATATATATATACAGTATGTATCCAATGTGGCTACCAAGTATAGGAAGCGTCTTAAGGAAAAGAAAGGAGAACGATCACTTTTGAATTCCCTGAGTTAATTAAACTAATGAGTATTCAGCTCACCTCTCCCAAATTGCCGAACACTCATCAGTACTAATGAGTAATCATATTCGTCCGCGATGTCATCGTCCTGGAACTCTGACAGTCGGACTTGACTTACGATGTCTTTTGGATGACTTAAAAATAACTGCTGGTAGATACCTTCAGCGATGAAGTAATTCGGTCTAAACGAAACCCATGCAACACACTTTATAGAGGTATGTAGATAGATAAAAAGTATAGATTGAAATCGACACATGCCACATGGTTACGGTGACATTGCCCGTCGTTCGAGTCACATCAACCGAGTCAAATCTATCTATGAGAAGAAAGTAGGTCTACGCACAGATTCCTTGCCAGGCTAACATCTCTACAAATAATGTGTAGAGGTGGTGCGTGACGGGCTTAAGGCAAAGTCTAGCATCCCAACAAGTCTACATGCTCAGCTCTCATTGCACGCAGTAGGGTCTGCAGTGCAGATGTATGATAGTAGGCAAAAATGACATTTCCAGCCACGACAGCATGCGGACGGTTGAGGCAGGACGGCAGATAAACCACAGTCAAATGGTAGGCCATCATGGTCCATAAATCTATACATCGTCCGCGCAACAATGGAAGTGGCAAAGGAATAGTTAGAATACACTATTCAAAACATCCTATCATATCTAGATCGGGATTGATTTATATATAAGTAAAATAAACAATATCAGTTGGTCTAGTAGGTTAGACTGCTCGCCAACTGATCGGGAGGTGGCGGGTTCGATTTCCGACCGAGTCAAATCGAAGACTTTAAAATTGGTATCCGTTCATGCCCTGCCTGGCCGTCGGAATCGGGGAAGTGCGGAGAGCCGTGATTGTAATATTGATCGGGGCTATAAACCGGAAGTATTGACACGTATACCGTGAGCATTGACCTGGCGTAAATGACCAGTAGGTGAAAAACGCCATAAATTCCAAATGAAAAAATATAAAAGAAATAAACAAAATCATGTCTGCCAGTGGCTGCCCCGACGCCTAGTAAAAAGACAATAGCGAAAAGACCAACGAAGAAGAAGTACAATATCATACCTTTCAAGCATATCATCTTCAAACACTTCGACTACATTCTTGTTCCATTCGTAAAAGAATAGCATGCTGGAGATGCAATTACCGACTTCAGTTGATACAGGACCCGTGCGTACTAACGTATTGCCTTTGTGGTCAGTTCTCTGCAAAACAATTTGGAAAAAGCATCAGCATATGAATACAGTGAGCAAAATATGAATATGTGCAGGAGTCACACAGGATATGTATCACATTTGATTACATGTCTGTACGTTATCAACGAAACTTGTACATTTTCCATAGGCCTATACGTAATTTAACCGATGATGGGTCGTGGAATCCTTCAAATAGCGATTTGGGTAAGTATTGAAACTGGTACCATAACTAAACGCTAGTTCACGTGGGAAATAGTGACTACAGCACATTCCACATTGTTATGTTATATATATTCCAACATCATATCCTGACCTTTAAAAGAGTGTTCAGCAGCTGATGTCTGTATTTCTAATGGAAAGTGTGACGTGCGTAAAAGGAACTGCGGTCACATAATCATGAGCAAGGAAACATATCCTGAACACCGAACTAAGTATGGTGTGAGATGACATCATTTTAGCTATTCTATAGCGTATACGCTCCATTTCTCAGTCATTTCACGCCTAGTGTTTTGGCGGGTAATCACTCTGCGGTTGTCAGCGTCGTTTCAATAGGATATCGCGTGATATGTTTTCATTATGACAAAACACACATGGCATTGGCAACCAGCTCATTCCAGACGACTGGACGCACCCTTATCGGGGGTGCTCTGCCTCGTTATATTCTACCGAGCAACGCGATGCGATCGCAATAACGACGCGGAATCGTTGTAAAATTGAATTATAATACGCGTGATTTCGCATGGTTTCGGCAATCACAGCCCTTTACCGTTATTTCGGTAAATGCCTGCTATATAATGAAAACTCTACAACAAATGAGGTTTGCCTGAGGTCAAATGCAGTCCCCACATACTGCAGGTCAGCAATTTCCTGCACGTCCCCCTAAAGCCGCTTCATACGGTTTAATGTAACAACCCGGCTGGTTGTTAAGTTACAAAGGCAGGTGATTGATTTGTGTATCGCATCAAACCGGTTTATATCGCATGGGTTTCAAATTATGTTGTTACATGTAGGCATTCCGTCAGGCAGATTTCAAACCCCTAGGTCATATGTCAGGTTTGTGCACGTGATGATGCTACCGGATTTTCAAAACATACGACCCGCAGTCTTTACAATGCACAATACTGCCAGCTACAGAATGAAAAGTGCGAGTACTTCAGTTACTGTGGATCGAATCAGTTCCAGTTCCAGTTCAGTCCTATGCTCTTGTCATGTAATTAAGCAACCATCATATTGTCACCGTAGACCCCTTTCAATCACGGATTGGCGATTTGCCTTTAGCGTTAACGCATACGCTGCTCCCTGTTAGTGCAGTAGTTGTTCGACCGCCGCGACCACCGCGTAGTCAAAGCGCGTCACATGATTTAAAAACATGGCCATTACGATGTCCATATGCACGCATTTCTCCCGTAATGTTTGTAGTGTGTGGCATACCTACCTCCCTGTCTCTGCACT
The DNA here is from genome assembly GCA_030412335.1 of Botrylloides violaceus. Lineage (NCBI taxonomy): Eukaryota > Metazoa > Chordata > Ascidiacea > Stolidobranchia > Styelidae > Botrylloides > Botrylloides violaceus. The sequence continues at coordinate 731,119 of JASFYC010000424.1, forward strand.
TGCTCGCGGTTAAACCGTTAAAGCTGTAGCAGTATGCGGTTTTCTATTCCTAGGTCGTGACGGTTTTTTATTCCTAGGTCATGAAAGCCCATAGTGTAGGGCCGTGCGCAAAATAGCTCAAAAAGTAATAAAAAAAATAATTGCTATAAATCATTTGCTTTGCGAATGATAACATATCGTCGACTTGAATCGTACACAGACAATGCCCTATTGAAAATGATTTATGTGATATATGTTACATATATTTTCATGTGCGCTTGTACGACCACAATAATTACACTGAGTCCTGCAATGCAGTGCAATGTTCATTGAAATTTAGACGTATATGATCAATAAAGAGTTTTTAGGCACGTCCTCCTACACGCCTCGCAGGATGGAAAAACATATTACACAATTAAATATAGCTTTTACAGTCCCCACATTTCTCCTCTGTGGCAAATATCAGCAATCGTTACTATAACTCATTGGTGAGCTAAAAATATCTTAGGCCATTGATGCCACATTGCAAATTGTTTTGTTAACTCATGCATAGTTTTGCCCGAAAGCTGTTATGTACCAACAACAAAAGTCACACAAGGCAACCTTGGGATAGCCTGAAAAAATTGATATATTTTTCACAGGGATATTTCGTGCGATGATACCTTTAGTTTTTGGCATATTTCTGTACATAGAGAGTGTCACCGCAATAAAGTACAATCAAATTTACTGAAAACTATGATCAAGAGCCTACAGAAATATATCAAGTTACGTCATCACGCCTTCATAATCGAAAGGCTTGTCGGAATTAGGCGGATTATACAAACCACCTAGAGCTGCCATTGCCGAAACGCATTATACCGGCTGTGCAAGACGACCAAAACAGATATATTATTGTCATATATGCTGGATGTGTAGAGCTGCAGGATACATTGACATGGTACACACGGGGTATAAGCTCACTGAGAAGAGGCACGAGCTCGGGCGATGCTCTGCAACCCAGGCGATCCTAATCAATCAATTGATAATAAGTAAGATCGCCTGGTCTGCAGTTCCTAATAATCAACAGACGGCGCCCTCAGTTGACACCTTGTTACACCATTTATGATTATTCGCGTACTCCGGCTTACGGAATAACAAGGTACAAGGTAGGCACAGCAGTTTCCAGGGAATATTAAACTGGGCGTTGAATCTTGCTGGGATGGAAGTCCGGAATATTTCAGGCTAACGTCACTAACCTACCTCCTACAAATGGAAAGTAGTTAATCGACCCATGGAAAAGGTTATTTTAGGTCCTCGTCGTATACGCTCTTAAATTTGCCAATTTCGGACAGCACATAGGCTGTATAGCTATAGACAGCTCTATATATATATGATGCTTCCGTCATACGCCTACCCCAATCATAAGATGATTATGGAGCAAACCAGTAATAAATGTGAAACTTGTTTTCATTCGCCAATACAGTAGTAGTTAACGCGATACCAAAATAGCTGGAGTATTTGTAAACGGTCGTTCAGACCTACAGTCAAGGTCGTTTATCCATAACTTTGACAGCGAACTTGTGACGTTGGCATGTTGCCGCTTCAGTGGTTTGCTGTCTTGAGAGCAGCTCTTGTTGTTATATTATAGCCCTACTTCATAAACAAAGATATTGTAGGCTCCCTAAAAAAGTACTACTCTCCACAAAACCCTGCAGGAGTAGGCAACAACGCCGTTGAACAGTTATAACTACGTGTAGTCTCTATAATTACATCGAGACTAATCACTGCACTATACCAGAACGAAGCTTCATTGAACAACAGTGCAGTAGGCTACCCGTTTCATGAGTACCAGAAGGAAAGGGCGGAAAAGGTGGGCACCCTATGTAAATCACCACTTCCAAATCACGCAAGACCACATCATTGGTTCGCGTGATCAACAAAACACGGGGAAGTCATCAGCTACATTGAATGTGAACTTACGCCGGTGCAGGTAGCAGGTTTTCCGCACCCGTCCGAGAGAAATGATAGGGGTTTCCGGATATTGACAATTTCTCAGCGCTAGTTGGATTTTGGATAACTTATATAACTAGTACGCAAGCGCACCAATACAGCAATAAGATACCAATAGGATGTATGACTCAAAAGTTCAGAATTATTATCATAATCAAAGTAATGTTTTCTTTAATGTCGAGCTAGAGCAATCATATTTATGCAAATAGGGTTTGTCATGTAAACAATCTCAGCTAAGGAAACAAACGCGGTAATCGTTTATTACCACACCGCCACAAAACCCGCTACAGTTGATAAACACATGCTTTATGTAAACACAAATATCATAAACACCATGCGATACATAGTACGTTATTTTCCTTCCCACCGACTGTTCGGTTTTTCTTATATTCAAATGATTGAGAGGCTTTACATTTGTGGTGAATGGGTTTCATTGTGAGAGAAAACCGAGCAAATGAGCCATTGATGAGTATCCACGAGTATTCCAAAACCACAACATCAAATGTGGTGACGCATCTATCTAATCGCCTTTTCAAAATTTCTCGCTTTATTGGCAATGCATATCATATCATCATATGTCTTCTCCAAAGTGTTATTTTATGAAAAATTTCCAGTGACTAATAAATGAGGTTAGTCTTGATCGGCTTGATTGGGTTGTAGCTATAGGCGGATGTCCTTCCTGACACATTCGTCATCATTTATGCAGGCCGGAGACCGATCGCGGTTGGGAAATTCCACTGTTGGCCGTGATCGCACACGCGCCATTCTTCCGCATACCGTGCGAAAGTGCAGCGAGAGCCTGTTTTCTGGACACGCGGGAAGTGAACAAGGGGGGTACTGAAATGAGTCACGTTGCACCTCCTTTTCAAACTATCCCCGGAATGCATAGTAAGCTGCGGGTACAGTTGATGTGGTTGGTACGCTTCAAACGACCCACCGTGCGGGAGCGGGACCACTTCCTGTCGCATCAACTCTGTTAGTCTTTATAGAAACACTTGCAGAGAGAGAATGATTGATAGAATTGAAATTCAAAAATGGTGATACAGAAAATGCATAATTTCTGATCTTATCAGACACAAAGTTCTACGCATCCGGAAAGAGCGCGTTTTCGGTTTGATTGACAGCAGCAAATTCCTACACGCACATCATCACGGTTACATCATTCTCGCACTCGTGTGATATCATTAATTCCAGAGGAGTTTATCTCTCTAGACCAGCTGGCAGATGAAAACTGCGGCTCGTTTGAAGTTCTCAGACGATGTAAGGTATAGGCCTATCAGATATTGTGATCAGCTTTATTTCTGTGAGTCGGCCTTATTAAGTCTGAGACCAATTAGACGATTATGTACTGATGAAATTAATACTACTAGGATATTTGAAATATTTCATTATTCTTATAACTACTGTACAAAAATCGTAATGGGGAATGTTGGTAAAATATACATAGTTGGGCTCTTGGGCACAATTTTACTGTAGCTTCCAGGAAGTGGTCGCGGACTTGGGTCAGCAACATACATACAGCCATTAGTAGGCTATTCCGTAGTTTCAAAATGTGTAGGCCTACCTGCTAACACGCCATATTTCTGCCCGCAGCATCAAACCAACATGCTATCGGGATGAAATAGAGTCATTATTGATTTTCCGCGCGTCGTTCAGCCATCTTGCATAGCCAAATGTACTAGCCTTCATTTCAAAGTCCAGCTTTTTGGTACTATGATGGTCATAATGTACGCATGTAGCCTAGACTGTATTCATGGGGTAACGTGCCAATACAATCAAACCAATCAACGAAAAGCCGACAGCGCGAGGCTTGTTTGAACACGTCGCTTTGCTAACTGCTACGCGTTTAGTTACGATAACGATTTTACAGATCACCAATCATGAGGTGACAACACGTGTAGACTTTATTGGTGTCCCGATTACATTCAGGCGCAAAGTGTGAGCGACGTGTCAGTTAATGTGACTATATAGGTATAATGACAATAATCTTCTGATTACTATTCAAATAACTTTTATGGTTGATTTGTAAATGTTGAGCCTTGTCGCAACTGAATACTTCCGGTAACGAGAAGAGAAGAAAGTCCATTTAGTCGTACTAGTTGTAGCCTACAGACCTTATCAAGACTTCAAAGGCTTACTCGCAATCCGGGAGAGATCGATCTTGGACTGATGTTGAGAATATTCCAATGCTTTGTCACAACAGCAACTCGCGACGTTGAATAGCTGTTCATTGGTCCAATCACAACCGCCATATTGTCCGCCAACTTTGCATCCACGGATGCGATTTGTGATATTCTAAATGTGATGTTATTTGGTAAAAATATGGGATAGATTTCCAGGACAATGCCTCACTGATGGATCATGACAGGCCACTCGCGTTGGGATATACATCTCAAGATTTGTCGGGCCACCTCGCTAAAATTCAGGACTGCAGAAAATCTACGAAATCATGCTTCAAACGTATTGGCCGATCCGGATCTAGCCGGTTATTTCCGGAAGCGAACACGGTGGATTATCATGGCGACAAGCTTAATTAACAAGCGATCAGTAGCCTACTGTATATATTTTCCGACTCCAAACCGCACAATAACGGAAATATCACCCCACCAGACTGTCTGCTACATAACATCTACATAAGGTTGGTCTGCTACGTGCTATGGTGAACAGTACAGTACCGTACTACGGAATCACACGCGGATAGTACTGCAAGGATGGCCGTCGATGAGATCCAACGCGATCAAAGGAGTCAAAAGTGTCACGAGGCCAACACCTGCTCAATAATGCACAGTGCTCATCAGCACTGCAGTCACTACCGTTGTCAATACGTGGTCGGATTACTGAAGGCTATATATATATGTACTTTCACTTACGTGGTCGAAGCCTGCCCGTATTTGTCGCCACAGTCTCTGAATTGTAGGTTAATATCGAAGCTTCCAGTAATCCCTTTAGCTCGAATGTTTTTCATGGCAATCTCTAACGCACTCTTCGCAAATATGTATGACCATGGGTAGAAACGGTAGTAATCCATAAAACATTCAAGTCGTTCATCAATCCAAGTCATATCTTTACAAGCTTGTGTTGGCTCCTCATCAGGTTCATCATATTCTTGAAGAATATCAGATTCACTGACCATGCTGTAGCTATACTCCGTTTCATCATCAAGGTAGCCGTACGGGGAAATTGCTTGCTGGATGATTCTATCAAGTGCTGTACTTCCCGGAGTCATCACGGTCACGTTCAGAACGACTTTGGATGAAGCAAAAAGGTAGGGTGAACACAGAACCAGCAGACATATTACTCCCCGCATATCGTTGTCAAACTATTCTATAAAAGTGAAAATATTGATATTTTCAAAACAACAATCTATGCTAGCGTTGATTTGCTTCACTAAGCCGTCACTACAGTCGCGAACCGCCGTCGACTGAGCAGCGAAGCATTGGATTCTACCAAGAAAACACTGCGCTGATGAGAGACTTCTTTTTGAAATATGGCAACAATGGAAATGCTTTCGAAAAAATTCCTTGCGTTGTAACTAACTATCTATAGGCTACTACTTAGTTATGGGACCAAAAGAGATTGTCTATAGCTCAACCCATAGAAGATGAAAAAAGCAGTTAACGCACTACAAGTCGGGACAAAAATGCAAAATCTGAAACGGGACGAGAGTTTCTGAGGCTGAAAGCAGATAAGGCAACTCGTCGCCTTCCAGTTGCCGTAAAATTCAATTGACCTCGGTATATGGTTTCTTCTTTCGTGCCGCTTCCGCCTCGCATCGTAACTAATAGATTTTCTGGGAATCGGTTTCTGCCTGCGTTACTGCCTTTTCGTGAGTGATTTACGTACGAAATGATCCTATCTTTGATAACCGCTCGGGCAATGTTTACTCTAATGTCAATCATATCAATACGTATACCCGGAGGTTAAATGATAAGGTAATACGGCCTTTTCGTCAGGAACACCGAAACATTCGTAGATCTATAACTTCGTCATTTGCAGATTGTTTTTTTTTGCTCAGCTTCAAGAAAAAGGGAACGCTCAGCTCTGCACACAGCGTGTTATTACTTTGCGCTAAGCCAACCGCTGACTCTCGGTCTACCTTATGAAAGTATAATCTAACTGGGCTCATCTGTGCTGGCATGACAAAGGCGGTGAGGTCTACTCTCACAGGTGTGTGACTTCGAAATTTCCGATCGTTTTCAGAGAATTTATGATTTATCAACTTGTACGAAAGCTGCATCAACGCAAATTTCCGAACGATTCACTCAGTTCTAAGGCTCACAAATTCTACATGATCAGTTGATCACCTTTCTACTCGTTTCGAACGCATCTGTGACTGCGAGAATACGGGCGTAGGACTACCTCAGAAAACAGATGTAAGGCTATATACCGTATGGTAGGCCTAAAGGTTGGTGATAATAAACATTCCAATTAATCCTCTACGTGTATACTATCCCTATAACACACTGCAAGTGCATTTAACCTGCGTTTTGCGGGTTGAGCTTTTTTATGGCCACCGTAAACTTGAAACGAACCGCGCAGCTTGCTACGGCCAGCCTAAAACCCGCGTAGACACAGCGGTCGCAATGACAAATGAGTCGGATTCATATCGCCATCTAGCGTTCAAATGTTGAAAACTACCACTGGTTGTAGATGATGATTTTCTTTCTTTCTTTCTGGCACCTTTCAGAAATAGCCTACTAGTAGTCGTAATAGTTCCTGCGACATAGCATCTTTCATAATACAAATAACCCGCGTGGGGTTCTGAGCCTCCAATTACTTTTAGTCTTTAGGCCTATATACTTGTTGAGATATCGTCTCAAACCAAGTCTGTTCCATATGATGCGACCACACCACCAATGTCCAAATAAACTAACGTGCATTAAGTCCTACAACTGTAGTTAACATAATAAGTTAAAGATATAATTAACAAAAGCTACGACCATCAAACCAACAGTAGCCGAATGTTCTACGCAAGCTCCAAGCCGAACTGGACTTTTCCGTTTACTCCGCCCGCGCATCCTAGCATCAGATTAGACACACCGGTTTCTATGATGATTCCCCTGCTGTTACTACGCTCAGTACTACGGCGAATACAACTGCACGGACGAGTAGTTTAAGTGTCCGCCTTCTGATCGGAAGGTTCCGGGTTCGGTTACCAATCGAGTCAAGCCATAGACTTGAAAATTGTTATCCGATCTTTCCCTGCTTGGCACTCAGTATCGAGGGGTGTCGTGGTTGAGATAGTCATCCGCAAGTATTGACCTGGTGTGCATGTCGTTAGTAGTACGCCATAAATTCAAAACAGAAACAACTAGAAGCGGTATTGCGATGTTTCCCCTGTCACAGAGACTGCGCTCAGTGTGTACCTTCGATATTTTGAATTGGTAATTGGTAATTTCCGGTGATGATTGCGCATGGCTAGTTTGTGCGTCTAGGTGATGGACCTCGCCCATTCTCGCTTTGTGTTGCAGTATAGAGAGTCTTCGGATAGAGTAACGACCCTTTGTTACGTCTTCAGATAGGTCATGGTCGGATGAACCGACACGGAAGAGGGATTCAATTCGCGTTTTGTAAGTATAGTAACTGGTAATAGCATGGCATCTAGCCGCAGTTTGTTGGTGCAGTCAGGTTAGATACGAGGTTTATGCATTACGTGTTATCAGTTTGTACTTGCGAAAGCGTACCAAATCCCTTTTATGGATTACTTTTTGCTAATCTGTATTTATAGTAGCTATATAGCATCCGGTCCGTCGGTACCATACTTCCTCACCCGTAATTTATTGGATGCATATTATTTACTTATTGGTATTTTTCAAGACTTGTCAGGTAATAAAATGTGCTATACCAGGATGCTCTTACTCACGGAAAAGAACAAAAAAGCAAAGATCTCTATTTAAAATTCGAAGACCAGAGTTCATCAAAGACGGAGTTGTGCGGAAGCAGCATGAGCCAATGACAAATCTGGTCCGGTGTCTACAAGATCCAGAAAGGGGAGATACGATAAAACAACAGCTTCATAAAGAGACGTAAGTGCTCATTTTAAACTCCGAGCGCCTGTTAAAGGCAGTACTATAAAAGCATCTTATTTATATTTCAGCGCGGCCATATGTGAACACCACTTCACGGAAAGTGACATGATAACGCACGGCACCATCGGCATACGAGAAATCCTGATATTGACCCAGTGGGGTACAGCTCACATCCACTATGCCCAGCGTAAAGCTATCAAGAGAACCAATACGACTTCTACACATAGGTCTGTCAACCCTTGGGCAAAAGTCTGCAATGAGCCACTACTGAAGTCTGCAAAGAGCTCATGAGGTGGTTTTTAGAAAGACCATCAGTATACCCCAGCTCTGATTACCAAATGCGATATTTATTGTTTTTTTTTCAGTATATTTTTGAAGTAATTTGATGTTTTGACCTCGTTGCCCATCATGACGCTCTCTGCTGTTGTCAAGTTTTGTCTCTTCCTTTCTAAAAATTATATAATACAGTATGTAAGAGTTTGTGTTTTTTTCTTGTGAACACATTCATCATACTCATATCTGGGCTTTGCTAGTAATGGGTGACTTGGACTTCAGCTCCTCTCTCAGACTCTTGGAAAATTGTGAGCCAATATTTTATTTAGATGACTCATCGCTTTGACAAGAATATCTTCTACTTCTTCCAGGTATTTTTGCATCTGTAAAGCTACTGTATGTAACAATTTGATGTAGAAAGGGTTTTGATAAAACTACTTGTCCAGTAAGTCAATAAAATTATAATCCTCTTGATAGGTTTTGCCATTTCTGCACTAGCCTATATATGTGCTAGATAGAAAAGTCTAACAGTGGATTGAAACTGGTCAGATGGATACTTGAGGCAGTTTTCCTTTCTCCTAGTTCTCCCTAGTTTCCTGAACTCTTAATTTAGCATCTGAACCAGTAGGACAGCCGTCATCCGGTCATGGTCTTCATACTGGGGTCCACACTCCAGTGTTTTCATGCATGATGATAGACAAGACATTTTCAGTATTTCAATAGCCATAACGTCTTCCTCGGTGGCTTGGCTTCCGTGTTTTCTGGATTGCTCCCTCAGTTCCCTTACCGTCGGAAAAGTAGCTCGACATTGATCGCACACCACACCGTCCCAATCTTCCAGCACGGCTGCGACCATCATTACCGGTCAGTAAGCTCGAATAAACGTGCCTTTCCCACTCCAACGCCTTCAGAATACAAATATAGTGCATTATAACCATTACTAAAGCCTGACGTAAACGAACTGCCACGTAACTACCAAACCGACCGCGTTCCCATATTTTTATCTATGGCCACTGCCTGCATTGTAGCAGAACCGTAGGAATTCCGCCTAGCCAGTGTCGGTTCATTCAAGCATGACCTGTCTGAACGCTAAACAATGCAACGATTGTTCTCAACAAAGGGGTCGTTACTCTATCCGAAGACTCTAGTGGTTGCAGTAGTGCGGTCAGGTTTGAAACTAACTGTCGTGTTTTGTATTTAAGAACATACTCTAGTCCTATCGTAAGACTATAAGTTATAAGAATTACTGCCGGGATAGTCGGTAAGTTGTGCGAATGTTAGAACTGTATTTCTAGACGGTATGCTTATCGATTCTTTCGATTTCAGTTTACCGCACCCGCAGCGCACCCGCAGCGCACCCGCAACGCACCCGCAACGTACCAGCAACACACCCATACCCTCAACGTACTCACACTCGTATACATCACTGAAACCTGTCTATTAATTTCTGTCTTGGATTTGATATGAGCAATTAAACTTCTTATTTGAAACTGAAGTTGAGAAGTAAAGAATTAGAATTTAGTGCGCGTAGAACGATATTCCTATATGCCTGGAGTCGAAGAGCAAGATTAGGTTCCGGACATAACAGTAAACGACTCAAGTCAGTAAAAGAGTGCCAGACAACAAAAGAATCTGCCACGAAGAATTGCGATAGTTAAGGAACCAAGTAAGCAATTGTAATAACATGAACCCAGCTGAAGATTACCAAGACATGCTGGCCAAAGGATCAAGAAGAAAAACGCCTACGGTTAAGGGCAAAGCATACCAGCTAGAACTGCTCAAAAAGAACCGTAAGTCTGCATTTACTACCTTTAACAAGTCTGTGACAAGTCTCCAGTTAGCAATGACACGGCCGAACTTGTATAATGTGAAAGCCGAAAAGGCTCGTGTGGAGGCTGATTTTGCTGCTTGTGGCGATGCTCATGGAAGGTTAATATATGCTCTTAACTCAGATGATTCAGAGGAGAGCAATCACACATTCAACAAGATCCTAGAAGGTTACAATGAAATTATGACCACAGTTAATGAATCAATTAGACGCTTAGAGTTGGAAGCTAGTGATGCAATATCACTTGGCGAAAGTGCTTCTAGTCATTCAAGGACGTTCTCTATGAAATCAAGAGTGTCTGACAGATCTCGCACTTCCGAGTTAATAAGGAAATCACGACCTGACGCAGTAAGGTCAGAACGCAAAGCAGTATTGCCTGATGTGAAACGAGAAACACAGCTTCATAAAGCAGCTGCAAGACAACAATCGCTCTTTGACGAGCAACGGCAAGAACTTGACTTGGAGCGAAGAGAAATGGAAGAAAGACGTCTCCAGTTGCAAGCAGACCTGGAAGAAAGTGAAGTACAATTACGGTTTCAACTTCGTAAATTGAATGATCAATATGCACAAAGCCACACTTTAAAACGTTCAGAAGAAAGAGTAGGCTATAGAAATGAATTTCACATGCCTCGAAGTCAACCAACCGATCACAATCCTAGAGCTAGAAGATCATTCATTGATACCAAAGAAAGAGTTTTCCGTGACAACATGATACCGCCTATGCATGAAACGTTTCCAAAGACATCATGGGGAAACGCTCAAGTTGGAGAGGCTCGTCCAAATAATCAGGTTCTTAGACGATTACCTGCAGAAGAACTGAATGTATTTGATGGTTCAGATGTTTTGGAATACCCCGTCTGGAAAAGTAGATTTAAAGATCTAATAGAAAGAAATGTTTTCGAGGCAAGTCGACGCATTAATTATTTATTTAATTACACCAGTGGAGAAGCAAAAGAAGCAATTGAAGGGTTTGCTATAGATCCCACTGATGACAATTACATAGAAGCCATGGCCACGTTGGATAGATGGTATGGAGATGAATTGTCAATATTAAGAGAATACAAGATGAAATTACAGAATTGGCCGGTCATTTCAAGTAATGATGGCGGCAAAAGTTTTCGCAAGTTCTCAAACTTTTTGAACAGTTGCAGACGTCTGATGCCTGGCGAAGGTTATCGTCCGGCTTTAGATGATGAAGAATTGAATCAAAAACTTGCCGTTAAGCTTCCTAAAGCCTCAAGAGAATCATGGTCTAGGAAGGTTTACATTTATAAAGAAAGACGAAAATACGAAATTGAAGAAGCAAGGAAGCGTGGCATTGATGCACGAGCAAGAATGCCAGGTTTCCCTTCCTTTGCTACGTTCACAGAACACGTACAAGAAGAAGCATTTGTTGCTTCTCAACCGGTTGTTGGTACAGCGGTGTTGGACCAAATTGTGTCAGAACAAAGAAAAACAAGTTCTCAAAGTCGCTCGAAGTATGTTAAGACACGTTCATTTGCTACAAGTATTGGTAATGACGAGAATCATGAAGGGAAAAGCGAGTCTTGTTCCAAGAACTGTCCGATTTGTAACCAGTTTCACACGCTGGACATGTGCAGAGTATTCAAAGAAAAATCATACGATTCCAAAGTCGAATACATCAAGAAAAATGGGATATGCTTCCGGTGCTTGGAAGTGGGCCACATCTCAAGGTATTGCAAGAACCCACTCTCATGCTCTGTTTGCCACAAGAAACATCCCACTATATTGCACTCGTACCAACCGGTGAAAATTAAGAAAATCGAGGGCACAAGAACTGACAAGCAGCCTTCAGACTCACAAAGTGCCAGTTCGTCTGGTGCCAAAGCGACGTGTATGGTAGTCTCAGCAGCAAGAAATGTTAGAACTACAAAGATTGTTCCTGTGTATATTTATCGAAGTGAAAACCCAAGCACAAAACTGAAAATTTATTGTGCACTCGACGAACAAAGTGATTCATGTTTTATATCAAATGGACTCTGCAAGAAGCTTAAGGTAGAGGCCACAGAAACCACGATTCAAATAAACTGCATGGGTACAAGCGTTACTTCAAGTGCGCTCAAGGTAAAGTCTTTGATTGTTGAAGGTTTGGATCGCAGCAATGCGTTGAATTTACCACCTTGTTATTCACGTGAAAAAATTCCCGTTGATTGTAATCAAATTGTAAGACGAAGAATAGCTGAACTCGAACCGAGTTATAAAGAAATACTGAGTGAAATACCAGAATTTGATGAAAATGTCAAAGTGGAATTGCTGCTTGGAACTAATTGTCCAAGAGCACTCAAGCCGATAAGAGTCATATCAGACCCTGTCTGTGATAGCTACGGAATCAAAACAGTGTTGGGTTGGAGTATAGTTGGATTGCCAGCCCAAGCTGGTCAGAGCGAAGTTTTATCCTGCCACAGAATACAAAGTAAAGAGATGATGGCAAGTAGATTGATACCTCTGAGTAACACGAAAGAAATTGTGTCACCAAAAACTGTTTCTCAATTTTTCGAAATGGACTTTTCAGAATATAGATCAAAGTCAGGCTTCGAATACTTCCAATCAAACAGTCAAACAATGTCTGTAGAAGACAAGAAGTTCATGCAGAAGTGTGAACAGAGTATTACGATGAAAGACCAAGGACATTATGAATTGGCTTTACCATTTCGTGATGACAACCCAACAATAGTGAGCAATAAGAACTTGGCCTTGCAACGCTTGAATGGTGTAAAGAGGCGCATGCAACAAGACCCCAAGTACAAGAAAGACTATTTTGAATTTATGAATAAACTCATACAAAAGGGACATGCTGTTAAAATCGATGGACATGATGTTGGACAAGTAGGAAAGAAATGGTATCTCATCCACCACGGAGTATACCATCCAATGAAACCTGAAAAAATCAGAGTGGTATATGATGGGAGTGCAAGATACCAAAACATGTCTCTCAATGAAATGATATTGGCTGGTCCATCTCTGACGAATTCTCTTGTCGGAGTCTTGCTGAGATTTAGAAAGGGAATATTTTGCTGGATGGCAGACCTAGAACAGATGTTTTACTCGGTACATCTGTCTCCTGAACATCACGACTTCTTCCGTTTCTTGTTTTGGGAGTCTGAAGACATAGAACGTGATCCAAATGAATGGCATTTCATAAGTTCAAAGTCAAATGTTGCTGATGATTTGTCTCGTGGTATGACTCCTTCTGAACTTACGGCGGACTGTAGATTTCTGAAGGGACCTGAATTTCTCTGGCACCGCCTGAAGATAGAAGAAAATTGTAAAGCAAGCAGTTATAAAGAACTAGAGCTAACCAGAAATCAAGAAACTGTTTTAATTACAGAAATGGAGGAACAACCTAGCATGTCACAGTTTTTGTTCCTAAAAATGCAAAATGCTTTAAAATTCGTCATGGTTTTCAAGAAATACATCGAATACCTGAAATGGAAATCGCAAATTAAGAAGGATCAATTTGAAAGAAAATACACCGTGTCTGATTCACTAGCAGCAGAAAGAATCTTGATCCAGGTTGCTCAAAGGGATAGATATGGTGATGAATTTAAAGTTTACAAAGGGTCCAAAGAAGACACATCTTCAGGGGGAACTTCCTCAATCTCAAATGTCATATCCAATTGTGCTACCTGCAAAAGATTAAGAGGACGGGTTGTGGAACAAGTGATGGCAGATCTTCCGATTGATAGATCGGAAACTGAGCCTGCCTTCACCTATTGTGGATGCGACTTATTTGGGCCTTTCATTGTAAAGGAGGGGAGAAAGGAGATCAAGAGGTATGGCGTTTTATTTACCTGTTTATCATGCCGGGCCATACGTATCGAAATATCCCCTAGCCTCGAAACGGACAGTTTTATCAATGCTTTACGACGTTTCATTTGTCGAAATGGCCCCATCAGGCAACTTCGATCAGACAGAGGTTCCAATTTTGTTGGCGCTTCCAATGAACTAACTCGTGCCTATAAGCTAATGGACCATTGTAAGATTAAGGAACTTTTGATTCAAGAAAATTGTGATTATTTCCCGTTCAAATTCAACATGGGATCTGCTAGTTACCAAGGTGGCGTGTGGGAACGTCAAATTCGTTCTGTGAGATCAGTTCTAAATGCCATACTTATGACAAATGGGCATCAATTAGATGACGATTCATTACGAACTTTCTTGGCGGAAGCCGAATCAGTAGTTAACAGTAGGCCTTTAACTATTGAAAACTTAGCAAATGTCGATGGACCTTTGCCATTGACTCCGAACCATATACTTACCGGAAAAAGAAGATTAGTGTTGCCTCCTCCTGGACATTTTTCGAGACCCGATCTATATACAAGAAAGCGCTGGAGAAGAGTACAACACTTGGCTAATGAATTTTGGCAACGTTTTCGTAAAGAATATTTACAACTTCAACAACCAAGATGCAAATGGAATTACCTCAGAAAGGATATGCAAGTAAATGATGTCGTGATAGTGGTTGATGACAATCTACCCAGAAATGCTTGGAAGTTGGGAAGAATTGAGAAGATTTATCCAGATGATGACGGTCACATTCGTAGAGTCCAATGTAGGATTGCAAATGAGTCTTTGGATAGTAAAGGAAAGCCTTTCAAGGAGACTGTCTTCTTGGATAGACCCATTCAGAAACTGATTCTCTTCTTGAGATCCGAGAACTCTGGGGATTGATTCCCGACAAGGAGCCACTTTATCCTTATATTGTTGATGTTGGATTAATTTGGTTTAGAAATGCTTACATTTCTAGGAGAGCCATGTCACAGAGACTGCGCTCAGTGTGTACCTTCGATATTTTGAATTGGTAATTGGTAATTTCCGGTGATGATTGCGCATGGTTAGTTTGTGCGTCTAGGTGATGGACCTCGCCCATTCTCGCTTTGTGTTGCAGTAGTGCGGTCAGGTTTGAAACTAACTGTCGTGTTTTGTATTTAAGAACATACTCTAGTCCTATCGTAAGACTATAAGTTATAAGAATTACTGCCGGGATAGTCGGTAAGTTGTGCGAATGTTAGAACTGTATTTCTAGACGGTATGCTTATCGATTCTTTCGATTTCAGTTTACCGCACGCACCCGCACGCACCCGCAACGCACCCGCAACGTACCAGCAACGCACCCATACCCTCAACGTACTCACACTCGTATACATCACTGAAACCTGTCTATTAATTTCTGTCTTGGATTTGATATGAACAATTAAACTTCTTATTTGAAACTGAAGTTGAGAAGTAAAGAATTAGAATTTAGTGCGCGTAGAACGATATTCCTATATGCCTGGAGTCGAAGAGCAAGATTAGGTTCCGGACATAACACCAATTGAGAGTTTCCCACTACTCGGCATCGGCCATGCCCCAGTGATACTGATGCAACACTAAATTAGAAGTGCGCGGAAAACCTTCATTTGCAGCTACCCGAGCTTGCGCTGCCACTGACTCTGATTATAGTGTTACAAATAGCAATCCGCTCGCGATATTTACGGCGAGAACTAGCAAGAATAACAAAACTTTCAACCAAACTGGATAACGTTCATTTGTATTCTTTATAACCTGACGACACAACTACCAACTTCTTCCCACAATGTAGGCGATAACAAATTAAGTTGGCGGTCATCTGATGAAGAATAAATAAAAAAGATTAAACTTGCCATACGGGAAGTCTAAAAATACGATAAATACTGTACATAACCATTGTCCAAAGCCAAAAACAGACAACTCACCGAAAAGGTTTCGACAGAACGCCCAGAACCAATTACCGAAAGGAACAATCTTGGCCGCCATCAAATTTCAAGCACAAGGATCTCATTCCTATCCATTTCGCAGAACGGCCACAAGCCTAGTTGCTCACGGCTGCATGAAAATTTCAGCGACCAGATCACAGCAAATCCAGGACTCCTCGTCCAATGAAAATCGGCACGCATATTACTAGTGGCTACTACGGCACTGCAATGCATTTTGAGTATTGCCGATCGGGTGATGGGAATACGAGCGAGTTGTAACGCTCTTGCGTCCCATCAATGGTAACCGTACGGCACACAGGAGGCTAGAGGCCAGGCATGTCCACACACTATCTGACTCACTAGTAGTATAGTAGCACATGTCTACACCAATTAGCATTGATGTATTATGTACTGTACAACAAACTGTATTTCTGGGAAAGAAATAACAGCGAAATATTGTGCGTCCACTGGACTCACGCCATCAAAGCACACATGGTGATTACTCTAGGTCTGGATGCAGGAACGTCCAAGTCAAAGGAAAGTTGGAGCGCAATCACTAAAATGTATATTCCCAGCAAAACCGCATGACAAAGCCACAGTGTCTGTGCCATCATAACAATGGCTGAGCACAAAACTACAAGGAACGTTGTCACTTCAAGCTTATCAGACTAGGACTTGGCTCTCCGGTTTGTCCCAGACATATTGTTACCGCAGCCTAGATACTTGCAAACATGCATCAAGGCATAGAAGATGGCAACATCACAATTTTTTCATTCGTTCCAAATCTGTTGCAGTGTACCCTTCCCATTCGATAAGGTATTCGACTCGTGGGCTGCCATCCGGTGCACTTACTGTCCGCTTTCCAAGGACCCGAAAACATTCCCCTGATTTAACTCTGTCTTCAGCACCAAAGTACTTTGCTACTGTATCTTTGTACGACTTCAAATCAGCTATTGCTTTATCAGAGCTCCATGAACTAGACAGAAAACAGAATAAAATTGACAGAAAGCAGCTCCGCAAAAATGTTTGGTGTTCACAATACTATCTCTGCAACAGATCACAGATAACATAAATCGCAGAGTCAATCATTAGTAAAGTATTGAGAATTCAAGTTGTTGAATGTGCTGACCATGCAGTGCCTGAAGGCAAAGGAAGGTCCCTCCCAAGAGTTCATGCTGGAAATAATCCGGTTTCAGATATTTCAATAAATGGTATCAATACTGGGTAGATATTTTCTGGCGATATTATGCATGCATGCTCCCAAGCAAACAACAAATATGGTAATCCCAACGATGAATGGTTGCATAGTTAGTAGATACAGGCCATTAGGGCAACGTATTTAAGGTAAAAGAAACACCTTCATCTTGAGATGCTGTTTAAGAAACACACATTGCATGGTTTTTGGACACTATCTTCATCAAGTATGTGGATGGTGGCTTTGACGCAAGAACAGCACATGAATGTAAAGGCACAGCCACTGCTAGTAAAACACTGAAATTACAATCCAACAAATTAAAGAAAGCACTTACGAAGTTGATGCTTTGTCACTTAGGACTGAAGAATTGCTTCTCCACAATTTGGAAGTAGTGAAACTAGTCTCTGATGCTACACCAGATGTGGAAGACTCATCGGAAAACTGTGAAGAAAATATATGGAATTCGTGTTGGATGTACTTGTACAGTAGTCCATAATTAATAATTATGGTGTATTGCTATATTTAAAATGCAGGGTGTGTCGTGCGATCAGACTAGTTGACAAGGCTGCATTGACCCCCTCCCCCATCCCACACTAAAGTAGCGTTTTTTTCTGTAATAGATAGCATAAGTCACCACAGATTAACAGAGTCCATTTTACTGGAATATATTTATAGTAATTTACAAGCTTTCGGAGTACACTCTTTCATCAGGTGAGACTGCTAAGTATAATAGTGAAGTTAGATTGGACGATAATAAAACACCGATCTCTCTCTATTCAATATGTGACAGAACTGACAGGTGATTGGAGAGAATTTGCATTTGATAGTTGTAGGATAATCTGTCTATAAGCTTAGAGTACCGGTTGCCGCATATTCAAAATGCAACAATACTCGTGGTTGGTAGTCTTGGTACTATTTAACCAACCTTTCTCTTCCTTTTTCCAAACTTTTCAACATCTCTGCTCAATAGTTCCATTTTCTTCGGCCGTCCAGGCTTGCGACGTTTAGGTGGTGGCATATCACTAAATTGGACAAAATAGAAACCTCGTTGAGACCGATGCCATTGAAAGGTGTGTGGAGACTAGGCAAATCTCAATTACCTGAGATGCCCACCATCCGACTCGGGTTCCATGAAATCGAGAAGGCAGTTCTTGACATGACCCACCTCTGAAATTTTCCCAGACACCTTAGAAATAACACTCAGTATTATTGGCAATAACATAAGAACAAGATTCAGATAACAGAGTAGGCCTGCATGACAAATAACTGAGAAATTGACAGTCGCTGAAGCTGCCGACTTCGTGGTGCAGTAATAAGGCCACCGGCCACAAAAACAGCAGGTTGTGGTGGGTTGAAGTCTCGACTGTTTCATACTAAAGATAAGAGAAATGGTATCCGTAGGTTATCTGCCAGATGGCCAGCGCATTGAAGGATAAAAGAGATTTTGAACGCAGCAAAAATCAAAGGACAAAATAAACACACTCTCAAGTCAATTGCTGTGTCTTAGATAGAACTTAGAATATCCACCTCATTTTTCTCAGGAAAGCGTGGTGGAGACTGGCCTTCGAATTGACAAGGTCCTTGCCTTTTGAGAGGCGTCGGAGAATCGCTGTGAATTATATGAAAATTAGAACATATACCCCAACTACAGATATCACCGCTTACTTGATGGCAGTCGATCCATTTCTAAAATCCAATGAGGAAAAGGTTTCTTCAGTAATCTCACCGTGAGATGGCAGAGAAATCGGAGAGCAACAAGGTGGAGATCTATTTCGCAATCCCCAAGTCACTTTTGTTTTCTTTCCTTCTCCGCTTGATTGGAAACTGCAAATATAATCAAAAATTTGTCTTTTGAGTCTAGACTCCAGAACACGCACACAGACATGACTTTAGGCACTTTTCCATGGTCCGCAGATACAGTGACATGGTGACGAGTTAAAACAAAAATATTTACCATGGCGTAGTTTAAACGAGAAACCAGCAATCCTTGGTGGTATAAAACTGGAATGTTGCATGTAAAAGTAAATTCATGTTATTGCAATTAACTTGTTTTGAAGGCTTGCTAAAATTTAACTTAAAATTCATTCTGTCGTGTTTCGGATTTAAAAAGTTGTCGCAACAAGTTAATTGCAATAAAATGAACCGTCTTAGATGCTAATTGATCAGGGACAGCAGAGATTAGTCCTGTAGATAAATGTGCATTGCGCATGCTGTGACGTTCTCTGGTACAAGACACAGATTTGGAGTACTGCTGAGAAGGTGTCTTTTGATGGGGATCTGCTTTTGCTTCCTAGAAACTTATTTTATCATTTATATCAGGGAGTTCCAGACCTTAAAAATCGAGTCATCTAGTCTAGAAATGCCTGATTAATAGAAGCAGATCTACGCACCGACTTTTATTACTCATCGCAACATCATTGATTTTCTTGCGTAGATTAGCTCGTGTTGCCACCACCTTCGCCATCTGACATAAGAAGAAATCGAAATAAGTGATGGGTTCATCAAACAAGTACGCACTGAAACACAAACCACTCAATGGAGTTACTGGTCTGAAGAACCTGAATGAGGCCACCAAGCAGTGGTTGCCCCGACGTCAGTGTGTAGAAAGCCATACAAAAGAACAAGGCAATGGGTGCAAAATGTAAAATTGTATTTTACCTCACTCGTCAAACGGAGAGACTCGACATGTTTATTGAAGAATGTTACCATTGCATCGATGTCATAGTACTTCACTTTCTTTGCAATGGTAATATTATATAAAACAAGGTGTACGACATCCACCCTGTCAAGAATTGGAATGATTATTGCGATCGACATTTTGCTTACTACCTTATGGATGCATTACTAAGAAGCCTACTATGGTGAATGTATTATGAATTGGTCAAACCTAGAACTCAGTTCTACCAAAAAAAGATCAAAATCAAAGTGCTCTGAAGATGAATAGGGAAGTCTGGACCTGTCCACAAGTTTTCGGATAGGATAATGTGAAGACATCAATAATAAACCCAACTGCTTTGGCAATGGCATAGCTGTACTAGCCAGTTAGTAACATATATATAATATATATGTATATATATTCTGCTGTTGTTACTCGCCAGTGACTACAAAATACTAACAAGCTGGGATTAAAGCAGTACTTACCATTTCATGGGTAGTCGTTTTATGAATTCATTGCCCTCATTGCATACCGAACACACAAATAAAAAGAATCGGTCACCATACAATATCGGAGAGTCCAGGCATTGCAAGCAAGCTGTACAAAGAAAAGTACGGTACCGGTACTTGTGACTGCACAATGAGAAGAGCCAGCACAACTAATTGCTATGACACCTTTAGCTGCTACTAACTTATTAAAAGAGGCGTTTTGTCAAAATATCATGACGGCGTAAATGAAAGATAAATGTGCATTGTTTGGTAATAGTCATTCCGAGAAAAATTGACTGTATTAGTGTGAGGCCCATTTTAATATCAAATTTTTATGGAGTTTGATCTCACTTCACTGGTCACGACATAGAGTGAAAGTTCATTTCCTACAAAACGTGATGTAGGTGTGCGGCCAAACATAAGAAGCAAGAACAAGTGGCGTAGCTTGATGCTATAGGCCTATACAACATTTGTATGAAATCTTCAACAATATTGAGCTCTGTGCTGCGACCAGTGAATCAAAACTAAAGCCCACTGGGATTCAATACAAAAGAACGGATGGCACACTAATACTATTGATTTTTATGGGAAATGACTGAGACTGCCAAGTGATATTATACATGTTCAACTTTCATTTAGGCCATCTTTGACCAGATGCTTCAAGCTTTGATAATTATTTCTCAGAATCTTTCATATACGTAACTCAAAATTAAAAAACATAAGTCACCTTCATGAAACCACTGATCACACCTCGCACATTGTAGCATCTTCAGGTACCAATCACCTGGGCCCCCACAATAGCAATATTTCTACAAATCAAGAGAAGAAGAATAACAAATACATTGACTTTGCACAGTGAGTCTCGATTTCATACCTCTTCGTCATTTACTTTATGTGCCTTATTCCAAGTCAATGAACTAAGATCATACGGAAGCACTCTTTTCATCTGTTTCATAATTTCTGCAATGCCAAGACGAATTATTCAGCACAAGGTGTAATATGATGTGGAGTGTCCAATATAGCAAATACAATGCATGCAGCTAGAGCATGAGTATGGTCTTATGTCAATTCAAACAGAATGCAAGATGGTTGCCAGGAAATCATTCCACTTAACTAAATTCTAGCAGTATAACACCGCAGGATGATAACAGTGTAGCAGCGACATCATGGCACAATAGTGTAGGCTAGATACTGAGCTTTTGCTAATGAATGTAACATTAGCTTACTCTGAAAGCTACCTAGAATGTATATTAGATTACAGTACTGTGAATCCACCTAAGAACAAAACAAACCACAGGTCTATACAAAGCAGAATTAATACCTAAGTACCAGTACTAAAGTCTGTGCCCAGATTGCCCGCTGAACAAAACATTTCTCAAAAAAGGTTGTCATTTTACAACGTTAGGACTATAAAGTTTAAATGAAGCCTATGTAACAACAATGGTCTTATCTGGATCGAATCAAAATTTCAAGAGAACGAAGGGGGCTTGGCCTACTTGTTCCAAATAGATATATGGCAGATTTTAATTAGTGAAGCATACAGCTCCACTGGAGACAATTCAGGCATATTAAATTTATTCTCATACATTCCTACAACTTCCATCCAAATTAAATTTCTTCAATCAACTTTTCCAATTAATAAAAGAGAAGATCCTCGAACCAGATGACAGTTTGCGCAATATATACTTGAACCGACCCAAAACAGTATTTTCACAAATTGAGCCCACCTCCTAAGCCATGTTTAGCTGCTCCGCCTCGTTTTACACAAGATGAAAACACACAGTTCCGACACTGCCATGGTACTTCTTCATCTGTGAGGACATTACCGTCGATGTGAGGTAGATGACATAGTTGGTGATAGCCTGAAATAGACGGATAAGCATTCAGAGAAATTGTCAAGTTCACCAAGGTAACAGTGGTAGAAAACTATAGCTGAAAATCTACAAATGTCACACCATCACACTGACTTTATTAACCAACCAGTCTGTTGACCATGACTAAGCAGAATTCTCTGTTAGTGCGAGAACCTTAGAAGCACATCTCAATCTCACTTAAATAAGTAGTATTGCATATTTATTTCATTGCTGCTATCTGCAACGTCTGACCTTACCAACAGGAACTCCAAAAGCTTTTGAATTATAACTCAGTAAACTGGACTGGACATGAAATCCGGTAGTAACCCAGTTTGATCTATGACTGCCTGGATAGTCCAGCAACAGCTCCACTATGTTTCAAATACATTTTATACATAATACATACACTATAGTCTATAATAATTTATGCCAACGGCTTTACTAACAGCTTCATCCTTATGCATGGCGAAGCCTATGGGCTACAATGATGTACGCCTCATTACTGGGTGTGTTATGTATACCATAATTGCTTCACATCACACAATAACAATTTGCATTGTCATAACCAATGACAATTCTTGTCAAATGGTCAAACGATCCTATTGTTAGAGCCATAGCAGTGCACTTTAAATCGTGCTTAAGAGATGATTGAGCTAGCCTACGCGGCAGTGACTGCACTTCCCAATTGTGGCGACTTTGGTTCCGGTTCTAATCCTACCTTGTCCACATTTGTCACAGAGGACAATTTCGTTAGGCGGCTCAGAAGCCCCACCACGACAAAGTACACATGTCACATCAGATTCATCTTCGTCAGTGTTCTTCAATACTTTCTCTTCATTGTTAGCGCTATCCTCAATAAAATGCAGGTCCTTGAAATGAACCCAAAATCGAGAATCATCTTCAAATTTCATCTCACACTGAAGCTTATGGTCGTACACCTGGAATGTGAAGGGTTGTAATAAGTTATAAGTAGCTAAAAAGTTTTTATGTAATATCAATGAAATATGTTTTCTTATCATGATTTGGTGGTATTACCATGGCGGACATCACTCCACCATACCACGCTGCAACTATCCATTTAGAAGCCCAGCCACGGCCAAGACATTTCACACTCACAGATAGTGATCCTCAATTGCAAAAAAATGATTGACCAAAATAGAGAAATGGTACGAAGTTATTTTTGCCCTTAATTGTTTCTCACCTCATATACACAGGCTAACAGGAACATGAATAACATGATATTGTAGACACACTGGTGAATACGCAAGATCGAAGGAGCCACTTGGCTATCAAAGTCAGGTTCCCTCACCCTGCCACACTATCCATAATGCACTGTCCACCAGTGCGGAAGCCTCGGATTCTAACATCTTTGGTATGATAAGGTCAGGCAGGATCTTAAACACCGGCCTACCCTAGTTTTGTAGCCAGCTATGTTACCACCGCACCAGGAACTCGGCTGAGTGTCACCGCAGTTTTATCCGGACAAATATATCAAAGACTTGAGCTTTTCGATAGAGCAGGTCTTTAATTCGCAAGCTTCCTAGAGCTAGTTGCAAAATGTGGTCACACTCTGTTCGTCTATCGTAAATGATCGCCCACCATCTGCTACCCTATCATTATAAATGAAGATGTTTGAATCCGACTTACATCACAGATTACCCCAATATAATATAGTCCATCAGACCATCTAGCAAGCAATTCCTGGCCGACTTTAAATCTTCCGAACATCTTCCTATACATGCTCGTCTTTGTAGTTGATGCATGCATGCGTGAGATGAAATTATCAGATTGCTGTGATGTCTCAAGTCTAGTTCTTTTCGTCGGTGATACATTAACAATATCTTGTTGATGCTCATTGCTTGTGTGTCCATTGCAATTCGTTAATTTGACAGTGGCTACAGAAGATCTGTTTCGCTTCGGATGATTGACACCCATTGAAGAAATACTCATTTTATCATCGGAGCTGTTCAAGGTATTATGATGAACGTTTGGTAACAACTCTCTGCTCTTGCTTTTCCAACTTTTTAACGGTGAGGCAGATTGACCCATGTCTTCTGATTTTGAAGTGTTATCGCACTTGGATGTCAGGGTGGAGAACGAAAGAGAATGGGATGTTGACATACGTGGGGTGTTCTTGTTGCGAACCATATCGCTATAAGCCTAGCAGCCTATAGATAAATTTGAAATATGAAAGGTTATTTACCATCATGTGATACCCTCCTAATAATGACACTTCAGAATTTACAAGCGGTTTCTCCGCCTGGATAATATACCGGTATGCGGCGCAGTATCGTGGCGTATTGCATTGGAACAAAAGGCAATGGCCATCAATCGTGAGCGTAGATCGCACGGCATCATTTCTTTGCATTCTTGAAACAAATATACCAACAACCAAACTTACGTACAGGCTCTTATTTAGGCAATTCACAGTACGTTGAGCTGGATGCGTTTGCTACACAAATCTGTCAATCGGTAGTCTCCAAACGATAGCGTACTCTCGTCGCCTGCCAATATGCTTCGCTATCCAAAATTACGAATTACAACTATCAGTGTTTCAAGGAGAATTTCCACAAGTTTTCATACAAATATGCCAAAAGCACATAATCAAGTGCATCCTGCTCTATATAGATCGACGTATATAAAATGCTTGACTAAACTGAGCCTTCTGCCCATCGGTCGGGCCTGACCAAGCAAACCGAATTGCGGAAACTTTTCCCGCGTTCTCTTGCGAGCCACTTCGACTCATCTGGCAACTCGTCATCAAAACGAGGCTCGCGCACCAGCTGACGGTTGGAAATAGTACGTACTGCCAGAGCTAGAGGGAGAGTGTGGTAAGCTTTAGGCTAGGGGTATAGATATAGATAACTAATCCTTGTAGTTTAGTTATCTATAGTATAGACAACTAACCTACCGTACTATACTACTACTC
The DNA here is from genome assembly GCA_030412335.1 of Botrylloides violaceus. NCBI lineage: Eukaryota > Metazoa > Chordata > Ascidiacea > Stolidobranchia > Styelidae > Botrylloides > Botrylloides violaceus. Next base: position 756,073 of record JASFYC010000424.1, read on the forward strand.
CTTAACGGAGGCGTACTGTAGTAAATGTTACGCCATGGCCTACTAGTAGGCCATGGTTACGCATACAAGGCTTCCAATGCTCTGGAGGAGCGGAGAGCTGGATCGATATACATATGTATTAGCAGTTTTTTGTAACGCTAACTTGCGACGCAAGGAAACCTGCAGTCCGTATATTGCACTTGTGCTCTAGAGCTGACTAGAAGTTGAAATTTCAATATTAGAAGGCTATGATGCTTTGTTTACATCAAGTGCTGCGACATGTAACGCGAGTTACAGAAAATTCAGCCATTTATTTCCATTCCAAACTAGCGGTAGAAGCTATAGGGACATATTGTAATCCTCTCTTGCCACAGTTTCAACATATGAAATACTAATAAATCTTGAAAACTTGCATAACATTTTAGGCTTGCCTTGATTTCAAGGTCTATATAATTATGGTCAGGTCATTGGTCAAGGTCTAGAAATTACTCTATTATAAGCTATATACTAGTGGGATACCCCGTTTCACACAGGACGAAATGTGATGGAAGCATAATGTAATTGACGAATTACTGCAAGTGAATAAATGCACAGCTGCAGAACAATTAAATTGAAGAAAAGAACTTATAGAATTAGAAACGGTAGTGAACACCACACCACATCACTAAACATATCATGGCACACGCTTCAAAAAAAATGAATAACTGCACAACAGTGAAACCAGCTGAGCATATAAAAACGAGGAAAAGAACCTATAGAGCTAGAAACAATAGTGAAAAACACAAAACATTACAAAACCTCTTTAGATACAATGTTATTAGTGTAACTTGCAATCTTGGCATGATGAACAGATGGTGTTGTTTGCCATAAACTCTTGAGCATCCGACATAAAATTGGCCATGAGAGAAACAATGACCGCTCAATTCAAGCCCCAAATAACTCATCGTTTGGCCTCAACTTTTAATTAATGTCATTGCATAACAACTTCGCCAAGGGAATTGCAGGTGCTTAAACTCAAAAGGCAAATGATTTTTTGATGAAATCAGTGGAATCCTTGGCACAAACACATTGTCCCCCATAGAGGTTCCAGTAATAATGACAAACTTAATATTATTGCGGTGCAAGTTATTAACAACTAATCGGGTTCCATTACAAAGTTCAAGTAGGTCTAAATAACGCAAAAGTATGACTGGACTATACCCTGCTTGAGACGAAGTTTGTTCGGTCGCATTCCAGGTTGGTATAACAAATTCAAAAACTCAACTGGGTAATCGACAGCTTTATTTTGATCAAGTGTCGAGTCGAGCCTACAGCACCTTTTCATCTGCAGGTAATAAGCCTACTCTGGCTGTGATTCAAGAGTTCGAACTTTCGCCAGTAGCAAGTTAAGAAGATATTTCTTGTCTGCTCCTCCTGGATTTTCCAAAAAAGTTCTCCCGCTCCCAATGTGACACTTTGTAAAACTCTGCCATACCCTTGCTGTTGTTGTGGCAATAGCGTACGCAGAAGTCATTCACGTACCTTTGCATATATGTCATCCCCAGACTGAGCCAAAGAATGCATTGATTGTTGTGTTACAGTCAGGCATAGGATGAAAGCCGTACCGGTAGTGATTTAAAAGTGCTTGCCAGCTACATGTTGAAGCTTCCTATCAAGTAAAACGGCAACGTCTTGGTCTAGTGAATTCGGAACATTTAGCGTGTATACAATGTCTTCACATATATAGGTGCTGTTTGTGCTTCTCACGTATTTCCAAAGGGTCAGAAAGAAAGCAATTAATCAGCATAATAGTGAAGAGGTCAAGAAGCTGTCTCCCTGAAGAAGTGACCGCTTCCTCTGTGAAACTTTCATCCCAAATATTATCGTTGAGCAGTATTTTGATTCAAACTGCTGTGGGGGTGTATACACACATAGCCTACATACATATACATATCATACACACATAAGCTACACATATATGTATTCAGCCATTGAACTGGCCTTCTGTGTCTGGTAGCAGTCCGACGTCTCTTGACATGGGAAAAACAGCTCCTTCGCGATTTTCTTGAGACAGGCATAATCACTATGACTAGGTGCCGTTTAATGCATATATTAATATGAAACCATCTTAACAATGAAAATTTTAACAATAATCAGGTGGATAATTTTCCCATCCCAATATACAGTAGACTACAGCAGAAATATGGTCACTTGGTAACATATATTCGAATTTGTTAATATCCTTAACCACATCATCCTATATAAGCAGTTCACTTTCACCCGAAACTGTACAACAACGTAAGGATGCGAGCAAAATTCATATCGCAAAAATTTAAATTTTGTTACCGGTACTGTCCTAGACGATTCCCATCACCGTAAACACGACACTGCATGTTCCTGACAGACAGCAGTCAAGTAATTTCACTAACGCAAAAATTCCGAGTCTGTTACTATCTTGACCACATTCTATCAACAAAAAGATCACGTGAAACCCTAGATGAAAGGTAACGGTTGAAAGCCATCACGCGACCAGCAGCGAGGAAGAAATTATTCCGCTAGCAGGCAGAAGTGATCTAAAAGGTGCATCTCTGATTTCTGCGTAGCGAAACGTGAAAATACCAGCACTGGCCAACGTATAACTTAGGAAAAACCACCTGGTCGCACGCATAACGTCGTCCCTACATCTCTGTAAAATCTTATGGCGATAGCTTCAGTAATAAAGAAGTTGATTCGTGCCGAGACAGACAGACACACAAACAGGCTCTTTTATTTCTATTGATTTGTATTTACTGAAATAGTCTGTATATCTTTTTCTGTAAGATAGCCTATGTCGCGGTAACACATGCGCCAACAACTATTAAAGCCTACAGTAAGCCTATACTATGCCACAGAATCAAATTTGAAAAGGATCAAAATGAAACACAATTCTGAGAAACACACTCTATATACATATTTTAATTGATTTCAATAGTAACACAATAATATTTTGAGCATTGCGGTAATATTCCGCCTAATAACGGACTGGTACTAGGCATATGCAATTACTTAAGGGCATATCAAAATATTTGCCGAACTTTTTCAAAATTGTGAAAAGGAAATGGTGATTTAGAAAATTAGGTACGCCTATGATGTGATGAAAGCAAACCTAACCCTACAGTTGGTGTTCGAAATGGTGCTTTCAACATACACGTGTTGCCGATGCCAACTAGTAGCAAACGGTCCGAACTATTTCATTGAGTGGTACCAAGCACATGCCCTCTGCTCGTTGTTCCCCATAGTTCATTGGAATTGGCAAAACTGGTGCTTGCACCTGCAAATATAATCATGGACAGAAATCAAAAGATGATCCTGTTGCAAGTTTTCTGCCACATCATATCCCTCTAAGCTCCAATATTGAACGTCCAACCAGTCTTGACAATATCAGTTCGTCGGGCAGTCTGTCCAACAGTCCAAGGCTTTGATAGCATCATGGCGCAACATGACAGTAACAGGAGTAGAAAATTTAGTATGGTAATAGAATCAGAGGCCCTATGAGTATACTGACTACAAACATCAAGTTCAATAATAACACAAGTAGGCCTAGCATGTCCTAGAGACAGTAGGTCACCAGCACCGTCACGGGTAAGAATTGCTCTCGGCATAGCCTACCAAATAGAAGTTTGATGTGCACACGAGATCTATGCCTACTTGCATATGCATATCTACATCTAGGCCTCTAGTGTATAACCCCAACCAATTCATTAATTTCAGTATGAGCGTTCAAACCTTTAGTTTTTTATCCATTGATAGTAGATTTTTCCGGAATTTGCCGGCTGCCAACTCTGGTCCAGTCATACCAAAGCCGTAATCGGTACTCATCAATAGAAGATCGAGTCCCGGAGTCGGAATGAAATCAACGAATATTTTCAAGAAGGATCTGCAATGTAATGCAATCACCACTATCAAAAAGGTATCGTGCTGTTGCGTTGTTTGCTCATTCTCTTTTACCTCGTTCTAAGAACATCTCTTTGCCTTATCAAACCGATAGGGTTGCTTTTAATGCGTTCAGCATTTATGTTATGTTCTTCTTCAAATCCTTCCCATTCAGTGATGTTTTCAAACGGTTCAAAGGGTACTCTTATTGCCATTGAGCCATACCTTGAAAGTAGAATGAGCGATAATGGGTCAATTATTGTAGAGAAGCTTAAAACAAATGCCAAGTGTAAACACCCCCCCCCCACCCCCCGACTGGGCAACCGATATATCAGTATGCCACATGGTAGAATCGATATCAATAAATGATGTTAGATGTTAGAGGCACACCAGCCAATAGTGGAGTTACGCCTGCCATTGACATACAAACACAAAATTCCAACATCAAATTTATGGCAATGGTCCAATAATTTAAAATTACCCTCACACACACAAGACGCCATACACACACACACAATTTTTATTCACTTGGAAGTTTTGCTTGTGATACCGAGATCTGACTTACCGGAAGGCAAAATATCGGATGTAACTATTATGATCGCAAAAATGAACCAGTCCGACCTGAAAAGTAAGAAATGTATTTATTGCCTGAACATTCTGGTACAATTCGGAAGTATATTTACACTCAGTAGCTACACTATTCTAGGCCTATTTAGGAAATGTTTTGCAGCATGCGGCTGCAGAGGCACTTTTGAAGGTAGATATAAGACGTCCATTTATAGATTATTTTTAGATGTGCAGTTTTATAGCTATTTATGATGTCTCTTTGTTCGCGAGTTCCAGGCCAGGATTATAGAGATTTGGTTATACATATTGCAGAATCGGCCACCTTCTAAGGCAGCGGTTACCAAAGTATAGGTTGCGACCCAAGCATGGGTCGTGAAAGGTTTAAAAATGGGTCGCAGCAAGTAGGTTCAAAGCTGTCGAAACAAATAGTTTTTCCATCATGGCCACAACCTGTGCATTGCACTCAGCAAAATAGAGTCATACATTGCAGATATTATGAAAAAGAAATCTCAGTTCCATCAGTCAGACTGAATCACTGACTGGTTTGTAATAAATCATTGTTTCATGTAAAAAAGTAGTAGTGCTGACATTTAAAAGTACAATATTGAGGTTTGGGTCACGCTAAAAAAAGTTTGGGAATTACTGTTCTAAGGCCTATACACTTGAGAATTGGGCTGCACGCTTTGGTCACTGCACATAATGGCCTTCCGCATTGCGGAATAATATATTGCATTGTTGATGTAGTTCGTCAGCCTATCAGACCTACCTGATGAATGCTTGTTGCAATGGCATCAATCATGTTGCATTCCCCAAACCTTGGTACGTGCTTGGCTACTTCGTGGCTCAGTAGCTTCCATTCATCTCTATATAAAAGCTCTAATCTTAGATTCTATCATCTAGGGTCACACAGAAAAAATTTTAGGCACCTAAAAATAACGGTTAGCTTTGTATATAGGATTAGGCCTAATTACTTGAGATTTAGAGCCACGAAAAGTACACAAGCCCAAGGGCGTTGCCCCGGCACCCTTTTCAGTAGCTTACATTCATTCGTGCTGGCGGGGGGACAAGCGCATGCTTAATGCATTGCCCAGAGTTTTTCTCACGTCCCTCACAGCCTATCATTGATTTATATTGAATATTGTATATGTAGCCTACCTCACACTGAAATCACAGGCTGAAGTAGACCTATGCTATAAGAAAACCACAGTGACATAATAGGCCTAGGACTACATTGCTAGAAGTTTCTATATCAAACTAGAGACCACTGGATTATATAGGGTTTTGAAAACACAATATATCGGTCGATCTGACCTATTTTGAGAAAATACAAGTCTTACTTGTCGATGAAAGGAGCAATTTGCTGCACGAAATCACGAAATACGCAGTAATACTGAGCCAAGAAATTCAGATAGGGGATCTGCAAAATACAAGATCCTTATCAAGGACATACCCAACACCACCGTACTGAGGCTATTTGTTGGGCTCCAGCTCCAGGCTGCTAGAGTCACCGACAGTCCCACCATGGCCTACTTTAGGTACCAAAGTAAACTACAGTAGGCCTTGATCCCACACTAAACAATACAAAGTTCTGAAACGACCATTGTGGTTTTAGAAAGTCTACTCATAATATAATGCTGTAGTTGTACACGTAAACAGTTATACGGACCTTTTTCAAGTTCTTGTCTGTGACATAGTTTGGTGGAAACAAAGTGTGCGTCCGTTCTTCACATTCCTTCGAAATTTCCACAGAGTCGTCAGTCTGAAAACAAAGTCAATCATCAAAAGAACGAACAGTCACTATCATCGTACGCATTCACGCATACATTCATCGATTACATAAAGCGGTGGTTTTCAAATTCCCTTCCAAGGGGCAATTGGAGATTAAGTACAGTAGCAACTTTCGCCAAATTTCAGTTTCTTCCGGACCAGAAGTCCAATGTAGCAATGTCCGATGCCGAATTGGCATTTCGGCAACTGTTTTGGTGCTGGACCAATTCTATTGAGTTTGTGTCGTCATAGGGAGCATGCATTGTGATGACGCATAGGTTCGAGCTAGATTTGAAACTATAGATACCTAACAATGCTCGTTGCATTTTATCCAATCAGATGGAGTTTGATTTGATGGGAACCAATCACAATCGACGATCAAAATGAAAATCTTCGCTCACGCGCGAAGCGAATCATAGTTCAGAAAAAACGAAGACCGTCGTAGCGTGCGTTCACCGTCATTTTCATAAGAATAGCAGCATTCGTTTCATTTCTCGTCTTCAACTTCAATTGGAAAGAAAATAAACATGGTAAGCAGTGATTTGATCTTTGGCCGTAGGTTAAGTTAGACCCTAACTCTATATGAATGATCGGTGTTCCTGTAATCCTGTTGTAGAGCATCCGCCACTGCGTCCATTCGATCCGGATTGCGTCCAAAACTGTATCGGTCGAAATTTATTTCTTCGTCACGATGATGACCTCCTGTTTCCTCTCCAAAGACTGCGGGGGGCGTTGAGTTAGGATTCCGCTCTGAGTCTGTGCAGCGGTACCGGCAGGGCGGCAGCTGATTACCGGTATACATATGCAATTACGCATGCGGTCTTTCTGGAACGGTCGTATGATGTATAGATATATCGAAGGTGTATAGTTTACAGGAACTTGGATTATATAGAACAATCGTCAAGTAAACCCTTCTGGATTTCCCTGCTAGTTTTGCCGCTTTATAAAATGGATCTTTTTCAGCGTGAGTGCATCTCTATTCATGTTGGTCAAGCTGGAGTGCAAATCGGTAATGCTTGTTGGGAGCTTTACTGTCTTGAACATGGAATCCAGCCTGACGGTCAGATGCCAAGCGACAAGACCATTGGTGGTGGGGACGATTCTTTCAACACCTTTTTCAGCGAGACAGGCGCTGGAAAGCATGTCCCAAGGGCAGTCTTTGTCGACCTGGAACCTACCGTTGTAGGTGAGTTATCGGTATATATAATATATATCTATATACCAGTATTTTAGTGAAAGCGCACCACCGTTTAAATTATCACGGCATTCACAGCACTCTTTTTATTAATAACAGATGAGGTCAGAACTGGCACGTACCGCCAGCTGTTTCATCCAGAACAATTAATAACAGGCAAAGAAGACGCTGCCAATAATTACGCCAGGGGGCACTACACGATCGGTGAGTCTTGCAGGAAAATGCAGTCCTTGAGATTACAGTTCCCGGACCCGCGTATTCAATCAACGTATATACCGATACAGCGCATAATTGTAATTTTGTATTTTTTCTTTACAGGCAAGGAAATTGTGGATCTTGTCCTTGATAGGATCAGAAAACTGGCTGACCAGTGTACTGGACTTCAAGGATTCCTGATTTTCCACGCGTTCGGCGGAGGCACTGGCTCAGGCTTCGCCTCATTGTTGATGGAACGTCTCTCCGTTGACTACGGCAAGAAGTCGAAATTGGAATTTGCCATCTACCCAGCACCTCAGGTGCGTCCAAAGTTCAAACAAAAAGGTCACAAGCATTACAGAAACCATTAATCATTTTGCAGGTTTCAACCGCTGTTGTCGAGCCCTACAACTCTATTCTTACAACACACACTACACTTGAGCACTCTGACTGTGCTTTCATGGTGGACAACGAAGCCATCTACGATATCTGCCGCCGTAATTTGGATATCGAGAGACCCACTTACACCAACCTCAACCGCCTCATTGGTCAAATTGTGTCATCAATTACTGCATCGCTGCGTTTCGACGGAGCACTGAACGTTGACCTGACTGAATTTCAGACCAACTTGGTGCCGTATCCCCGAATTCACTTCCCGTTGGTCACTTACGCCCCTGTCATCTCGGCAGAGAAGGCTTATCATGAGCAGCTGTCTGTTGCCGAAATCACCAACGCCTGCTTCGAGCCTGCCAACCAGATGGTGAAGTGCGATCCGCGTCATGGGAAATACATGGCCTGTTGCATGTTGTACAGAGGTGATGTTGTGCCCAAAGATGTCAACGCAGCCATTGCGACAATCAAGACGAAGAGAACTATCCAGGTAGGGAACTTTTGCACTCAAATTTTGGTATCACCAGCCGCGGCTTCTTGCTAACATGATCGTTGTAATTTAGTTTGTGGATTGGTGCCCGACCGGCTTCAAAGTAGGGATAAACTACCAACCACCTACTGTTGTCCCTGGTGGTGATTTGGCGAAGGTTCAGCGTGCTGTTTGCATGTTGAGTAACACTACTGCCATTGCGGAAGCCTGGGCTCGTTTGGACCATAAGTTCGACTTGATGTATGCCAAGCGTGCGTTCGTTCATTGGTAAGTTTGGAGTACCAGATAATGACAATTTGCGTTCCGGATTAGCATATTGTTCTGCACCTTTCCAGGTATGTTGGCGAAGGTATGGAGGAAGGTGAATTCTCTGAGGCTCGTGAAGATCTAGCAGCTTTGGAGAAGGACTACGAAGAGGTCGGAGTCGACTCTGTCGAAGGCGAGGCTGAGGAGGGAGAAGAGGAGTATTAGGGAATAGGAATGCTTGTTCTTCAATGACGAATTTCGAACAATACACAGGGTGTGTTTGGCGTGATCTGTGTACCGTGTGGTGTCGTCAGTAGGCCACTTCAGCGTCTTCAGGGTATAGATAGGTTTGCTTTGAGAGACAGCTCCATTGGCATGACGTTATGGCCCTGACAGTTGAATAGTGACCGGCCATTAGAGCTTGTAAGGTCACCAGAGGTGCTCACGCAAGTGGGCGCAGTAGCCAATCGTGCCCTACGCGTTTTCGGATACCGGGATAGTAGCCATAGATATGCACGGATTATAGTTCAAAATGTATCGGTGACTACTATATACTACTGGAGTAGGCCTATGCGATAGCGATATAAGCTCTCTGTTATGTATGAGCCTATAAAATTCTTGGCTATATAAGCATAAGTGCTCAATCACTCATTGCAGGCATACAACGATGCGGAATGGCCGCGATAACAGTAGCCTAGTTCTTGACTTTATATGCTCGATTACACAAGCGAATTTGCAACACAACGTTCATATTATACAGTATTTGTAACTCAGTAGCCAATAAACACAGTGAGCAACTGAGCATCGTATACAGCTTATCAGAATTGTTCATCGCAGGCCAACCAAGTAGGCAACGTCCATCATACCAGCGTGCTTTTATTCGTTTACTGCCATCTGCTGGACACAAAAAGACGAGCAGACGGCCCCATCCCATAGCCTGCTGTGGGAATTTATGTGACTTCCTCCATAGCAAATTTCAGAAGTATAGGACTACTGCTACGTTACTGTGTGAAATGTTGATTAGTGCGAAGGCTTCACCTTTCATCTGCACCCGTTATAGCCAGGCTACTAGACTACAAAAGGAAATATAAGCGCTACTACTATATAGCCAATAGCATACTACCTCGGTCGGTTTTGCGTCTGCTGATTTTTGCTCACATGGAATTTGCTGACCCTCATCAATGTAGTGCTTTTTGCATTTCCGGGCGACACCTTCGAGAAATTGCTCCTTTGTCAGAGGGAATGGTTGCCAGAAGAAGAAAAGTCTGTCAAGTGCTGATCTTTTGTTGTTAGTAGCTTTTTGGATCCTCAGCGCCTGAAATATATATAGGATTTAATTACTTCCTCTCAACGCGAAACGCAACACTATGTCAGCACGTGAACTAATGCTCATATTGCAAACGCCGTCAGATAAACCGGTCTCAAATTTCAATCATTCCTCGAACATCGGATATGATTCAGGTGCGTGATGTCGGCCTTCTCAATAAACTCATTGCATGATGCCGAACTAGGATGAGATGCATTCGTCGGGTAGGTCGGTAGTCGGTAATAAACTTAGCAGTCCATTAAATTTTGATATATCATGGCATAAAATCATCGACGAGGTCTAATCATTGACGTAGCACAAAATCGAATTGTCTGTATTCAGTGGCAGTCACTTACCTGGTACTCGTACAGGGTACAGTGACTTTGCAACCGTATAGGGCTATAGGCTATCAAACAAGTGCATATATCGGCTTCAATATGAAGTGGATTGGTATGTGTATTACATAATAAAGACACCCAGGTGACTGAAAACTTCAATACATGACTACTTGGAGAGTTCAGACCGTGGAGTGGGTTGATGATATGAAACAGCACTAGCGCTTTCGTAGCCTATGATAACCTAATATTCATTACGATATCACTAATATCTTTAGTTCTTTACCTAGCTCATGTCTTGAGAGATGTCATATTTCTGACGTAGACCTACACAGGCTACACACTAGGCCCATGGCCTACTCTAGGAGAAAACTAAAGTAGGCCATGCTAGGCCTGTAGCCCTTCTATAGCCTAAAGCCGGGTCACATCGAATCCCCAGTTACCGCAGAATAATGACGTTTAATTGATTAGGAAATTCACCAAAGGAACAAGATCTATGCAACTAAACTGCACCAATCAGCGCAATAACATGGATAACACACCGCAAAAAGGTCGACCAAACACCTAATTGCGCAATTATTAGGCCTATGTGGGCCTATGAAGTTGTGTTGCCTAATGCTGCAATGCGGTGTTTTGTTAGTGTATTATAGCGCTCCACGTAAAGATATTATTTTCGGTTCATTGATCATTCTCACAGTCATGTCGATTGCAGTCACTAGTCGCCAATGATTGTGAGCGAGCGGTGAATGATCCCGCCGTCGTGATGATATTACGTGTTTCAACGTTTCAAGTCGACAACTCATTGCAAACTATATGCACAGAAAGAATAACTGACCTGGTAGTTAATTCTTTCAGTGAATCGAAAATGTTGATACAGCAATTTGTACAGGACACCATCAGGATTTAGTAACTTCCTTGACAGCACTGCCAAGGCGCTGGGTAGAACGAAATGAACGTGGTTGTGGGATAGGCCGGGCGCAAAGTATGAGAGACAGACCTGGTAAATATACAAAGCACATAAATCATTAATAGATATCGTGTTGCTATATTGGTAACTTCCCAACCTCGGGAATCATAAATGTCTGCAGCGATCAGGGTAGGCATTATAAAACATATTACCGCGTGTGGAATTGCTGCTTGACGCTTTTGAAGGTTTCACGATAAGCATCGCGACGACACAGGAAGAGCAAACGAAATAATCTATATAGCCTACGTACGTCGTACATATACCATACAACGGTAGCCACCTGAACATGTAGTTTTGCTAAATTATATGTCGGACGCGTCTTCTCCTCACAGTCTGAAGCGTACTCATTCCCATCGCTCATCTGTATGATAATCTTCTTAGCATCAGGTGCAATCAGAACGTGCCTTGCGTCCCAGTAAAATCCCTGAAGTGTAAAGACCGTATATAGCAACTGATAAAACGCGCGCTAATTATTTGCTCCGTAAGTGATCAACCGAAGTCGCAGACCACTCCATATTTTCAAAGGCCTACATCAGAGGAAATGGTGGGAGCAAATCGTAATATAATCCCCGTTTGGTCCGTCCCGTTGACTGCGTTCTCCAGCAGTCTTTGTTGGTTTTTGTGGCGTTTCGGTGATTTATGTTTGATCGCGTTGCGGTACGTGCATCGCTGGTTTTGATCGTTCATTTCATACGCGTTACTAGTTACTACTCTCAAATTCTGTGAATTACTTTCATAAATCACACATTTTAAACGTGCCAACCAAGGGGGATACAAACACAGATTTATAAAATGACTGATTATTACAAATCTACACACGAATTACGACGGGCGGGTGTTGGCCTTATAATTCCGCTCATCGAAACTTTGGTTGATTACTACTTCTAGTAATTGCTAAATAAATTAAAATGCCTACGCATTATTTGCTATATTTTAATGAGAAAAGGCACGTACTGCCTATAAATAATAATAAATCGATCCTGTGAATATCCACAGTGTCGACTGCGGATTATGCGATTTCGGATGGCATGTCAGCGGGGTTCCAGAATTTTCGCGACTAATACTAGCCATGACTAATCCCAAACTAGAGATATTGGGAGGGTTGCGCCAGGACAGGCAATCAGAGTGATCACAATCAAATAATCAACCCGTTTTGTGGCCACCCAATTATCAAAGTACGTTAGGACGATGAAGCATGAACAAAATTTTACGCTGTAATGTGAAGCGGGATAACTCGAATTCTGGTTCATGGTGCTAGTGCTACGGTACCGATCACTCTATATAGCTTGGACGTCGATTCGATCACTTTTAGTTTTTATAGGCAGGCGCGACGGGAGCTGGAAATATTATATTGGATATTGATTACATGATTAGAATAAGTCAACGCGGAGCGGAAATAGAGCTTTTTGTTCAATATGACAGTAACGTTTTGTTGATAAAACACCGCAAAGTTTTTATGAAAACTCACTTCCTTATTTGCAATTCAAAATAATAGGCCCATTTATGCTGCCAGAATAAACACGGATGCTCGTATAAGCCGTAGGCCTACACTATGATATCATGAATTAATGAATTAGGCACGCGCCGGATAACGGGTCACTGAAATGTAATTTTTACATAGATGACCCAGAACTTCTGGCCAAATCGTCATAATATCTAGAGTTGGCGGATATCTATCTGCTGTAAAATGTGTTGTCGCTGCAGGCTTTTCAATAAGTCCTCCTGTATTGTAACCTCGAAAACCATTTTTGGTCTCAAGTCTGTACACCTTTCAGTTGTTTTGTTGCAGTGCTCTTTTTCAGCAGGCGTAGACGCCATTGCTTGGTCTAGATTAGGCTACTGTATTGCTTATCATTACACGCTACTAACGGATTGATTTACCCTCATATCACAATACACCTCATCAGAGTGCATGTGAGCAATCTCATTTCCTTCGTGAGCCTAAGTAGAAAATTGTCACCATGTAAACAAGCGTTGGCAGAAGTTACAAATGCATTCTTGCGAAACATTGTGTACTGATAGCATGGGAAATGTATCACATTCAGAACGGATGAGATAGCCTGCACTGCATATACAAACCTACCTGAAATAGAAATAGATCTTCAAACCCTTCCATGAATAGCCGATACTTTTGTCGTTCCTCGTCCCAACTTACGGACTGAGCAAACACGGTGTTGAGTATCACGTATGCAAGTTGCTCATCTGATATCAGTTGAATTTTCTCGTGCCTGCGGTAAAGTAGCTTTTAAGTATACTGCAGTAATAACGTGAATAATAAACGTCAAAGACTCTTCTTTTCAACTCTTCGGCTCCTTCATTAAGGGCGGCCACATAGGATATACCAGCATATTAATGATTTGAATGCAATTTTTGCTCTTGCAGCCGCAACCCTCAGCAAATCCCAGGGCATAGGACTGACCACGATGATTGAGGATCACGCTTCTCCTCCGCAAGGCAATCACTAGCGCGCATGCCGCATATGCGTGTACGAATGCAGAGCGAGCCGGCCTCCACCCTATCCCTGCTGCGCTGTCCTTCCAACAGGAAAGCAGTAAACGCCATTTGAAGCGTCTTTTGTGGGCATGTAATTGTCGGGATCTCCCCCTTCAATCTATAGATCCTATATGCCTATATGCGTTACTCGCTATTCAGTAGGTCCTGTAAGCGTAAGGTAGGCCTATCAAAGCATGGCTGCCACTTGGCAGTATGCCTTCGGAAGTGTAAACGCAGTTCATGAATTCGGGATGGAAAACTTGTCCATAAAGCTTCAAGGCTTTTACAGCACTCGTCTTGTTCGCTTTTGACCTGATTGTATACTGTAATATGTATGTATATATCTTATGAAAAATAAAATTGTCATTCCCACCTTAGTACAGTCTTCACAAGTTCCCAAGGCATAGAAAAACACATCCGCCATAAATACACAGGGCTTCTATAGGTCAAAAAGTCTAGTTCATTATCCGTTGACACGTCAGCTACGTCCGTGACCTGAAATTATAGTTTATTCATTGTACAACTCGATCAATTTGTTATTCACTTTTACGATGGGAGCCTATAATTTCGTTTCATCGCAAAAGCGATTGCTTCCCGCACGCTTTACAAACCGGCGGTGATGATTGGGGATTAGCAAGAGGTGATTGGATTAAATTTCGTAATCTGCTTCTGACGAAATACGCATCAGCAAATCACAATTCCACCATCATTGGAAACTTTATGCGTTACTAAAACCGTTAACGGAAATAGATGAACGTAATGTAGCGGTAAATGGATTTTTCACTGCTATTCGGTATCATTGTGCAATTTTAAATCTACTGAATGCCGTTGATTTTTTGTTGAGCAGTTTCGTCTGCTTTATGTTTGAATATTGCGTTCCAATTTGATATAATGGCACAGACAATATTTGGCCTAATACTATAGCCGACCACATAAATTTTCGCTGTGAGTGAATTATAATCTCGAATTTCAACATTTCAAAGTGAATTTCTGTTTCAAATTATTTGAATCTAATTCATCTGAATAAAAAGATGCTTGAAAGGGATGCTATTAGATATGAAAAAATGTAGGCATGTTCAAACAAATTTAGGAATTTTCAACGCCGAAAATTATTGAACTGTTGATCGCACTCGCAGCAGTCTTTTGAAGACCTTAAATACACGCAAGGATTCTTATCTCGACTCTTGTGAATGGAATCAGGTATGACTTATAAAATATGTCGCAATGAATTCGACACTGGCATGTAGCGTATAATATAGTCCCTTTGTATAACGTAGGCCATAAACTGCTGACTACAGATTCGGACATTGGGCGAAACGTCTGCCTTTTTGGTACTTTCATGGCATTGTCATTTGGTTTCACTAGGAACTATTTCCTTTTCTTTTACTTAGCCTGAGGTCTATGTTTGCGTGGCATCACAAAACATGCAATGGATTCTTACATCGTGGATATTAGGGCACTTTCCTCCCACTTTGACTCAGTACATGCAAGCCTATATATGTGTATTCGCGTTTCGAGTTGAATGTACGGCGTAGAGCATGGAATCCATGGTGTTATTTAATCATTAAGAACGCCATGTTGGAATCTCGTGAAAGCATTAGTGCATAACGAGCACTTTATGACATCACACCAAACTCCCAGTCAGTAACGGTCACGAATCTGTTTGGGTTTAGGCAAAGTCACTCAAAAACCACTCTTGGTTTAGGCTGTACCTTCTCTCAGGTTCATGCTAAAAGGTTAACTCACCCTGCTTCGCCTACTGATCAGTCCTAGCTTTCCATGTTTTACGTATCCAATCCCAGTTGATTTCTTGATCTTCAACAGTAGAATGCCTTTTTGAACAAACAGAAAGCCGAGGATGTAGAAGGGAACATATATCAACATCAACAAGCAGTATATTATGATCCCGATAGGTTTCTTCATCTGTTCATAAAACGTGTAAAATGGAAGTTTTGGTACGCTTGCGACCGAAGCAATATTCACTGCAGGAAATATATGCAATGTGCATACAGATCGCTAAATTGGCGGCAAGAACAGAGATTTTGTATAACTGATATGGTGTGTGTCTATTTATATTGAGTGTGAACCGACTATTTCGGTAAAAATTCTCTTGAAGCCTATAGTGAGCGTGATCAACGAACGGAGTTCAATCGAATCTTCAATACTTCGACAATCACCGAATATGTCAATTATTCGAGCTATTTCGTCAGGACTATACGCAATATTCGATGGAATATTGGCATCCGCGTATACGATTTCCGTGCATGTCGCTAACTTCAACGGCCTACTTCTCAGCTCATAGACGATTCCAGAGTTCGAAAATTAGTTCAGTCGATTCTTTAATACTTCGGCAATCACCGAATATGTCTATTATTCCAGCTATTACGTTAGGGCTAGCGCAGTACTTCATCTCCCCTGCACACAAATGCACAGCAGCACGCGAATGAGACGCATATGTTTTCCACTTCACGTTCTGCTGGTTTCTAGGGGTATCGGTCTATTGCTGACTAGCATTTCGTTTCAAACTGCTCTGCACTACATATCAATCCATTATGAATCCGGAGAAAATTTACGAGCGCGTTTACCGGACAATATCATAGATGTTCTATATAAAAGTGCAATCTGGTCTTGTATGGCTCCCCAAAGTGTTCACGGTACCCATCGTAGCGTTATCACTCTTCATCACCGCTATTGCGTAAAACGACTTAGCAGTTTTTAGAGTATTTAGACCAATCACTCGTCTGTATTGTGTATAGGTCTATATACGCACCGTGACGTAACCTCATGAACTTATGAACGTGAACAAGTGTGTATCAATATATGAATACATATTCACCGACTTCTCAGTTTGGTAATGGGCTACTTCATGGCCTATTGTAGTTTACCTAGAGTAGGCCATGGCTACTTCTCTGTCTACCATTACAAAACACAGTAGAACCTGTCGCCTTTAGGCTTGGACAAACGATGTAGCGAGTGCGGTCCCGAACGAACGAAGGTGAACATTTTCCTCCGTGGCTGATGCGGATAAACGGACACTGCTGCCGGTTAAACCCCACGAATCCAGTGCCCATTACCGATACCTAATGACTGGAATATCAGTTTAATAAGGTGCAATGTGTAAAACTCACATATCGAATGATCCAATGCTCCTCCAATTCACCGAGTAGATATTTGGTAGAGACTCTAATAGGAAATCTTCCATCTTGCGAACTTTTCGTCTCGGTCAGCATATCCATAATTACAGCGGTAAGCACGGTGTTATTCCGGCAACAGTCAGCTGCTACTAGCTATACGCCACACTGTTTAGATCTAGTCTAGTCTGCAGTTAAATACCAAAAATAATGGTGAAAAGCTTGTTACCGTTGTCACGTTTTTGTGTCACGTCATCCGGTTAGCAATGGGGAGCGCAGCAAAGCATCTGCTTGTCACTTGCGCTCGTTGATAAATCGATAGCGTCACATAACCGTGTTTTTTTTGCAGTACAACAATACAGAATGTATATACGTTCAGTTTAATACGTATATACGTACGTACATATTATATGGAAAGTCCTCGGATCAATCTATGCAATCGATGTTTTGTTAAATCCCAGGTGCAAT
This sequence comes from Botrylloides violaceus, assembly GCA_030412335.1. NCBI lineage: Eukaryota > Metazoa > Chordata > Ascidiacea > Stolidobranchia > Styelidae > Botrylloides > Botrylloides violaceus. Next base: position 773,493 of record JASFYC010000424.1, read on the forward strand.
CTGTCGGTCTTAGGTTGCCCAACTCAATGCTAAAATTTCAAGCCGTTCTTATACCCATATCATAACGTTTATGCTTCCTGGCGCCGGTATCTTCGGTGTATTGACCATATGGTCAACTGAGAGACTATACCGATGCGTTAGATCTAACCTAGAATTAGAAAGTAACGGAACGCCAGTATCCTTCATCTCAATGCTTGTCTTCTCGGCTTGACCGATGTGTGGTGTGCACCTCGCTTATTAACCTACAGATGCGAGAAATGGTGGGTAACGGTTCGTGCTACCACTACCTCACCTCCATCTCCAAAATACGTTGTTAGATCACATATGTCACGCAACCTATAGAGTCTCTATATAGTCACAGTAACAACAGCTCAAAGTAATAGCACTCGTACCTCTGCGAGAAGAAACAACTTTCAAACCTTAAATCTCACAATCTTTCCTATCATTTCCATGAAAATCTTATACGCCCTGTTCCGAATTTAGAATAAAATATTTTGAATGGGCTCGATACGCACATCATCATCATCATTAAAATTTCCTATTGGAGAACTATAGTTCTCATCAGGCGCTAAAAACTTCCTCAGATGTCGGGAGAAAGAAGATGCTCAAAATTCTACCTATCAATCATGGTGTGTCTGAGTTGAGTTTTCGTCGACGCCGGTGAGGAGGAAAAATTTAGCAACCGCGTGTACCATTAGAACTTATTGTATAGGGTCTGGATCGTGATTATTCCAAACACACTCCTAGTGATCAATCACGCAATCCTTTCCGATAGTTGCATTAAAATCGCCTCCCACAATTAATTTAAAACTTGGGTGATCAGTTTTAAACCTTTGCAGTGGCAGCTCCCAGAATTCTATAAAATGCAACTTTTGTTTGGTTTGAACATGATTTAGCATCAGTTGGAGAGTAGAAGGAATAGATGGTTAATTTTATCCCGTTATAATGATTACTCTCTGACTCCTAAAATACGACTTGCTTCCACAGGTATGACATCTTCAATTTTTACAAGTGGAGCAAGGGCAATTCCAACACCTGCCTGAGCTTTTCTTTTAAAACCGCTACAAATGAAACGCCATTCAATTTCACCCTCACCGGTTTTATGAGGTTCTTGGAAAAGGCACACATCATATCATGTTTGATATTTTTTACATGGGGAATAAATTCTGCTAGTTTCCCTTCTACTTTAGCTGTTTGTACGTTGATGCAACCCAAGTGAAACTTATTAGTAGATATAGGAGAATATATATGTCTAGAGTCTAGAGTCTAGAGGGCATCGGAATTGCCACAGCCAGCACCTAGTATAAGCTATTGTCTATAATATATTTCTGCTGAGAAGAGAAAAATGGCTATAGATTCGAACATCACAAATTTGTTTTGAAACTTCGTGTAGTTTTCCGACAAATCACTCAGTGTTAACGCACTATGATGTGTTCGTCGGTAGGATTATATACTGTATCCCCAATGACACAAAAATGCGCGCACACTCAAGCCTTACCCGTGGGGAAGTTTTTAGATGCACGTCACACGCTCCTCAGTTTTTAGAGGAATTTGTTTGCACGAGAAACAAGATGCAGCACAACTACAGTACTCTGCAACCGATGCTAACGACCTTGGTCGAGTCACGTTACAATGTTTTCCGAGCATGAAGATCATTCGATAGCGCAATTTTTCTGACCGTTTTAAATTGGGAAATTGAGACTGACCTACAATCTGACGATTTGAAAGGTTTTACATTACAATTGAGTTTCCGTCACGAGTCACTGCATATCACTTTACGACAGGGGGCAGATGAAGCGTTGGCTAGAGACGCAAAATGGTTGGTTGGTTGCTTGCCCGCCCGTGTATGGCTATACCTGCCTCATTTAAACAGCAATGTGCCGACGATGTGTGAACGTGAACAAGTGGATCTATTCTAAATTATTCTAACTACTGCAGTAGTATACCACTGCTCAAGTTATGAATTCCCAAACACAGTATTCGTAAACAAATTGAGATATTCTATTTCAACCACTAGCAACACTTGTCTTTGCCTCAATGAACATTACTGGTAGATAAAATATACACTATCCTCGCAATGGCTATTTTAATTCCAGTCTTGAATAGAAAATCTCTCCTGTTTATTCGTTCCCATTTGTTAGTGTTGGAAATATTATAGAGAAGCTGAGGTGACGCCATTACTAAAGCATTCTAAATCCCGATGCTTTTATAAGATTGTTCTCTCTTAGTCCTATCCTATTTCCAGACAAAAAATAAACAGTGTCCATCTTTTCTTCCATTTCTGAGATGTAATCCAAGATCCGGCAGCGTATCTTGTACTTATATCTGTACGTGTACACACCATGTAAGCGGCTGGTTGCACTCTACATAGGCCTATATAAACAGTCGATATGGTCGGCAACGAGTTTACATATCAACATGCGCTACCGCGAAGCGAACAGTTACGCAGTTAAGAAAACGGAGATAATGATTTCGCAATTGTTGCAGCACGGTAATCCCAAACCCCAGCAGAACATACTTGTTGACGCGGTGACAACGAACCTTGTGAACGATTTCAGATTCCTACCCCAAGGCTTGGGTTGGAATACAATAAATTGGCCTATTTCAACTATAGGCCTAGCTACTTCCACAGAACTTATTGTTGCTTAACCGCTTAACTCATACACGCCATCAATTACTCGAAGCTGAGTACCTGCTGTTTCACAGTACGTTAGTTACAACCCTGTCTTAGAGAATATCATTCATAACAGTAGATTAATCATAATAAACCTGTAACAACCAGATGTTGTGCGGATGTCTCTTTATCTTGAGCCAGACGCAAAACCAGCATGGAGTAACGGGACGCTTGTCTTCTCGGTTTGACCGATCGATGTGTTGTGTGCAATTCTCTGATTACAGATGCGAGAAATTGTGGGTAACGGTTCGTGCTACTAGCACTACCTCATCTCCAACTTCAAAGCACTGTAACGGAACATTAGCGTTACGCGTCAATGTATAAAGTTTGCTTGCATGTAACTCTCACCTCGGCAATAGAACTCCATCATTACCACACCCATATCACCTTAGACTTAACAATAATTCGTAATCCACAATTTCCAGAAGATGGATCGTGTTGTCATGTACACTATCATGGGAATAGGGCTTATCTTAAGTCCTGCCGACCATGCTAGTTCAGCTCGATCGGGCTACTAGTAATGTTCAACAACATAGCACATTTGCTATTATTCTCTCACGCTTAGCACCATTGGATTTATAATAGAACAATTAAAGCCCAATGTCGATAACAACAGACTTCTTAGCGATACGGTAATCGCAATGCGGTCCATAGAAGCCAGTGGGAGATATACCATGCTATCAAATGCCGAGAGGAGCTGAGATTTACTCATTGTATATATAGGCCTAAGTCACATAAAGCGTGATAAATATCAGAAAGGACACGCTGTTCAAGGAGGGTTACGTTGCGGAAGTCTATTGAATATCTACGTATTATTCAATACTTCAATCGATTCTACAATTCAATCGTTGTTAAAGTCAAGTTATTCATCATCGAAATATAATTCGGTACGTGCACCAAACGAGATATGACTGATCAATCAGTACTGTGTCATTAGAAGGTTGCAGGTCGAGATTCCCGCGCTACAAACTCTGGGACGTTAGTGCGCCTGGTTCAGTATCGGACTTCGAGTGTCGGAGCTCGAAGGACACTCCGAACAGGAGCCGGAGCAAGTGCGCCTATACTTCTCCATAACGAGGCTGGTGACTCAGGCTGCGCACGGAGAAGACAGGCTTATTGAGTCACAAGTCCTGGGCATCAGCAATCCTTCGGTACAGCACGTTGTTAAATCACGTTGTTACGCAACTTATTGAGTCACAGTATAGAGAGTATAGAGACTCTACGTAGAGTGTCTCTACAGTCACAGTAACAACAGCTCAAAATAATGGCACTCGCAACTTTGCGAGAAGAAACTTCAAACCGTAAATCTAACAGGCTTTCCTATTAATCTCCTTGAAAATCTTATACGCCCTGTTCTGAATATACAATAAAATATTTCGTCTGGGCTCGATACGCACATCTGGGGTTGTGGTTTTTATCATCACTGATTAAAACCAGGCGGTTTAAACCGGTTTTTTCCCCTTGGTTTTTATCAAACCCCTGGTTTTTTCGGTTTTTAATGGTTTTTTCTCATTTTTGGCAATATATAATGCCGTCCGTTTGCTCAAGTAGCTAGGAGTGTTGCTAAATGCGACAAAAAGCACAAATTCACATATAAATTGTATAAGGAGTATCTGGGGGGGGGGCGCACTCGCAATCTCGACCACAGAGATTCATTTACGTCGACGACCTGCACTGACTATCCTCTTACCATAGAATGCAATGATTACTCTACTCAGTGGTTTGTTTACTGGGCGGCGAGCGGCGACTATTTCGGCGCGAAACGGTGTGTTCTGCGTCACTCGTTGGGATATTACTATTTGCTCCTGTGAGTGAGACGTAGCAGAATGACCGGCGGCCGCAAAAGGAAGCCTATCTGGAATCTTTATAGGGAAATCCCAGCTAAAAGTAATCCGAAGAAGTGCAAGAAGGCGATCTGCAAATTTTGTGGAAGGGAAATGATGGCTCAAGTCATTCGAATGCAGCAACACACAGGTTTTTTACGTAGGCAATAATGTAGTGATACTGCGAGATGATGTAGGGGACGGGCTACCCCCACTTTGCTGACTGCCTGTAACCTACCGGTGCATTTTCAAAGCACTGGCTGTAAGCAGTTCCGGTACTTGTTTACTACCACCGCTCTGGTACCGTGCAGTCGTGTTGCAAAAGTTTGTAAATGCAGTAGCCTACTGGTACCGTACCGGTACTGCATTTACAAACGCTTACAACGCGACTGTACGGTATATCAACACACATGCACTACCGTGCCTGTACCACTGTACATACATGCATGCAATATGTGCTGACATTTTGGTGCTCGTTGAACCCAACACACCTGTGGATTTGAACACCGACAGCACAATATTAAGCATGCTGTTTAAATTTCTTTTCTGTAGCTTGTGCAGTATCCATGGCCAGATAGAGCCGGGGACAGTAGTATGACTTATTTGCATCAGATGTTGGTGGCGGCTTTTACAAAACAGCATGCCTACCGGTACCCTTTATCCTCTCCGTCGATGATCAGTATGTGTAGGAATATATTTCTCTCGGTCCTAAGCTGAATTGGGCTCAACTGGAAATACTGTAATATAACTGAGGTACGGTAATATTTTAGGCATGTTTGAAGACTCCTATACGTATGAGACAATGCTACATTGATGGGAATCCTGACCATGAAAGAAGACCTGATCATAACGAAGCAATTTCAACAAACTCACGCGGAGCAAATCACTGCTTTGCATCACTATCAAACTCTAATGGAACTGGTGACGCCAGACAAACATCTATATCAAGCTACATGAAATCTCCTTTATCAGCAGAGAGTCAACGACATGCCCAAGAAAGTCTAGTTCTAGCACTTGTCGAAGGTGGGCACCAAGATTTTCAAGAGTTAGTTTCTAGACAGAAAAGCCTTCATGAGCATGCCATGCAAACTCTCGCACATTTTTAATAGGAAACATCCCATGGAGCTTCATAGAAAACGAGCATTTCATTCAATTCTGCAGAGCATTACAACCTGAACTGAAACTTCCCAGTCGAGAACAGGCCTCTAGCTCAGTTTTGTGCAGGCTTGATGCAAAAGTTTCCAAGGGGATAGAGAGATTTGTAAATAGTTCTTCTTCTCTAACTATTGTCACGGATACATGGACCAGTGTTTCTAATCAAAAGTATGCCTGTTGCTTGCAACGCCTGTCGATTTCTAAATTTTAACAGCTTCGATCTAGTTTCAGCAGCTGGATAATTATCAATGAAAACGGCAATAAAGAGTTACTAGCTGTTGAGCCGTCAGATCCCACAAAGAAAAGTGAAGAGATTGTACAAGATGTTATTTTGAAGGTTAAGGAATTGCAAGAGATGAGAAATTTCAGACATATTCAGATAAATTTTGTTTCGGACAGTGCTAGTGTCTATGTCAAAGCAAGAAGACTCCTTAGACAAGTAAGTTTATTGCTAACATCCTTAGCATTGTACCTGCTGCAACAAACAATCCATTTTCAGGATTTGCATTCGGGTATCACCTTGACTGGTGGGTGCCTTGCACATCAGTCTAACTTACTAGTCAAAGATGTCATGAGCATTGAGTCTGTATGGGCTGTGGTGGAAAAAGTGGTTTGTGTCTCTTCATTTGTGAGAAGATCTGTAGCTCTACGTAATTCACTATGCGAATACTTGTGCCGGGAAAAAATACCGATGTGGTTACCTTGTGAGTCCAGATGGTACTCATTTTCAGTCACTTTGAAGCATGTGCTCAACATTAAAACAGCAATACAAGGCCGTACTTTCATGTGCACCACACACGGCATCTTGTGAAAGACTGTGGTCTTGTGCTGCTGCAGCAGTAACCAAATCACGGAATCGTTTGAAGCAAGAAAATATTTCATTGATCCTCAGAGTTAAGCATCATTTCATGAAAAAACAACCCAATAAATCCCAGGTGCAAGACATAATCGAAAAAATTGGAAGATTTATGGCATATGATGAAGACCAGCTGAGTGAACTTGACCTTGACAATGAAGAAGACTACGAAGCAGAAAATTTGATTCGTAATGTCACAAATGTTCTACATGGTCTGGTGGATGATAATGAGTCAAACTCACAAGATTGTGAATCAGAAATTGATCTCTTGGATTCTCAAGACAGTGACATACCACAGCAAATACTAAGACTTCTAAGTTATGCTGCCCCAGAGCGAGTTGGGGTCGGACAATGAATATACTTACTCTCCTGATGCATGCTGTTGTAATAGCAGGAAAGCGGCCTATGTCCTTCTAGAAGCAGGCTATTCGCAGACTAATTTGAAATTCTACCTAGCTGTAACAACACGAAGGTTAAAAAGGATCTTAGAATCATGGCATAAACGTGATTACTTTTGCCACCATGTTTCTAGAATCATCTGTAACCTCCCATTGTTAAATCCATGTAGAATTTCAATAAGGTGAATGAACTATAACCCTATACCTGCTAATTTCTTGAAGGGTTCCTTTTGTTAATAAAAACCAGTAAAAACCGAAAAAACCATGGTTTTTATCAAGGCCTCGGTTAATACCGCTTCGGTTTTTTCCTAATTTGATAAAAACCACAACCCACGCACATCATCATCATCGTCAAAATTTTCTATTGGATGAACCAAGTTCTCATCAGGCGCTAAAAACTTCCTCAGAAGTCGTGAGAAAGAAGTTGCTGAAAATTCTCCCTATATCAATTATGGTGCGTCTGAGCTGACTTTTCGTCGACGCCTGTTAGTTTAGCTAACGGTTGGATGGGCGGTTAGAGTTGCCGAACAAAAATTTCTTTTGTAAATTTCCATTAAATATTGGTTCGGGAAAAAGAGATCTATTTCAATAGTCTTGGTAATTTCACGAATTTTAAAAATATTTGTTTGTCAAGCAGGATGGATGTCAATTCGTTCCATTTTGCGTAAGCGCTTGCTATTTTGATAGTGGATAAAAACTGATCATGATAATTATTGGTTTGATAGCCTATGACCGAGGTATTTAAATTGTCTAACATTTTCAATTGGTTCACCTTTCAAGGTCACTATTAGTGAGTTTGATGCCATGACTTCCTCAGGTACATTAAATGACAAGGTTTAGTTTTTTCAGTAGCAATGGTGAGTCCAGCACCTAGCATAAGCTCCTGTATATAATATATTTCTGCTGCGAAAAGGATAATGCCATGGCTATAGATTTGAACATCACAAATTTGTTTTGTAAACTTCGTGTATAGTTTTCCGACAAATCACTCAATGCCAACGCACTACACGATGTGTTCGTCGGTGTAGGATTATACTATATCCCCAATGACACAAAAAAACGCGCACACTCAAGCCTTGCCCGTTGTGCAGTTGTGGTGCAGTTTTTATATGCACGTCACGCTCCTCAGTTTTTAGAGGAATCTGATTGCACGAGAACCAAGATATAACACAACTATACTTTTTGGGTCACGTGACCGATATAAACCGCTTCGTATTTCGTAGCAGGTATGACCTATATGGGACTCAGCAGTAGTTCGGTGATTTCTTGCGTCAACGATTTACGCTTTGATGCGATTTTGAGATCGGCATAATTAGCTCACTTACCGTTGGCTCGTTCCTGCGCGCGGCGTGACCAATTTTATTGCGAGATAATGGGATTTCGTAAGAATAACAAAGCTCTAGCTGCGTACCCCGTTTGATCTTGCTACTGATGTCACGTATACTACACCTACTGCAGACCTCTAAACGTCTGGTTCTCATACTTACTGACATGGTTGCCTGTAAAAACTTTCTGTTTATGGTCATCTGCTGAGGTTGTCTAGACTCAGCCTGTATTGTTTCTGTATAAATTGCCTTGTCTTATGATAGACTACACACTGAAGACTGACTGAGTACTGACTACAACTGTTCTTCTGAATATACGGTGCATATTGTGTGAAGTCGTGTCGTTGACTGTAAGGACTGATTATGCTGTGCTTATACTCTGCTAGTGGAACGAGGTGATAGGATCTCAAGCCGTTGAGCCCCGGTACGGATTGCGCTATCATATCATCAATATTATAGATTTTTTAGCGAAAAACTAATTTTGATCTGTTACAATATCACAATATCAGCTAACCAAGGACACATTAGAGTGGCATCTTACCTCCTGTTTGTTGTCGACCCTTCTATTCAACGCTTCATCTTTCACAATGGAACGGCTAATTTTACAACGCTCACGCTCCCTAGAGGAGACGTGAACCGACCATCATTAGCCCCCAGGATTCACCCGTCTGTGACATATAGGCCTATGTAGCCACAGAAAAGATATCTGGGTGTAGGCATAATTTCTACAATCTTCTCATTGTCACAAAACCTCGCGCTTCAACATCAGTTTCCGCTAGCATTTGCAACCAACTCATCTTACGCAAATGTAGGCGTATAACTGTCACTTTCCTACACTAACCAAACCTATAGTACTTGCGACACATGACACATGCACAGTGATTGTTTCGATACGACACAAACAGTTCATGCGAATCAGACATCAATTTGTAGAATGTTACAGCTTTTATTGCATCCAGGCCAACATCTAAAGATTATAAATTCAGCGAGAAAGTCGATGTCTACCCTTCGATGCACAAGGCAACTTTGCAAGATTTTGGAGGCAGGATTTTACGGAAAATTGAGTCATCAACCTGGCATCATTTGATGTAAATAGGCCTGTGCAAATGATTTACTGTGACACATAATCCAACAATGACAGAAGAAAATTGCTATTCAAGGATCGAGATGAGTCGTGTGTCACTTTGCTTCCTTCAACATTCGGAACCGATGGAAATCTATCGGACATTCATGGCACCCTGTTGCAAATTGCAATAGGTTCGAGTTTCCTAAGGTCACGATTTCACAAGCACTCTCGCTCACGACGACCATCGTCTCGATTACATAAAGTGCTGTATGCCTTCGTGGAAGACGCCTCCACGGATCACCAAGAGAGCCATTTCGCCCAATTGTGTGCTGCCTCGACCGCGCGTATCCGTGGCATGGACATCGAGTAGTAATCTATCTATTTGCTTGCATTTTTCACGTGAAGCAATAACTCCACAATTTGACTGGAGAATCTTTGTCAGCATCAGCCAATTCCTTTTTGTGACCACTTCCAAAGGCCTTCCACAATTGAGCAACTAAAGTAGAATTGCCTTTTGTGTGGCAGAATAGTCGATACGCTCGTGACAGGTAACTGATTGAAAGAGACAGCTTCGTTCGTAGAATTCCAGTCACGTACACGTCATCCAGATATATCTGAAAATATATTCGCGGTTGGGATAAAACTCTGCCTACATCGCTTAGGCGAATGTTGTATATCGGACATGGGCAAATTTCACGGGGCCGTGTTGCCACATCCAGTTGTAATATACATGTTCTGATCATTGAAAATAAAAATCTGACTGACTGAAATTACAGCTTGCGGGAGCCACATGCTACACACGGACTCAAAACAGTTTCCCAATCCCTACTGCAGACTGTTTATGTAGATAGGAAAGGACTCTATTCATTTCTGTCCTTATTCGATTTTTGCTGCATTTACACAGACTCACACAATATACACACACACTACGGGTGCATATGCATATCATGCGAGCATGATGGCATGCTTGCCGACAAGGGAGGCCATAGCCTAAAGATCATATACAGGTAGCTATCACACACCACGCCACAATCATACCGATTCAATATCAGGCTCCATAAAATAATCATTTGCCAATATCAAAATGCACACTTGCCTGTCTTGTCTGTAATGAAACGTCATATAACTTCCTTACAACGTCCATCGACATAATCCAACAGCCTCCAAAACAGAAGGACGGCCAATAATCTGACGAGTAAATTGATTTCTCAATTTTATACTTCCCTCCTCTTGGTACATTCTTGAAATAGTGGGTTTTGCATAGAATGAGATTTTTCCGTGAAATTGCTAGAACAAACAAAAAGTGACTATGGTGCTTTATATATCAAGTATTGCAGGCTATAGTAACGTGCCATGAATCTGGATATAAGAAAACCCTGGAAATTACTTTCATGCGTCGCTGACTGAGTAAATGTTTAGCTACTTTTATGCAGGGGTTAATGCTGGGAATGGGCATTATAGGAAGTTATGAGCAATGCTATACGCCTAGGCCTGTGAATGTCTTTCGTGCTATAATGATCCCGCTAGTTGATCGTATTAAGTGCACCATGGTGACCATGCCTATATGTTTTGGGAAACAGAACCGATTATGAGAGTCTGTAACCACACACTTGTGTAAGCGGCATCTATCTGCGATAAGTTAGCTTGCACAAAACTTGGGGACAATCACCTACCTTTGTCTACAGAAACTCGTCGCTCCGCCATATCACGACGTATAGGACATGAAAAGGTTGTTTTTGTTTATATATCTTCTAATTTCATAAATCTAACAACATCTCACCAGAATTTATCATTGTTCGTATCAGTAAACGTGAATTAATGTAAACGTCGTCGTCTGCTTTGACCACATATCTGGCGTTGAAGCATTCATGTGACGCCCACTTCAATCCCATCACATTTTTAAGAGTTATATTGCGATACACATCGGTAAAATCTTCTTGGAGAATATCTGAGTACACAGAATTCTCATATGAGACTGATCTTTGCAAGGTGGCGTTTTTCGGGTCCCCCAGAAGAAATATAAGCTAAAATGAGAAGAAATCTTTATTCTACATAATATATATATATGTTATTGCTGTGAATTTAATTAGAGCAGGTTTACTGAATGACCAGCACCTTATAATACCGTTCCGCGGCCAGTGTTTTGATTATACGCCTCCGTATTGTTAGGTATCAGGCAAGATTCAACGCCGCACCAAGCAAACGAATTAAAACTTTATATACTGTATATATTATATATCAGTTCATTCTCTGCCCGGTGCTCAGCTTAGGTGACTGGCGAAGGTTGTGCTTGTCAAGGTCAAGGCTGTGAAACCAAAGTATCAGAATTGCAGAAGAAGGTATGCAATGCCTACATGGTGTAAATGGCCTGGACAACTCAAATTACAATAAACCTCCGAATAACATAATGGACCTGCCCACCGTACCAATAGGTGAGCCGATAGAAAGCGGTGAAATTGGCGAGTGACAGGAAGAGTCCACGATGGCTTAAAACGGTCTGTGGTCTATTTTACTATGTAAGGCCCAGCAAATCGATGCTTAATGGATAGGCCCATAACTTTGGCTATCGCATCGGTTTATACAATTTTTTACCTTCGTAAACCTCTTTCCGACCGATCCCCATGTTTCCCTGATGATTTTCCGATGCTCAAAATGGTCCGCTTTACTGTGTACCATAAACAGTATCAGCAGTTTTGCTCGACAGGATGTACTTTTGTTCGATCTATTAAAGCCAAAGCTTGAAGATTAGTGCATTATAGTCTTGGGATTGGAAACCGATACAAGTGAAATTGCACAGTAGAGGATGAGCAAAATCCTATCGGTTCTGGATCAGGAGTATGATTTCCTCGATTTCATGACAACTGGATTGGATTAGGATTTAGAAAACAGGGAAATGAGCGGATTCAATAAGGATTGTTTCAAATTTTTGATCACCTTGACCAGACCGGATTATTCCCAATCCAAACATGTTTTAGTTTGGGATGAGTGTGCTCATCTGGTGCTCTCTAGTGCACAGAGCATTTCTCAAACATAAGAAGTAAATGAATGAAAGGGTGATTCCGTTAAAATTTCATTTCCATTATAGCTGAATGTAATTTTATTCTGCTGCCAACAGAAAGTCATCAAAAGGGATGGGGTATAGCATATGGTAGCCTATAACTGCCGGGAACAGGAATAGTAAAGTGCTTTAAACATGCATACAGCCTGCGAAAGTCACTGCGGCAATACCGAACTCAATATTATCACAACTATAAGTGTAGGCTCTAACTAGCACTGACGGGCTATGGATGCACCCGAAATTGTATAATTTGAATTACAGAATAGCGACTCGGCTGCTTACCCAACAACATGACTGTTGATATAGCCATGACTGTCATCCGGCGTAAGGAGATATTGGTATTGATGTTGGGATATATTCGGGATATTTTCCAAGAAGGGATCCGGTATCGCTACAAGGCGAGCCTCCTGTTACAGTAAGGATTTTAATGTCACATATTGTATAACACTACTGACAGTCTGGGAATATAATATTGGGAAACATTCCCACCTTTCCCTCAGACTCAGATTTGCCTTCTTTACGTGAAATCGCTTTTGAACTGAAAAAAAATTAACAAATAATCAACACAAGGAAGGCGTGTTCACAAAATTCCTGTCGGTGTCTGCAACACTGCAACGACCAACACCGTCACGCGTTACGGTCACCGCGTTTAGAGAAGGGGGCTTCTAGACACTTCAAAGAAACGTCACCAAAAACACCACCGGTATAATACTTTCTTTCTTCCCTCTACCTTAGGAAATCCAGCCTAACGCGGGTTAGTTATCTATAGTCGCAACAAACCAGACTAAAATATGTTTCAAAGAAACTTTGGATTTGGAACGAACATACTATAGACACCTAACAACAAACCATTGTTATGTGTCTTCGAGTGCAAGTATAGATAACTAAACTACGGATTAGTTATCTATAGTGCAAGCGTAGTTCAATCGAGAAGGGTGACGTGATTGAACTATGGTGCAAGTATAGAGAGTCTTCGAAGACTCTCTATAGTGCAAGTCTTCGATTGCAAGTTTGTTTACAATTATTTCCACCAGAGGCTGCTATTTTAACAATGGCTCATTCGGTGTACAGAACAACATAAGCTTCAAGAGCGGGGAGACGCGGAGTATTGACTGCTTCAACTTGATTGACTATTTATTCTTTGAGACTGACGCCCTTTGTCATCGGCTACATTAGCTTTATTCGGACCAACCTGAGGATCCTTCAAGAATCGATTTCGCCAAACGGGCGTAGGCGAACAAATATGTAGGGCCTAATCATCCTAATCGATCTAGATCGTGAGATCGCGTGGGCTGTAGGTGTAGGCTATGGCCATTGCCCAAGTCCACTGTAGGCATAGCAATGAAATATTTTCACGTCACGAGTAGATCATCCGCGCGAGTAATTCGTATGCTGTTAATCCATTAATATCGCGATCACAATATATCAAGACTATTCATCGAAAACTTTGCTTGCGTAAACCCATTTTGCAATGCAAGATTTGCCTACCTGCACTGAGACGTCATCAGTCAAATATTGAAGCGTTCGTGTGTAGGGTAAGTACGCTAGCAAAAAGGGCGCAGAAGTTTACTAACCTGTGTGGAAAATGCCATACCGTTAAACGTGCGAAGACTATCATACATCCAAGAACCAGCCAATTCTTGACATGTCTTCGTGACAATCTGACCATTGATTTTTTTACGTTAAAACTGTTTCTTATATGCTCATCTCACCAAGTAGTGTGAAGAGAATCATTCTCGCTGCTATCTGTTAGCACAGCAGTCGCACATCGCCCGATCATTCGAGATTTTGCCCTCGGGCAATATGGATCATATTTATACCTAGTATAGGTAGGCCTACACAGTATCAACGTAGAAAGTAATTTTATTCGATGGTATCAAACTGAGAATAATGTTAAAGGAGCGAGAGATAACGCGATTTTCAGCTCAATGTTGACCTCGGATTTTATTTATATTTTCAGCTGCCCACTGCTCAGTACACCAAGGCTATCCGCGGCCAACATGTTTGTAGTTCTTTAGGCCTAGGCCTATATATACCAGCCCCGTCTGTACCCGAATCAATCGCCCAACCGTTGAGTAGTTATCGATACCCAACTATCTATGGTAATTTATCACGGTCCAGTGCAAAGTTTAAAAGTCAAACTCTGGTCAGCAACAGTCTCGATGGCGGTCTCTTATCTTGTACCATAGAAAGTATGCTAGCACTTTTGCTTCCATACCCCATACGTATCCGGATTTTAGAAATGCGGCATCCGACCTGTATATCAGCTGGCCACTAGTGGGCGCCCGCCAGCGCGCCAACAGCTAGCAGCCAGCACCCCTTGCCAACTAAACTAGGGGAATACGAGGGGAGTTTCCCATGGGCTCTGCAGTTCTTCTGGTGTTCTGCTACAGAATTTGAGAGAAAGAGAACTAATAATCTACCTTGGCTTAGATTAGTTTTCTGTCGTAGAACTCAACAGCATTGATGGGAACGATCTGCACAAGAAAAAGCAGGTCTTAGGCGGAGTACTATCTGGATAGTGTGGTTTTTAGTATAAGCCATGTGCCTGCGGGGCTCTGTGGTCCATGGTTGAGGGCCTCGCCTATGATGGCTGTAGCCTGACGGCACTGGAAGATTAGCGCACATGAATATGACGTGGGAAATGTTTTGGGCGTGACTGTGTGCGATTTTCGGGCGACAATCAAAATCTGCATCACATGCAAAGCATGGAGACATAAGGTCTACACTGTATAAAATTTTTCATTGGTATGTCCTACGGGATGGGTATACCGAGTACCAGTACCAGTAAATTTCCAGTAATGAGGTAGCCTATTCGGTAAATTTCGTCATACTAAATTAAGTGTTTGAATCTTTCGTGTCAAATTTGAAAAACCTAACCTGTGCTTAGGATGAGTGTGAGTGTGAGTGCCTCTTCACTATTACATGACACAAATTTATCACGTCAAAAACCATTTCTTTATTTGGCTAAAACGTGATCCAGAAAAGCAGAAATACGTCATTGTTTGCTTATACTGGTTTGAAACCTTTTGGTCGGCCTACAGAGAAGTTACTAATAAGGTTAGGGTAGAGGTGTAGTTCTGGCGGTGACAAGATGATAGTATATGTAAACTGCGTGTAGTTAGCAACCAGAGTCTCCAAGAGGTTTGGCGACCCATGATTTTACTAGTTTACTGTGACGAGCTTACTGAATACCTAAAACCTACTGAAACCGTCTATGAATGGCTATCTTTATCCTGTTGAATAGTCTTACAGACTAGACCCGTTACAATTCGATTTCTCTATATTTTTTCAGATGTTGAAGGTAATGTAAGTAAATATAAAACATTGCTTAACATCTCAGCTTGATGAGACTGTCATGAATAGGAAAAATATGCAAAGCGTTCGAAATACCCTTGAACAGAAGGTGCGGCAAAACCAAGCAAGAAAAGATGTCGTCCAACAACTTGTCGAAGAAATGCTGCTATATGACACACCAATCAGTGCTCGGTATAAATGTATTAATGTCATACAAATATTACAAGAAAATTGCTTGCCGTTCAACCCTGGTCTTGAAGCATTGGTTCGTGGTCTTTCCATTCTTGAAAAATATGGCAAGAACCTTTTACGTAATCAGAGGCCTCCTCTTTGGCGTGTTGTCAGACTATCCAACAGTATTTTCAAGGAAGAAGTCGACATAATTAAAGGAGCTCGGGAGATATTGAGCCAACTTGGCTATTCACAGCTAGTTGATGATGGATTATCTTATCCAGATGAATGTCTCATTCCTGACATCCCTGTCGTGACATCAGTAACAACAGACATTCTATTGCTAAGGATTGAATTGATAATGTTAGCTCGCCATGAGCACCGACAAGAAAATGCGTTTTATTCATATATACCGGTCATTGCAATAAAAATGGTTCAGGAAGAGATGGGGGTTGTCACCGTTCCAACTGAACAAGAAATTCAAGCTACATTTCCATTACCAATGCCTCCTACTTACCAGCAAGTTCTTGGCGGTGCTGGAATCAGTGTGGAACCGTTACAAAATGTTACTTCCGAAAGAAGAGTTGCTGAAAACAGTGACGATCACGCAATTTCAAGACAAATCGTCACAACACCCGATTATGGAATTGAAGAACTATGCGACCTGTGTGGGCAGAAAAAACCTGACGTCAAATGCAATATTTGTGACGGAAACATATATTGTTTTAACTGTAATGAACTGTGGCATAACAATCCTAAGCGTAAAAGTCACAGAGCGCATTTAATATTTCTTTCGGCAGGCGCGATGAATTCAGCAGCGCAAGAGAGAACTGGTATGTCAGATACAAACATAGATCATAAAATGCAACGGTTAAATTCCAAGCCAATATTTAATCCAGCCCTTCAGGTTGAAATTGGTGAATTAAATGGAGAAGCAGATTTTACCATGAGGATGAATCGTAAAGCTTTAGAATTAATGGACATATCTGATCCGGCACGGAAACATCTAAGACTAATGGAATCATTGGAAAAAATTGATAAAGAAGCGGCTAAATATAGAAAAGTTATTGAAGCTCTTCAGGTGACATCAAACGATAAATCACAACTTATTCAGCATATTACCGGCAAATTAGATGAGATCAAACAGCTCAAGAAACATTTGAAAGTTATTTGTGGAGTCCCTGGAGTCGACAATTTTTCACCTGGACCAAATCCGCCAGCACCTGAAAGCATAGAACACAACCAAACTGCACATTCACTGTTCCCAACCAACGAATTTCATAACGCATCATTAAGTATTAATCCAGCTGGACGTTACAGCATGCCGGTTATGGAAGCAACTTTGATTGATTTAGAACCACCTGCTGAGCCTGTTCAAAATTCGGGCGAGTCGCAATCCCAATATAATGGAAATAATGCACAGTTACTTTCCACTATGCTTTCAGGTAATGATTTTCAAACCAGCCATAAACGCGATTCTGGAGACAACGAAATACAATTTCACCAACCTACCCCTAAGCTACTCAGAGATATAGAACCTGAATCTCACGGATTGCATAGTTCAAGTCACCTTGAAAGTAAGAACGTCGAAAGCAATTCGAAATCAGAATTTGAAATGCATGCTGAAAGCGAAGGCAATGACTTCCGAATTGAAGCCAAAATTCCATTCACAGCTATGGACAAACAATGGAGAGATTCTGCAGAAAGAACCTCTCAATTTCTTTCAAATTTTTCCCCAACCGAGCTACAGAACAAAATAAAAAAAGAAGAGCTAAGATTTCAAACCACTCAGTTCTTGGATCACATAAGAGCTGGCGATGTCGCGTCATTTCGTCCAGAGCAAATCGAAGTTGCAATTCATGAAATTGAAAAAGTACCCATCGCAGCATCTCATGCAACACCCAATTCATGGTTAGAACGTAACTGGGTTCATGTAGTTCAGGATTTTATTGTGCTTGCTAAGACTAAAGGATTTCGGATTTCACCTGAAAATGCTGAAGACGTGCTGCTTGAAGCGGATAATGTTTTCGAACAGGCACTTAAGTTAATAACCATGGATCAAAATGAACAAATTCAGGGGATTGCGGGACACTATGGATTTGAAATGGCGAAACGCGCTTACTCTAAACATAAAGGTGACAAATACCACGCATTAGCATCACTACAAAGAAATTCCGTCACCCAAATATTTCAAGAATTTCAACAAGCAGACGATGACAATGACCCGACCGAACAACTGAAGCTTGCCTTGCAAATCAACGATGCGTCAGCTAGAAAAAACGCTCTCACCGCTCTATTACAATTTAACCATGGCATCTATGCCGAAACGCTCTGCCATTTGCTAGACAATATGCCTCAAGATCTAACAGACACATTACTCGGAGACGCCATCGAAGCTGTCACGGGCAATGGTGCAGTGCCCGATGTGCAAGCAGCTCTCCATTACTTAGATAATGAATGTATGATATGTACTGAGAAATTTCCAAGAAGTAAAGTAACTTGCTTGTCGGCATGCGGCGACAATGAATGCAGCTATTGTTTATCGTGCTTGGAACAACATTTGACGATTTGCGTGAATGACAAGAATATTCGCGATATAGTATGCCCGGTGTGTTCCAAACCGGAATATGGCTGTGACGAAGAAACGAAAACGAATTTTATCGCTCATGTAGATGCGATTTTACAAAACATGCCGAACACTAGAGCGCATGAAATCTTCCAGCAAAAACTGAGGGATTTTACGCTTATGCGGCTGCCAAATTTTCGTTGGTGTTCACACTGTAGCGGAGGCTTCCAATTTGATGCTATCAATGACAATATTAAAATGTTATGCCCGTTTTGTCGGAATTATACATGTTACAAATGCAAAAAGCAATGGGAACCGCAACACGATGGTATTACTTGTGAGCAATTTCAAAAATGGAAGGAAGCCAACGATCCTGAATTTCAAGCGGCAGGATTGGCTCGACATTTGCGTGAAAACGGCATCGATTGTCCGGACTGTAAATTTAGATACGCTCTGGCTAAAGGCGGATGTATGCATTTCAAATGTACGCAATGCTCCCATGAATTCTGCAGTGGCTGTAGCCAAGCTTTCAAACATGGCAGGCAATGTGGCAAATTACCGTCTTGTGTTAACAGAGGACTGCATGCTCATCATCCGCGAGACTGCCTCTTTTTTCTCAGGGACGCTGAACCACAGTTACTTCTCAAATTGTTGGAAGATAAAGGTATTAAAGTCGATCTGAAAAGCTCGCAACAGCAAACTTGTGAGGTCATGGAACAGAAGGAGAGTCCAACTGGCCTTAAAGACGCGCCCTGTGGTCGGGCGGTTGAACAAGGCTTCGCCGGACTGTGTAAATTACATTATATGGAGTATCTCGTCAATCTGGTAAATACGCATGGCCTTGATCCAGCAGATATTCTAACAAATGACCAGTTGAAGGCATGCCTCTTTCGTGAAGATGTTGTTGTTCCAAACAAACATGCAAGAGAGTCCGAAGCAGTGTACCGCAATAAGCTGCTAACTGAGGTGAAGAAGTTACCATTGATACGCCGTACACCAGATTCGTCGTAAATATAAAAAATGTGTAATCTTATGATTTAGTTATCCACGCAACAATAAGATTTTTGGCATCAATTTTTATTTGATCATAATAGTTTACATTTTAATTTCTTTTACGATAGCCGCAAGAAAATAATGGACAAATTTGAGCACATTACTTGTAAAGACATGACTATGTTTAGACAAGTACCATTGCTCGGTACAGTACTATATTGATAATTTGGAAAAGTATGTCGGGGAAGACAGAGAGGACTAGGTACCAATGTTGTGGTTCTCAAGACACCAGCCTGTTAACCCGGTCTGTGATGTAGTTGTCATCTGTTGTTTAACGATTCATGACGTTTTTCAACCATTAAGGTCAATTATTACGCATGTCAATACTTCCGTTTTATCACCCGGATCACTATCACAATCGTGACCCGTGGCAATCACCCAATACTGACTACCATGCAGAGAAATATTGAATACCAATATTCAAATCTCTGGTTTGACCTGACCGGAATCGAACCAGGAGCCTCCCTACCGACCGGAAAGCGGTCACCCGACAGTCTAACCATTCCACCAACTGAGCATTCGTGTGATGTAGTTGTATCACACTGGAGCTGACATTCTGTCCCCCATTCCCTCGATCTACCACCTCCGCACCAACCCCATATTGATACATCCCTGTCTGATGTCTCATGAACTAGCTCCGTATCGTCATTCTGATAGATGGTAGCCTATCTTTTACAGACAACGATCTCGGCCAGTTGCTTCAGCATTATTGTGTGGATTACTAGTGGTTTTCATGAATGTTCGTGTCACATAGCCTACACTGGATGTGGATATAAGTCGGTGCGTCCAGCATTGCATAGCTCCACACACGATGTGTGAACCTTAGGTCTATTATATACGCCTAAAATGGAAACACGGGCTGCTTAGATAGGTCTATTTGTAGTGTAAATTTTACACATGAAGGAGAGAATTGTCATGCATAATACGGACTGGTCTGAACTGCATTCTTCATCCAGTTGATCAGCCGTTGACTGACTAATGTATCGTTACTATATGCTACAGAAGGCTGTGGAGTCTGCTGTTGAAGGAAGGTAAGGATAAGGAATCTCGGGGACGTGCGTTACACATTCCTGATGTTCTTGGAATGCTTTTTCCAGATACCAGTAGTAGTTGCCTATATATCGGCAAATTTATTCCATGAGGTGATATTCAGGCGAGCCTCATTTTTTTTCCACAATCTTATTGCGTAGGCCTATGTGGGAATCTGTAGCTCATTACTTCGAAACATCTCTTTTCTGATAGAGTAAAGGCCTGTAAGCCTAGGCTTTGAGGTATTTGGTGAAATGAAAAGGATATACATAGTTATATTTATGCAGCTAATATACAAATAATATAAATCTTTAGTAACAAGCACGCAATACTCAAAGCGTCTTCAAGAAAACAGCTTGGTGCTCGCAGCCGCGAGAAAAATCGACATTAAAATGGACGGCTTCATTATAGTGGAGGAATTGCATGAATCTGAAAAAGATAAATTTCACATTCCCGCGATAAGTTTACGTTATCTAAGTGTGCACTCTATCGCCTGTGCTACGACTTACAAACGCGTATATCTGAACTAATATAGTTAGATTAGTAAGCTGTTCGTCTTACCGCAAGATGACGCTGCAGGGCAAACTACAACAACATCATGTCAGACGTTAGAAAGGTTAGATGTTTGCTTTTGCCAAAAGTGCGCTCCCAAAACGATATTGTGCAATTGTTCTACTGGGTTGAAATCTTGAAATTGAAACCATGGCATAGCCCTCCCTCCATCCCATAACAAGAGTGTATTCGACTACTGTATTATCTATCCAATTAAAACCGCCGTCGAATAGATACAGGCCTAGGACTATGCACCGCATTTCCAATTCCATCCTCCCAAGTAGGCCTATTGGCCAACGATGAATTCGCCAACACAAATTCTAATCGGTAGGAGCGAAAGCAATCCGATAACAGAGGGTCGTGCGTGAATGTGAGCTAATATGTATAGATAGCTTATTTCTTGATCGATCTGGTTGTGCTTCTGCATGTTTCTGTCGAGTGTTGGATCAAGAAACGGGCGAGTGAATTGGGCCAAGGCATATTCTTTCCTCATCGGATAACGCAATCAAAACATTTTACATAGGGCAATGGATTGCTTCGCTGCTGCACTGTAATGTATTGCAGTATTATTAGTAGTAAATCGTACCTTTGTCGCAATAACATATTTCTGATTTGGAACCGATGTTATTCCTTTCCATCGTGCATCCATTTTGTTCTCTGAATCTTGCACACTTACGTCGAACCAAATCTGAAACATAATATGGCCTCAGTCGCATTGATTATATTTACGCCCTTGAAAGTAATTACGAGCAAAGACAGGATAGCATGACACGATTGCCTGTGCAGCAACAATTCACAGAACACAGGCCGCACGGCGGAGACAAAATTGACATGCGAGGATCATTCTTAATCCTTTTCGACGTTGGGCGCCTTCATTCGTTTTGCCACAGCGAATCACAGTAACATAAACTTTACTACATGCTTTGCAAATTACAAGGTATCGGTTACCTTTAACCCAGTAGCCTATAAAGTTAGGGACAACTTGGCCTATTCTGTTACTCCGACCATGGCCTACTTTAGTAGCCTACCTAATACCTAGAGTATGCCATGCTCCGACTCTGCTCATATTAATATCCACACCCCCAACATCCGAATATCTCCTCTACAAGTATGTCTCGATTTTTGACTCCCTGCTTCGATCGGCGAACCAGGCATTTTCTGGACGATAGCGCAAAACGAAAATTCAGCAACGTCTAAGCCTATAACCTCTTTCCAATAGACTGATAATAAAGCAGACCTACCACCAGTTGTAATAGAAAGACAATGGGTTGAACTAGCTGGACACTCCCGTAGATTGGTAGGCGTCTTACACCCAATGCAATCAAAGCATTGAAGTGGCGGTTTGTACTGCGGAAGAGGCGAAAGTTCGGGGTTCTTTGAGGATCTCGTAATAGGTGTAGTTTCTATTGTCGTTTCAGTTATGGGCCTGCTGATAGTAAGCCTGTTGGGCGGTTGCGTCACTGCAGGTTTCGGAAACGTGATATCAACCTGGGATTCCGTAGCTCCAGGATGATTACAGCCCTCTGAAATGAAAATTTACAATCCCAAAGAATCTGGCAAATGCAAGCCATGTGAAGTATTGGCAAGTTGTAAGCCACGGCGGGCAGTAGGCCTACTTTGGGTAAAAACGCCGGATAATGGCTAACGCTTCCCGCCAGTCCACCGTGTCTCTTAGGCTATGTCACGTGAGACAAGCGGATTTGAGTGCATCGGCGTAGCAGCCCTCCGACATCACTACGTCTTCGATGATTACAGTTTTCGGGGTTGCGGCAGGAAAGTCACCCGGCATAATCCGCCAAATCCCTGTGCGGATAACCCACCGTACGCTGCGGCGACTGATCTTGGATGAGGGATAGTACAAACATGTAAATGCTTACCTGATTGACATACGCAGGTTCTTGTGCTGCCAGTCTTGACGCAGCCAAAATCTTTTGAATTTCCATGCGCTACGCAATAATGCCGAACACCTAAAATTAATTCTGCCATGATTAGTAGGCCTAGTATTTCGTTCATCAGAATATATGACATTCGGTTGCAGAGCATTGGGTTTTGATTAGGGCCTACTTACGGAATTCGTGTACCGGGCATTTTACTGCATTTCACTACTTACCGATGAAATCAGCTACCCGTTAATCAACGATGGGCTTGGAACGAGCCTGTCATTACTTGTTGGTACAGTTTGTATCACAGTGTAAGCGACAGAGGGGCTTTACAGGAAATCTCCATTCATCATGCATTACTCATCGTTTGATATTAGTTGTTAATTTGTTGTCATATGATCGATGGTGAAGCTCTGCACGAAATATAGCGCTGTCCGAACGTTGTACAATTAACTGACCAGCAAGCCTTATGGGGTATATAAAGATATTTGCTATGTATTAATCGAATTCAATCGATGGATATACTACGAATAGACTACCGCCTCAGTCAATTGTTGGGGGGTGGGGAGGGTGGGGAGGGGTGGGGAGGGAGGGGGGGTGCAAGCTATTTTATTGCATTGACTCAATAAAGGAATATCAGAATTAGGAATGTTTTCGTCACTATGCGGGGCGAACGGTTACGGAACAAGAAACACTCGTAAAATGTGTGCTTGGGCAGGCCTATAACTTGAATTGTTACAGGGATGACAACTTCGCAACCTCGCATATGGTCGCAGATAGCAAAAATAATTTCATAAAACCGTATTCTCTTCACGCAGAGTTAATATGCACTCCTAAATAGGTCTATCGTGCATATTGGCGTAGTTTATAGGTGTACCACGAAAATAGTGCAATGCCAATTAGGACTAATCCGTATAGCACGACACAAAACAACGAAATGCGTATGGCAATTAATCAATCTGCGTGAAATTTCCCTGACGCACCGTGCAACGCCATTGGATGTAAAGAGGTGGGCATACAATGCGACTACACACGCTGATGTATCGACGGTAAAACAATGTAACCCACCAGTACTTGACGTTTCCGTACCACAAGCTGGTTCTAATATCTCAAATATTGGATCAGCGCATTCCACAGCTTCTCTGCATTCTTGTGTAGGCGTACATTGATAACATTTGAGGCAATGATCTGCAAATGGAACGATATCTCTGTAATGCTGGCAGTAGCCTATATGAAGTTATTTCATTCAAGACGCTACGGGTTTCAATAACATGCCCCGAAGCGTCATTTCGATTAGGGATGGCGATGATATCGCGTGGATGCGCGCCTTTTTCGGCAATTCACCCTTCGGCGAAACGAGGCCGCCGCGACGGATGATGGTTCGGCACATATTTTAAGCCAATGGCAGGTATTTTGCAATCGTCATTTTCTCGAACATCAAACTGCCACTACGCTAGTTATATCATTGCGCAGAGGCCTACGATTCAGCGCGGGACTAGAACGCCATTCGTTTCCATACAATACGGTAGAAGGTAGCCATCTAATTTTGGCCCTCACACCGAAAGACTGCTTTGTCAAGCTACACGCTGAGGAAACAAAATGTACAGTTTCTACCAGGGATATCTGTCTAGATATATCCCTGGTTTCTACGTATACTGCAAATTCTATGCTGCCGATACATGGGCAAGCTTATAATAAAATCTGTCGACCGTTGATTAACAAATTAGGCGTATATTATAAGCGATTGAAGCAGATCATGAGATATCGGGTTATTGACCTAACAGGCCTATATAGTACGTTGAAATATTCAATTCGGTTTTGGTCCAAAGGTCAAGCTGCAGGAAATAGCGACATGACTTTCTTTGTCATAATAAATTTTACAAGTTGTTCACGCGGTAATCTATGCTGTTCGGTCAGAAGTCACGAGGGATTGTAACATGACTTTTGACTTTTGCATCCTTTATACTTAAATTTATTTTACTTCAACTCGTAGTCTTATGCATTGCGAGGGTATCTTTTCACGAGGTATTGTAAACGGAACTTTACCGGCTCAATTTCACTTAACGCAGATGCTATACCTGAGGAAAAATTGTTGGTCCTCAGATTCAGAGGGTGAGTATGCCGTTCAATCAAGGCACTTATCAAACGAAATGGATATGCCGATGACCTGCATTACGAGGAAACAGCTCATAGGCCTATCTCTCAGTTGACACGAGAGACTGAGGCCGTCTAATCAGTCCCACCAGGGAAGATTTAAAATCCATGCATTGGAACTTGGCACTTAGCAGCTATTTGCAAAATGTTCGACCTTTCTGTGACGTTTAGACGTAAATTCATTCATCATGGCACTAGAAGCTGACGTCAAAATCTATGTTACAGGTTACAGCATCAAGACGTCTATATCTCACTAGTCGGTATAGACCATTCCACTATATTAGATAATGTGTCTAGACCGAATCAATTCTTTGACATATAGGCACATACTGCAGTTTACAGTATAGGCCAAAAAGCAACCTGAGTTATTAGTGCAGGGCTGCTGAAGCAACAGTAGCCTATTGGGAGAATTTCGCTCGCGTTTGAGACTCGTTGCAACTACGCCACTGCGCAGTCCTCCCTCCACAATGTTTCAATCAATTGACGATTCTGCAGTATAGACTGACTGCAACCTGCCCTGCCAATATTGACCATGAAGATAGCCTATATTACGCAGTTGTATCCACTTCACTAAGACAATGAATTGTATACTTACAAATGTTTATGGATCCCAAGATGACGAATATCCTTACCGAAAACTTCATAACGAACACGATCAGCGGTCGCTATTTAACTGCTTCAGCAATTCTACGCTTACTCGGAGACGCTGATTGATCAACTAACGATCTTAACGCCATGTCGCAATACGCATGTAGCAAATCACGATTGATACATTTATAATCGAAAACCCGGTTTCAAATCTCCCGAAATTATGGCGTCAATATTTTCACGTGGTTATGTCACGGGAATACAGTAAATTTTCATGCCGTAAAATATGGAGACGGCTGGCGATACCTACTCTTGTTCTTAAGCCGTATTATATAACAAATCGACAAAATTGCTATACCACAGGGATTGGGTATACATGGCAACATGGCCATGATGGCAATTAAATAGATCGGGAAAACAAGTGAAACAACGACGACAACAAACAACACAATATATACGGACATTAGTGGGGTATTTTTAGGGAGTAAACAAATTCTTTTTGTTGGCAAAGCTTTGGTTTCTGGAGTGTTATAAATGTAGCTTCCAAGGTTGAAAAGTGAAAGTTGGAGCGACAGGTGGCAAGAACAGAGAACATTGAATCACAATAGCTGTCGAAGAGGTTGCCTAACATGTTACTTTTATTGCAACAGAATAAATAGGGATTCTCAAGATTGTCGATAAATGCAAAAATGAATCATGCCGGAAGGACCAGTCATGCAAAACAGTTCGAGAATCGTATTGGTGCTTCTATATACAAAAAGAATACAAGTGGGACAAAACCAGTTCCAACTCATGGGATTTTGACATCCGGTTCCACACCGGGTTAGTTTTTTCTTCTGGAGAGACGGAACTAAAGGCCCGGCCCTCTCAATCCTAGCACTCTTATTAAGCATATCCTTTGTTATTTGTTGTTTTGAATTTATGGCGTTTTCGACTACTATAGTCAGGTACAACAGGTTAATGCTTATGGAAAATTATCTATCGTTTCAGTTTATAGCCCGGGTCACAATCACAAGCACAATCCTCCGCACTCCCAGATACTGACATCCGAGCAGTGTGTGAACTGATACCAATTTTAAAGTCTTTGGTTTGACTCGGACACTGGATGTCTCGAGTAGAAGTTTGGCCGTCAAACCCACTCGGCAAACTGAACGGCAACGGACCAGCGTTACTGGGTTCAGGATGTTTAGAGATTTTGATTGCATTCTGTTCCCGCGAGGGATGTATTATTAGTTTTTAGTGACGCACCATATTCGAATTACTAGCGGAGTACTCGGTTTCACATGGGTGATGTGATCCCTATACTGTAGCTTCATCTAAAGCTACGCATAGTTCAGGCCGGTACAATCCCTGCTCTCTTCCGAAGTCTTGGTTAATTAGCTATATGGATGATATTGCTCCACTATTGTCATATTAATAACATTAGAACTCTAAAAAGTTATTTGGACGGACAAATTCTTAAATTGTAGTTCCGTGGACAGGCATTCAAACATTTGTCAAATTACAACTAATGCCACCAATTTGACGTATAATCTATAGCAGCTGTCTGTAAATACCTGAGCTCGGGGCCGTGGTAAAATGTTCATGGGTATATAACTATATATACGAAGTCGAAGCGAAAAGTTCCGCTAGTATACTGAGCCAGCTTAAATTTTTCGCGAATTTTACGAATCTAGCGTGTATTTGGACCAGGATACAACCATGGCCTACTTTAGTACGTAGAGTAGGCCATGGCACAACATATAAATAAGCACGGCCGATGTTACCGGAAGTTTTGAGTAAACAAACTATTGGTTAAGTTGTAAACTAAACGCATGGGCGGATGCAGCAGGAAAGTGACGAAAATGAGAATGACGTGATAGCATTACTGTTGTTGTTATAAACCAATGCTCCAGTCACAAATTGTCTTGGTGACTATGAAATCAAGGTATATTCCGGATATAGACATCTGCGGTTCTGCTTAACAAACATCGCAAGCACCACTGATATAGGGTCTTTGGGAATGTTTCACTCTCATTCCCTAGAACAAACGATGTCTGAACCTATGAAGCAAAAATACCGGCGCTTGGGAAAGGATTGAGAGCAAACGTATTTGCGGCCACGCCCTACGAACGCCCTCTTAGTAAAAGCGCGCCACCACCACTGAGATAGGGTCTTGGCGAATGTCTCACTCTCAGTCTCTAGAACAAACAATGTCTCTTGCTTGCACAGAACATTGAACAGAGAATTCGAACACATTCGCAAGTCATGTTCAAAGTAAACTAAAACTGGCGCTTCAGAAATTCTTATTAGATAGATTCACAAGAATTCAAGAATGATTTAGAGAGCATATGACTCATATCCACATGTGCGAACACCACAGATTATACAGAGACGTCTAAATATTATATTGAGCTGTTGATCCAATTAGCGCGTGGATCCGAGGTCCATACATCGTGCGATTGCGATATCATTAATTTTAGACTGATAGTTCCCATAAAATTTTCATCAAATCTAAATCTAAATGGATAACATTAGAAGGGTTTGGGAATGCAGCAACTGGTTCAGTTGGACGAGTGGTATAGACTGTCCGCTTTCTGATCGGGAGGTTCCGGGTTCGAATCTCGACCGAGTCAAATCGAAGACTTTAAAATTGGTATCCGTTCCTTTCGTGCCTGGCAGTCGGTATCGGGGAAGTGCGGAGAACCGTGATTGAAACAGTGATCCGGGCTATAAGCCGGAAGTATTGACACGATTACGGTATTCATGTATCGTCTATCACAATATATGAAATGATCTGAGCTGCTAAACCCATAGTGGACGTTTGCAACCAAGGGCGAAGTCGATAACGGGTCTCGCCATGTTAGGGTAGGTCAGTAAGTTTAGTAACGTTGAAGAAAGATTATTGGAAAAGCAGGATCGGAAAAGACTGGCCCGTTGTTTACGGTATTTTAGGCAGTAAAAAACAATATGTTCCACTGTTTCTGGGCATGGGCACGATTCACAATTTTGCGAAAGGACACATCTAATTTTAAATAAATGGGCATTTAACCTGCAATGGCCGGTTCACAGACCGACCAAAATACTGTTACTAGCGTGGTTTGAAGGTGATGATAAAATGGTCTTTACAGAATCTTGAAACTGCTTGAAGTGAGCTCCATTTTCGCCCATCATGCTTTCGTGGTCCCACTCGTCAAGGCACCTCTTGCGAAGGATTGACTTTGCTTCTCGCAAGATGACGAAAGCAACAGTGTTGGTGCCATGGCTGTCCGGGGAATTCTCCGCAGCGAGACGAGCCAACCGGTCTCCCTCCTCGTTTCCGGGGACATCCATATGACCTGGCAGCCACGTCAGGGTTGTTGCCGTATCTTTTATTTGTAGCTTGTGACGAAACACAAAGATTTCCTTCGTGGTCTGTTCCACTGAATAGAATCCTCGTTACTGATGAAAGCTTTGAATGGCCGACGTGCAATCAGTTAAGATCACGTACTTAGCGGATGAGTTTCCATTTCCTAGAATCCAGCTCAGGGCGGCTCGGATAGCCAGAATCTCAACGAAGTAACTTGAGAGCTGGCTTTGACAGCTCTGCGAAATTGATATATGGCGAGATGGAATATGAATGCCCACCCTGTCCCGGTTCCCGGTTCCGGTTCAAAAGTGTTGCAATGATTTTACACAAAAATTAGTAAAAACTGCAGTAAGATGTTTCATTTCAATTGTCGAAAAACTTTCACAAGTTTCAATTTATAGCCTATAACCTTCCTAACCAAAGGCCTATATCCTCGATTTGGGTCAATAAACGGTGATATAAGAGCAAATCCAGAGATCAAAAGTTGCAGAAATTGCAAAAACCTGCCCGAATTATAACACGATTTCTAAATTGTGTAATATTTCACGCAGCTAGACAAATTCAATTGAGTAAATAGGAAAATGCATTGAGAAGCGACATTTGTGATTGCATTGAAAAGCAACATTTGTGATTTTTCCTTTGAAAATGGTGCTTGCTTATCTCCGATTATAACTTCACTCCTGTTGTAACTTGGCTATTCGAGTAATTATAGACAATGACTTGAATTGTTGTTAGGAAACGGTGGAAACTTTGTTTAGTTTCACTGGGTCTATAATTAGCAATTAGATAGACCTGTAGTTATATGCGACGAATAGCGTTGATATTAAGGAACTTGGTTTGGTAAATACAATTAACGTTCTTCTCGATGCATATATATATACATACATATATACCGACCTTAAACTGTATGACTCTTGACACATACAGACTTGATTACAAGAGCGGCAGGTACCAGGATCGAAAATGACTGCATTAAACGCACTTATACTATTGTTGGTAATGTCATCCGCACTGGCGTGTAAGTCTTCAGAAGAGCCCGAGAAAGAAACTCTAGTAGAACGTTCGTATTTTATTGTTTACGATGGCTTTCGAAGAGGGTGCCTAACATGCTTACTTTATTGTAACAGTAGCACTACGGATTCTCAGGAGGGGGGATGCATGTTCCGATAAAACAGAGTGCTGGAAGACAACGTCATGCCTAACCATTCGACACACCTGGCCTTGCTTCAAAGAGGGACATAAAAGTTAGACAAAATCCTGTTTGCAAGTTCTAATTCATGTTTTCACGACATCCTTGTCGTCGATGCTTCAACGACGGAGTACGCACGTGATTTCAACATACCAATTCCCTATCGATTGATTTTCTGTTCTGGAGAGGCGGAAATAAACGCCATTTTTAATCCCAGCGCGCTTATTTTGCATATCCTTCTTGGTTATTGTTTTGAATTTGTCGGGTTTTCCACTACGAAGGTTACGTACGACAGGTCAATGCTTACGATACGTGTTCCAATAGTTCCGGTTTATAGTCCGGGACACTATCACAATCATAACTCACCTCACACTCCGCCGACAAAGATTGCCGAGCAGTGAGGTAACTGATACCAATTTTGAAGTCTTTGGTTAGGAACTGAATCCGGAACCTCCCGATGACGACTGAACGAACCGATCAGTATTTCTGAGTATGGGATCTTTAGATATTTCGAATGTATATTCTGTTCCATAAGAATAATTTCCACTGATCATCGATGATGATAATCATATTGTTAGACTTATTACTAATACAATTTTTTCATTGTAGGAAAACCAGTTTGCGATTCGATGACTAAGTGTTTCGGCTTGTCTGAGCGAGATTGCTTCCTAAGCTTCCTCAATAGATGCTATGACTGCGTTCAGTCGAAATGTGGGGGTAAGGGTAGATTTGTTGCTATAAATATGGATCAGATTTGTGAATCAAACCAATGCTGTAGTATAATTATTTGGAATTATTCGTGTCAAATTCGAGAAACAAATAGAATTGTAGGCCTAACTGGCACAGACAGACCGCGGTCATAACCATTTTAACCCAACCCAAGATTTATCAATATAGACAGGAAGGTCATCAGTGTCAGTCCATCACCTAGCCGGAGCTACCTGACCCGTTTGCATATCGTATATATGATTGCTGCATAACTATATCAAAAGCGGCTTGAAGGTCGCTATTTGAGTATTAGGCTACATAAGACGCTCATGCGACGTCTATACCTAGACTCGCAGGTTCCAGTAGGAAATTCATCACGTCGCAGTATTCTGGGCTGGTGATATCGTAATGTGATAACAATTTTGTTCGTTTCAGGCTTGTAGATGGAAAATGATTCGAAGCGCATATCGGAGACAAGAAAATAATTTGCGATTACATGCAATCGTCTAAATATTAATTTCATAAAACGCACATTCATTGTTTTTAATTAAACATAGTTGGATGGGTTAACGCAACTTTTAGGGTATGCTACATTTCATAGGGTGTGGAGGAAGGAAGTTACCGACTAGCGAAACAAAGCAAGCAGGGTAATATGTTGGGTAGTGCTGTTATTTTGGAAAACTGTGCTTGAAGCTTTCATGCGGTACCTAGCAGTAGCAGTCATCGATATATATCATACAGCAATGCATATTTCCTAATGAGTGTTATTATAGCGCACCTGAAGGCAAGTTACCATTTTTCTTTATACCGCTTAGTACGATCTTACAAAAGGTTAGTGATGCACTAAGATCAATTAGAAAGTTGGTGTTACCGGAGTAATGAATCTTAATCTGAAAGTTCGGTAATTGGTGCAGAGCCAATAAAAGTTCGATCTCTAGCTATAAAGATTTGCATAGTTCGTGCGGGTACAATGCCCTCACTCTAGCGAAGTCTTGGTTAAATAACTGTAGGTGAAATTACTCAACTATTGTCACACTAACATTGCAACCATCATAGTAAGATATTTGGACCAGCAAATTCTTTTGTCATAGTTCTGTGAATCGCGATTGTAACTTGCCATCATGCCATCAGTTTGATGCAAGTGTACCTGTGTCCGTGACTGTGGTAAAACGGTCATAGGTAACATTACAAAGTCGAAAGAAAATGAACCAGGGCTGACACGCCGATCTCTTACAGTATGTTTATTCCAAATGCCTCACTGAGCGGCGGACACTTTCGAAACGAGCCGTGACACATACATGTGTAGGCTTCATACGCTATTTACAAGTCATGGTCATAGTAAAGTAAAACTGGAACAACGATCGGATCTGTTTAAAGGTTTAACTGAGAATTAAAAAGGTTTCGTGAGTTCTAGGTTAACGCATATGGCTCATATCCACATGTTCGAACACCACAGATTATACAAAGACGTCTAAATATTATATTGAACTGTTGATGTAATTAGCGCGTGGATCCAAGCTCCAAACAACGAGCGATTGCGAAATCATTTTAATCATAACCTGCTGTGATATTGCAATTTTTGACTGATGGTCCGCATAAAATTTTCATCAAATCTAAATCTATAAATTGATAACATTGGAAGAGTTTGGGAATGCAAGGAACTGGTAATTATCTGCTAATGAGTGATTGCGCTATTGCCATCATGGATACTCCGTTGGTTCTGTCGGCACGGGATTATGGCTTGGGTTCGAGTGCTGAGACGGAATAACACGTTAGCTAACGTTGGTAGAGATCGGTTGCAGATTTAACAATCCATTATATATAACAACTAGTTTTTATTGTTGAACAAAATTGAAAGTCATAAAGTTGCATTTTCTAAATGAATGTTTTACCGAAGCTTTTAAAAATTGCATGCATTGCAAACAACACACTATTAGGATTTGTAGACATACACCGCTAAATATTTCCGAACATTTCCGGGAGATAATGGCGATATTTCAAAATTTGGCGACCATACTGAAACTTCTCTTCATTTCTTCACTTCATTCCACGACATGACATGACGCAAGGTGTCGATAGCATATCGATATTTTACCTATTTCAAGATTGGCTGATGGCAGCGGGAAAATGCCTCAGAAGCAATCAAATCGTCATTTACAACATTTCTAGTATGCTTACCAGAAATGTCGATTACGATAAAGCTGCAAACTCAAGCACCCGAAAGGTCCTTCTCCAACGCGAGTCACAACGTACAGTTGGCCACCCACCCTAACATGGCGAGACCCGTTATCGACTTCGCCCTTGGTTGCAAACGTCCACTATAGGTAAAACAGCTCAAGTCATTTTATATATTGTGTTGTGTGGTACGATGTGAGTGTGTATTGTATTGAATTGTATAGGTTGTGTATGGTATTGAATTGTATATGTATTGATCGTGGCGCAAAAGGCCCTTGGGCGACAAGCGCCACTTTCCTTATCAATAATAAAAAAAAAAAGTTGGCCTAAATCGACCGTTCGACAGCGGGCATGCGTGTCTCTACAGTAGACCCTACATTAGAAAAATGACACAGACAGAACTACGTTGAAACTCGTGCAATGCCTCCTCGACCTCGGGCGAATGTATGTTCGATCGCATGACAAAGAGAAACCGCTTTGAAGAGTGCAACAAATGCAATGCTGCGGGTCGCGGGCCAGCTTCTGTTGCATATTGGCGGACGCACAGGCAACTATATAGCAAAGAAAGTTCGCATCGCTAAAGTTCAAAATCGTTGAAACGTTTTTGCATAAAAATTGGTAAATTTGTAATAAGATATTTCACTTCAAATATCGAAGAGTTAGTGGAGCTGAAATATTTTCCTGTAACATCGATTACGTTCCATAAACGGTTACACCAGAGCAAATCCGGAAACTGTAAAAATAGTTTCAAAAGTTGCATAAACTTGTCCTAATTATAACACCATTTCCAAGTTCTGTAATATTTCACGCAGTCAAACAAATCCAATTCATTAAATAGGAAAATGCATTGAAAAGCAACATTAATCATCTTTCCTTTAAAAATATTGTTTGTAGCGTGCATTTTGGATTAGTTATAGACGATAGAATGATTAGTCTGTACCAAGGAGATCTTTTTATCTTAATATCTTAAATCTTAAGATTGCGTTCGTCTGTACCCCAAGGGAAAGACTTCGTCTACAGATTGAGGTAAATATCGTCCTATAATTAGCAATTAGATAGAGAGCTAAAAGACGACGGACTTCAAATTAATTACCATAGGTATTTTAATTTAGTAAATACAATTAAATATTTCTCCAGTCAATGTATATAAATTGACCCAAAACTGAATGAGTTCATAGTCACGAGAAGATACAGACTTGATTACAAGAGCGGGAGGTTCCAGGATCGAAAATGACTGCATTGAAAGCCCTTATACTGTTGTTGGCGGTGTCGTCCGCACTGGCGGATATGGAAATAACTATCTCAAATGAAACTATGGTAGAACGTCGGTATTTTGCCTTTTTTTCGAGATATTTTTCGAAGTGGTTGCCTTACACACTACCTATATTGTAACAGTAGCGGAATGGACTCTGAAACAGGCTAGTCAATGCAAAGGATATCATTGCTGGCAGGAAAATTCATGTCTAAGCGTTCAGCAGACCTTTCAATGCTTAGTAGACTCCGAGCTTGACGGTAAGATAAATTCCAGCTTGAAAGTTCTCACTCATGTTTTTACGACGTTTTTGCGATTGTCGTCGAGGCTTATTATCCGACGGAATACGGACGTGATTTCAACATACCTGTTCCATACGGGCTGATTTTTATCCTGCGGAGACGTAATTAACGGCATATTAATCGTAGCGCGGGTATTTATTGTTTTGAATTTATGGCGTTTTAAAATACTATGGCCAATTGGCCATGTCAGACATGTCAATGCTGACGGTACTCGTGTCAACAGTTCCGATTTATAGCCCGGAACATTATGACAACGACAAACCCTACGCACTCCGCAGATAAAGATTTCCAAGCAGTGAGGTAACTGATACCAATTTAAAAGTATTTGGTTAGAGTCGGTCGGGAATCGGATGCGGAACTTCCCGATGAAGGTTGAACTGTGTGTGGGATGTTTAGAAATTTCAAATGTATATTCTCTTACATAAGAATCATGTCTATTTATCATTTTGTTGAGGAAACCCATATTGTTAGACTTTTTATTATTACCAAGTTTTTGTCTTTGTAGGCGATCCGTATTGCGACAGATTGGACTATTGCGGAGGGACGAGGATTCAGTGCTTAACAAACTTCATCAATAAATGCGACGCTTGCGTCTTACATTACTGTACAGGTAAGAGTAGATTTTGTAGTATGAATATTGCTCAGATTTGCAAACTAATCCGATATGTTATAATTAGCTTAGATTATTCATAGGAAATTCAAGAAATCAATAGAATTGTCAGCGTAACTAGCACAGACCGACAGTGGCGATAACCATCTTACCCCACCTTACCACTACACTACAACATTGCTCTAACCACATCAAGCTCATCAGCGACTGCCACTCGATGGTATATAGCTACACCTGTCCCGTTGTATGCCTACAACAGCCGGATAACTATATCAGAAGTGGCTAGAAGGTTTCTGTTCCATTATAAAATACGATGTTTATACGATGTCCACCTGGACTCACACGTTCCAGTAAAAAATTAATTACATTACATTATTCTATAGGAGGCTCCTTCGATTCCCGACCGAGTCAAATCGAAGACTTTAAAATTAGTATTCGTTCCTTCCCCCCACGGTATCGGGGAAGTGCGGAGACCGTGATCCTGGCTATAAGCCGGTGGTATTGACACGATTACTATATTCACGATACCTGTATTCATGTATCATGTTTCACGATTACTATGCAACACCACACAACACAATCCATGTATCTGCTTCAACCTGTCTTGTTCGTGGTGCAAAACGCCGCCCGGTGATAAGCGCCACTATAATCTTCTATATAATAATAATAATAATAACATTGTTATTCGTTTCAGAATATTAGACGGAAGATGATTCGAAGAGCATATCGGAGACAAGAAATTATTGATTTGCGAATACATGTAATCGTCTAAATATTAATTTCATAAAGCTCACTTTCATTGTTTTCAATTAAACATCGTTGGATGGGTTAATGCAACATTCAGCCGTCGCTGCAGTAGGCCTACATACAGTACAGCCCATACAGGGTGTAGGCTGTAGAGGGAGGAAATTACAAGCTGGCAGAAAACCTCAAGCCTCAGGCCAAGCCGTCGGTCATTGCCGTTTTTTTGGCAAATGAACTTGATTATATAGTGAGCTAACAAGCCGCCATCGATAGATATTGCGCAATCCATATTTCTTTATGCATATTACTATACTGCACTGAAGGCAGACCACCATTTTGCCTTATACCTCTTGGTACGATCTTGCGAGAGGTCAACGCTGTATCGACATCGTATTCAATTAGAAAGTCGGTGATTGTGTAATAAATTTTAATGTGAAAGATCGGTAGTTGATGCAGATCCAATAAAATTTCAATTACTTGCTATAAAGCATAGCCGTAGTCGTAAGCTCTATGCACGGGCGGATGTAGCATGAAATTGACGGAAGGGCGAATGACGTCACAGCATTAATTTATTATGACATCACCGGTAGTGGGCGCTCCAATGTGTCGAGTGTGCCCATTTTGCTACAAACCAGTGTTCCAGTCACATATTTTCAAAGAAATTCTTGGTGACTACGAAATCGTCGAATATTTTCCTTAATATGGGGAGCCGATGGCGAATCGTCAATTGACATCGTAAAGAGAATCACCACAGATTAAACATCCAGCCCTCGTTTACCGAGAATCAAGCATACATGCGATATTATATATTATGGATATAGACAGCTACTGCACGTGTCTGCTTAACAAAGTGTGCCAGCAGGACTGCTATGGGGTCACAGAGTCAAGTTTACAGCGTGTTGCAACGATTTTGCTCAAAAATTGGTAAAATTGCAGAGAGATGTTGCCCGTCAAATGTCGAAAATATTGGAAACGTTGCTACTTAAGCTTCATAACAAAAGGTCTATAACATCGATTCCGATCCGTAAACATTATGTCAGAGCAAAATCTTGCCCTAATTTTAACACGATTTCCATATTCTCGCAGCCAGAGAAATCCAAAAGTGATTAAATCACAAACGTGGGTATTTTAATAATTATAGACAGTTGCTTGACTGATTCGACCGTACCTATTAGCGAACGGTGGAAACTTTGTTAACATATTGATTCAATTGGGTTCAAACTTTTCCCAAGTTTGATTTTAACTCTCAAAAGGTCACCCTGCATTTAGCAATTACGTGGATCTGTATGTAGTATTTATACGAGGAAACGCGTCGATATACAGGTCTAATTAATTATTTTATATGTAAATGCAATTAACATTTTCACAATGCATATATATAGTGACCGTAATCTGAATGAGTCTAGTCACTAGTATATACATACTTGATTGCAAGAGCGACAGTTACAAGGAACGAAAATGACTGCATTGAAGGCACTTATACTTTTGTTAGCAATCTCATCCGCCCTGGCATGTAAGCCCACCAAAGAAAATCTAGTACATTGTTGGTATTTTGCTTTTCTTTAAACTTGTTTTTCAATGAAGTTGCCTAACACACTTGCTTTATTGTAACAGTAGGAAAAGAGATTGTGAGAAGGGCGAATAGATGCAGTGAAGAAGATTCATGTTGGGAGGAGCAGTCATGCCAAACTGTTCAAGACACCTATCATTGCTTCGAATACGACACGATTCCAGGTTAGAAAAAATCCTGCTTGCAACTTTCAACTATTGTTTTTCACGGCGTCCTTCTGATTGGTGTCGAGGTTTCTTAGCGACGGAATACGGACGTTATTTCCACATACCGGTTTCTTATCGGTTGATTTTTCTAGACATGAGGAAAAAAACGCCACTATTAATCCCAGCGCGCATATTTCGCATAGCCTTTGTTGTATGTCGTTTGGAATTTAGGGCGATTTCAGCTATGAAGGTCAAGTCGGCTTAATCCTTGCAGTATACCTGAAAGTAATTCCGGTTTGTAAACCCGGATCACTATCATAACCGCAACCCCCCTCACTCCCCCGATACTGACTACCGAATAGTGCCAGAATTGATAGCAATCTAGATGTGTTTGGTGAGACTCGGTCGGGAATCGAATCTGTAGTCTCCCGATCAGAAGACTGACTGTCAAACCAGCTCAGACACCGGAACGGACCGATCGGTCTGGGATGCTTTCGATATTTCAAATGTCTATTTTTTATTCCATAAGAATTTGTTCCATCGATCGTTATCGATGAAATACACATTGCTATAGACTTAGTATTATTACTATTCTTTTGTCATTGTAGAAGGAACGAAGTGCGAAAAATTGACATGGTTTGGAAAGCCGATGCAAGAGAGTTTCCTAGACGCCAGCCGTAGTTGTTACTACTGTACTGTAGACAAATGTGGAGGTACGGGTAAATTTGGTGCTATGAATATGTGCATCAGATTTGTGTAATATACCGATGTGTTAATTAGCTTGGATTATTCGTGTCAAACTCGAAAAAACCAATAGAATTGTATCCGTAACTGACACAGACTGACTGCGGCTATTACCCATCTTAACCCCATCCCATCATATCAGTACACTACAAGATTTCTCTGTCCACATAAGTATCATCATCAGCGTCTGCTAATGGCCCAATCGTAGCTACCTGACCCGTTCGTATAACTACTGTATATCAGAAGTGGCTTGAAGGTTGCTGTTTGAGTATCACATAAGTTTGATTATACGAAGTCTACTCAAACTCGCAGGTTGCAGTAGCCAATTAGTCACATCAAAATATTCTTGGCTATTGATCTCGTGATGTAATAGCATTGTTGTTTGTTTCAGGTCCGTATCCATGATTCGAAGCGCATATCGAAGACAAGAACATAATTTACAGAAACATCTAATTTCGTCTAAATCTTAATTTCATAAAACGCACATTCATTGTTTCCAATTGAACATCGATAGATGGATTAACGCAACATTCAGCAGATACCGCAGAAGGCCTACATACAGGGTATATAGACAAAGGAAATTACAGGCTAGCAGAACAACACAAGCCGGTCTAGGTGTCGGATAGTGCTGTCATTTTTGCCAAACGAACTTGAGACTATCGCGCGATACCTACCCGTCATCGATACATATCATAGAGCAATGCATAGGTTGTAATCATACATCACCTGAAGTCAAGGCACCGTTTTGATTTGCGTCGCTTAGTACAATCTTACAACAAGTCACCGGGGTACATCGTCTTCAATTAGAAAGTCGTTGATTGAGTACTAAATCGTATTCTGAAATCTCAGTAGACGGTGCAGAGCCAATATAAAGGTTTGATTGCAAGCTATAAAGCAACGCCATCGTGCGGGTATAATCCTCAATCTCTAGTCTTGGTCAAATAGCTATAGATGATATTACTCAACTATTGTCACAATAACATTACAACCACAGAAAGTGATTTGGACCGACAAATTATTTTATAAAAGTTCCTATGATATGCGCAGATAGGGGTTCACGACTGCGATAGGAAACCAGTGCAAAAGATTTCTATTATTATCTATGTACTTACTATAACATGAATTGCAATTTTGAGGTCATGAAGCTATTTTATTGAAGACATCTACGGGTAAGCCTTACTCAAAAAATGTGCAACATTTGAAATACGACTTGATCAATATTGCCACTTTAAACAACTGCAAAATGGGTTCTGTCAGCAACAAGTTATTCAGTATCAATTGGTGCTGAACCGTCTGTTGTCGCTGTATAAAACAAACAAAATCAACCTGACCAGACAGACAGGCAGAAAGGCTTTGAAGAGAAAAATTCACACAGCAAATATCAGGTTGGTGGCGATACGACGATGCACCTGCAACGATCGCATGATAATTAGAGACCGTTATGAAGAGTAGGCCTACAACAAATGCATTGCGGCGGGTCACCTGCCTGTTTTCCATTTTTATTTTTTCAATATAAGATAAGAAAAGGGGCGCTTGTCGCCCAAGGGCCCTTCTGCGCGACGATCAATACATATACAATACAATACATTACACACTCACATCGCACAACACAACACAATATATAAAATGACTTGAGGTGCTCAACCTATAGTGGACGTTTGCAACCGAGCGAGGAATCGATAACGGGTCTCGCCATGTTAGGGTGGGTCAGTAACTTTAGTAACGTTGGAGAAAGATGATTGGAAAAGCAGGATCGGAAAAGACTGGCCCGTTGTTTACGGTATTTTAGACAGTATAAAAGAAAATGCTCCACTGTTTCTGGGCATTGGCACTTTATCGCGGGGTTGTTTGTTGGTGGAGAGAATATCGAATGTAGTTGCACTCCGCGCTTATCTGGACTCCAAACCGCGTGTTCGAAACACCCCACGATAAACGCCACGTCAGTGACGTACGCTTATAGAGCTCTTCTCGTACAGCAGTCTGTCTAAGTAAATACCTGTTCTTGGATCTTAGCTGAGACAGAATTGATGCCGAATTGATGATTATATTGAACCAATATTCCCAAGTCACTCTGATTACACGCCTGTACGATGAAACAATATTAGTAATGCCGAATAGACAAGTCGAATGGTGTATTTTTCTATGACTACATGTCTACAGCGCATGTGTGCTCATTGCGGCAGACAACCAGATACTGAATGTCGGAATAAAAGAATCCCGATTTCGAATTCAAAACGTGGCGCCAATGTCATCACGTGGTTCGACCACACGGAAAACAATCCCAAATTACGTCAGCGAATCATCTTCGCATGGCTTGAAATCCCTCCCAAGCGTGATGCACACAAACAGCGGATCTGCTAACTGTCAGCAGAAAAGGGCTAGCCACAGACACAGGCAGCACATCGCATTCACACCAGACGCGGAATAATAACAGCGGTAGGTTGCGGTACTGTTGGCGTGACTGGAACAGCAGGGAGTATGGCTTGTTACTACTACAGTAAGTCAATTATCGATTCCCCAGGCCATAGCGAGCTAAGTTAATTATATGTCTGTTTGGTATAACCCAATTAATGGATAATACTCTAAGAGAATCTCTAGGTCATGTCCGAGTGTCCTAGTTATGACAGTTGGATGTCGCGTATTCAGAAATGTATATGCGACAATAAAGCAATGATCTTCAATGTAATTTTGCGTAAAGTATCAGTCAGCCAATTTTAAATAAATGGGCATTTTACTTGCAATGGCCGGTACGCAGACAGAAAAAAATACTGTCACTAGCGTGGTTTGAATCTGATGGTAGAACGGTCTTTACAGAATCTTGAAACTGCTTGAAGTGAGTTCCCTTTTCGCCCATCGTGTTTCTGTGGTCCCACTCGTCAAGGCACCTCTTGCGGAGGACTGAATTTGCTTCTCGCAAGGAGAGGAAAGCAACAGTGTTAGTGCCACGGCTGTCCTGGGAATTCTCCGCAGCGAGACGAGCCAACCGGTCTGCCTCCTCGTTGCCCGGGACAGCCACATGACTCGGCAGCCACGCCAGGGTTGTTGCCGTATCTTTTATTTGTAGCTTGTGAAGAAACACGAAGATTTCCTTCGTCGTCTGTTCCACTGAATAGAATCCTCGTTACGGATGAAAACTTTGAATTGCCGACATGCAATCAGTTAGGATCATGCTCTTAGCGGATGAGTTTCCGTTTTCTAGAATCCAGCTCAGGGCATTTCGGATGGCCAGAATCTCAACGAAGTAACTCGAGAGCTGATTTTGACAGCACTGCGAAATTGATATATGGCGAGATGGAATATGAATAGCCCACCCTGTCCCGGTTCCCGGTTCCGGTTCAAAAGTGTTGCAATGATTCTACACAAAAATTGTTAAAAATTGCAGTAAGATGTTGCATATCAAATGTCGAAAAACTTTCAATAGATTCAATTTATAGCCTATAAGCATCCAACCGAAGGCCTATATCCTCGATTTGGGTCAATAAACGGTGATATCAGAGAAAATCCAGAAATCAAAAGTTGCAGATATTGCAATATCCTGCCCGAATTATAACACGATTTCTAAATTGGGTAATATTTCACACAGCTAGACAAATCCAATTGATTAAATAGGAAAATGCATTGAGAAGCAACATTTGTGAATTGCATTGATAAGCAATATTTGTGATCATTCCTTTGAAAATGGTGCTTGCTTATCTCCGATTATAACTTCACTTCTGTTGTAACGTGGCTCTTCGAGTAATTATAGAAAATGACTTACTGTGGAAACTTTGTTTACGGATTGGTTTCACTGGGTCTATAATTATAATTAATTATAATTAGCAATTAGATAGACCTGTAGTTATATGCGACGAAAAGTTTTGCAATTAAGGAATGTGGTTTGGTAAATACAATTAACGTTCTTCTCGATGCATATATATAAGTATATACCGACCGTAAACTGAATAACTCTTGTCGCATGCAGACTTGATTAAAATAGCGGCAGAAACCAGGATCGAAAATGACTGCATTAAAGGCACTTGTACTTTTCTTGTTTATGTCATTCGCACTTGCGTGTAAGCCTTATGGAATGCCCGATGTCAAAACTCTAGTAGAACGTTCGTATATTTTTGTTTATGGTTTTCGAAGAGGTTGCCTAACATGCTTACTTTATTGTAACAGTAGCACAACGATTTCTCAGGAGGGCTGATGAATGCTCAGATAAAACAAATTGCTGGAAGACTACGTCATGCCTAACCATTCGAAAAACCTTGCCTTGCATCAAAGAGGGAAATACAGGTTAGACAAAATCCTGTTTGCAAGTTCCAATCCCTGTTTTCACGACGTCCTTGTTGTCGATGCTTCAACGACGGAGTACGCACGTGATTTCAACATACCAATTCCCTATCGATTGATTTTCTGTTCTGGAGAGACGGAAATAAATGCCATTTTTAATCCCAGCGCGCTTATTTTGCGTATCCTTTTTAATTATTGTTATGAATTTGACGGGTTTTCCACTACGAAGGTTACGTACGACAGGTCAATTCTTACGATACGCGTTCAAATAGTTCCGGTTTATAGTCCGGGACACTATCACAATCATAACTCACCTCAATCTCCGCCGACAAAGATTGCCGAGCAGTGAGGTAACTGATACCTATTTTGAAGTCTTTGGTTAGGAACTGAATCCGGAACCTCCCGACGACGAATGAACGAACCGATTAGTATTTCTGAGTATGGGATCTTTAGATATTTCGAAGGTATATTCTGTTCCATAAGAATAATTTCCACTGATCATCGATGATGATAAACATATTGTTAGACTTATTACTAATACTATTTTTTTCACTGTAGATAAACCAGTTTGCAAATTGTTGGGAATGTGTTACACCATGGGTGATGCGGAAGATTGCTTCTTAGCACACCTCTATAGATGCTATGACTGCGTTCGGTTGAAATGTGGGGGTAAGGGTAGATTTGTTGCTATAAATATGGATCAGATTTGTGAATTAAACCAATGCTGTGGTAAAATTATTTGGAATTATTCGTGTCAAATTCGCGAAACCAATAGAATTGTAGGCCTAACTGGCACAAACTGACCGCGGTCAAAACCAGCATCTCATTCCACCCAAGACTTATCTATTGACAGGAAGGTCATCGGTGTCAGTCCATCACCTAGCCAGCGCTACCTGACTCGTTTGCATATCGTATATATGATTGCTGCATAACTATATCAAAAGCGGCTTGAAGGTCGTTATTTGAGTATTAGGCTACATAAGACGCTCATGCGATGTCTATACCTAGACTCGCAGGTTCCAGTAGCAAATTCATCACATCGCAGTATTCTGGGCTGGTGATATCGTAATGTTTTTACAATTTTGCTCGTTTTAGGCGTGTAGACGGAAAATGATTCGAAGCGCATATAGGAGACAAGAAATAATTTGGGATTACATACAATCGTCTAAATATTAATTTTATGAAACGCACATTCATTGTTTTTAATTAAACATAGTTGGATGGGTTAACGCAACATTTAGGGCATGCTATACATTTCATATGGTGTAGAGGAAGGAAGTTACCGACTAGCGGAACAACACAAGCCGGGTAATATGTTGTGTAGTGCTGTTATTTTGGAAAACTGTGCTTGAAGCTTTCATGCGGTACCTAGCAGTAGCAGTCATCGATAGATATCATACAGCAATGCATATTTCCTAA
Source organism: Botrylloides violaceus (assembly GCA_030412335.1). NCBI lineage: Eukaryota > Metazoa > Chordata > Ascidiacea > Stolidobranchia > Styelidae > Botrylloides > Botrylloides violaceus. The sequence continues at coordinate 817,597 of JASFYC010000424.1, forward strand.
TGAGTGTTATTATAGCGCACCTGAAGGCAAGTTACCATTTTTCTTTATACCGCCTTTTACGATCTTACAAAAGGTTAGTGATGCACTGAGATCAATTAGAAAGTTGGTGTTACCGGAGTAATGAATCTTAATCTGAAAGCTCGTTAATTGGTGCAGAGCCAATAAAAATTCGATCTCTAGATATAAAGCTTTGCATAGTTCGTGCGGGTACAATGCCCTCACTCTAGCGAAGTCTTGGTTAAATAACTGTAGGTGAAATTACTCAACTATTGTCACACTAACATTGCAACCAGCATAGTAAGATATTTGGACCAGCAAATTCTTTTGTCATAGTTCTGTGAATCGCGATTGTAACTTGCCATCATGCCATTATTTTGATGCAAGTGTACCTGTGTCCGTGACTATGGTAAAACGGTCATGGGGTACTTTACAAAATCGAAAGAAAATGGACCAGGGCTGACACGCCGATCTCTTATGTTTATTCCAAATGCCTCACTGAGCGGCGGACACTTTCGAAACGAGCCATGACACATACATGTGTAGGCTTCATACGCTATTTACAAGTCATGTTCAAAGTAAAGTAAAACTGGAACAACGATCGGATCTGTTTCAAAGTCTAACTGAGAATTAAAATTGTTTTGTTACTAGGTAAATGCAGATAGTGTAGGTAAACCCTCGTAACGCGTGAGATTTTTTCTGACCTTGTTACTACAAGTCTAGTTTACGTTTGGTCCAGGGTAAAACATATAAATAAACACGACCAATGTTCGCGGAAGTTGTGAGTAAACAACCTCTTGGGTAAGTCGTAAGCTATATATGCATGGGCGAAGGCTGCCGGAAATTGACGGAAAGACGAATGACATCAAGGCATTGTAGTATGAGGACGTACCGCTAGCCAAAAGTTAAAAACGAATCGAGTCATCTTCTCTCTGCTTTCCGATTCCTGCAGCGTACAGCAATACTGTCGCATTACGAGATCATCAGGCAATCGTATCGTATCAGCAACTTATTCTTGTGTGATACTGAACAAGCGGCTGGCCCTTTATGCCTCTTCTGATATGGTTATGCCACTCGAACCAGGTCACCTGATGAAGGAGCGAAGCTACGAAAGCTAGTGAATGTTTTAATTCTCAATAAACCGAGGCTCGACGCTAAATCTGTTGTGATCTTCTTCACAATATCCATTGATCGTCCGCCATCATCTCCACTACACTCTTCGACATTTGAAGTGCAGCAGGATACTGCAATTTTTACCAATTTTGTGCAACATCGTTGCAACACTTTTGAACATTTTGGATACAGGATTTTCAGCTAGAACTTACGACTAGATAAATGGTTTGTTTACTCAAAATTCGAGCTAGCATGGGTAGTATTTGTTGCTGTTGTGTATGTTGTGCCCAAGTCCAATTGCAGACTAGACTCGTACCAACTCGTAGCAATCTTCTCGCGTGTTTCGAAAAATAGTCTACCTACAGTAGACACGACTTTCACTAGTAGTTGTAGTCGAACTTTTGTGATCGAAACTTTCTTTGCCATATAGTTGTCTGTTCTTCAGGCAACGAGCATATGCAATGATAATCGCTCGGCCACTAGGTCGCGCTCTTATACTAAGTGGGCGTGAGTAAGGCGTTACCTCCAAATATGTTGATGCCCTCAAACAATTTCCAAGGGGCGTCATTTATGCTGCTCTGGTTGAATTTGAGGAGTCGTAAAGCAGTGACAGTACGCCGCTTTTCGTAAAGAATTTTGGGACACATGCCCTTCAATGACCACAGTAGGTAGGTTTTATTGAGATGACGATGTTGTAAACACTGCTGCACTCAATACGGGCATTTGAAATTTAGGTCGAGAAATTTTACTCGCTGGACTATCTCCAATATACAGATCAAATCTGTTGTAAATATTTTCTACAAACTGTACGCAAATTACGATCGAATGCATCGCGAATAATGGAAATTCATTTGGAATAGTTACAAACGGGGTAGTTAGAGTTGCTACCTACACGTTTATTATAACAAAAAAAATTGAAACGAGGCCTTAAATTATCCCAATCAGACCAATATGAAACGGACACTCTCCAGGTAAATTACCCAAATCCGGTTATCACTCAGTACATCTTAGGTACGCAGTCGTAATATGAACCAACGGATAGCAGATTCTCTCTGACCGTTACAATAGTCTATAGTTAGCGTGGTCCAACTGCTTTTCACTCAACAGTATTACCAGCACAACTGAGTTCGAGTTTTCCGAAATGTGTTACTATTTAGAAGTCAAGTGATTCTTAACAGCACGGAATAATCAGAGATGTCTAAATACACATTGCTGTGTGGATCCAATCCGTGCGTGGATCTGAACCCCAGCCAACTTAAAATATTCGCCCACATTATGGCTCATGAGTGACCGCATGCGATAGGGTGCGATAGCGATGTAATCATAACCAGTAATGATAACGCATATTTTGACTGCTGGTTAGCATAACTCTACAGCAACTCCGAATCTGTAATATTAAAGAGGTTTAGAGGCCTTTATAGCTACCAGTGATTATCGTCTAAGAGAGGCGACTGCCCCATTCGTCACCTAAATCCGCCCTTGATCCTACGGGTATATATGGGATTATGGCTGGCTTTGAGTGCCGAGACGACAGTAAACGTTAAGCTAACGTTATACTTTGACATGGATGCGGGAACGTTCTATTACAGGCTTGATTATACATAACATTATTTCTAAATTGTGTAATATTTCACGCCTGCAGACAGAACCAGTTTTTTTTTATTATGATAAGGAAAGTGGCACTTGTCGCCCAAGGGCCTTGTGCGCCACGATCAATCCATATAAAATTCAATACCATGCACTATATATACAATTCAATACAATACACACTCACATCGCACAACACAAAACAATATATAAAATGACTTGAGCTGCTCTACCTATAGTGGACGTTTGCAACTGAGGGCGAAGTCGATAACGGGTCTCGCCATGTTAGGGTGGGTCAGTAAGTTTATCAAGGTTGGAGAAAGATGATTTGAAAAGCAGGATAGGTGTAACGACCTAAAGTGGGCTTTATTAAACTTATTCACAGAATCTGAAAACAATTGATTACAAACCGAACACCAACGCTACTCCGCACGCGGTCGAGCACAAATGACTAAGAGATACACTAACCCCATTTACATGGCTATGTCGACTTCGCGACTAGGTCGATCTAGTTGACGTCACGCGCGCTAAGTCGAAGAGCCCTCTTTTTTACATGATATTCACAACATCGACTTGAGCTGTTGTTCGTTGCTGCCTTGCGAACGTTGCGGTATTGTTACGACGAGCGAAGAGGCGCGCGGGGTCGCGGGTGAGGAAGAAACGATTTTATTGCTAGATGTACTGCAATAATAGAGATGAGCGTTGCTTCATAATTCATCAAGAGGAATAAACAGAGATCGCCGAGCACCTTTTCATACCTGAACACTTGTAGCCTTTTATACCCTCAATTAGTAATACTGCTCCTTGTCTTATTTTGCAGTATTTCGTTATGTGCGATTACTTATGTTTAACATTCTTTATTGAAAAATGGCCATGACTGGTGATATAATAAAACATATTATATGGCAAGTTTTGAAAATTACCTTTAGAAAAGTGCAATACAGTGCTATTTATGAGACTAATTGGTCTGAAAAACTCATACATAAATTGAGCAGGACAGCTGAGAAGCATATTTCCTGATTGACTGTGCCAATGGTTGAGTTGTGCACAAATGATGATCTACAGTTCTCAAAATATTCCTCCTCCCTAGTTTCTGCTGAATGAGGCAGTTGGTTGGTCGGTGGTTGTGGACTGTGCTAACTCAATGGAATTCTCATGATGATCTGGGATAGCCGTGTATTGTTCATCCTGCATATTTCATGTAGTCTTTATCATTTGAAACAGCAATTGGAATATTCCTGCCATCGATACATCAGACTGTTTGAGGAAATTGATGCTGCCTTAGGATATACTGGTGACAATTTTTTAGCTTACTGCAGATCGGTTCAGGAGATGATCATATCCAGTCTTTTGGTATTGACCATGCATAATAGCTTGCACCAACACCTTGCAACGTG